>OX393571.1:4941174-4968656 GCA_947652115.1 Blastomussa wellsi
AATGATATTTTACCATCCTTGAAGGCCATGGCACACTGGATGCAAGATAATGATATTCAACAAGTGAGTATTAACCCTAGGGGTGGGGGTGGGGGGGGGGAGAGGAAGTTACCCGTATACAAGTGACAGGGGTTCATATCATACCTTTTAACGATTAACTTAATTTTGTTGAATGGTACCCTTAAGGGTGCAAAAATCGAAAATGACTTCCATCATTGTCTTGAAATCAAAGTCTACTATGGCTGAAAAACAAAAATGATGAATATGCCTATTGTCAAAGGTGTGTTCATTGCTTAGCATGGTGTATGGCAAATAAATGAACTTTTGTTTGTTTGCCTTACAATGGAGTGGAGGACTCTGTGCTGTACCCTGGATTGAGCGGTCCGGGTTCGAGCCTCGGCCGGAGCACTGCGTTGCGTACTTGGACGTTACACTGTACATTCACAGTGCCCCTCTTCACCCAGGTGTATAAATGGGAAATGTCCTTCAGTGCACGCTGATACTGTGGGCTAATTATCTCTTCGCCAGAATTTTTTGTCACGCCATGCCAGTTTTGATTCACATTCCCCATGGTTCGCACAGGCCTTGAAGAGTCCTTGAAAAGCTCTTGGAAGTTCCTTGAATTTTCCCCAGTAGTCCTTGAATGCCATCGAAAGCTCCTTGAATGACAGTGTCTTGTGGCTGTGCACTGGGAACAACGTTGTCTTGAGCACAGGGAACTTTGAAAGCTCAGCTATACACAATTTTCAGCTTGAAGCATCGCGTGGGACAGTGTCTTATGTTCGTTTGGCATTTGCTGGTACAGTTAATTGCTGTTATTTGACGTACCTTGTGATCCGTTATAAACATTGCAAGCGGAGATAGCGCAGTATGAAATGGAAATCATTTAAAATTACCTATGTAAAATTTGGTGGAAACCAAGTCCTTGAAAAAATGTGATTTGTCCTTGAAAAGCCCTTGGAAATAGAGGTCTCGGGTCTGTATAAACCATGTTATCGAGTTATGTTACACTTTGTAAGGTTTTAAGAGTTTTCCAGCTAGAAGCTAGAGTTGCTCAGGGCGATACGCTTCCATTGTGTTGTCCAAACTCCCCGCGTGCACCTTAATTTGAGAGTGCTCACTAAGTATGTTTGAGTAAAAGAGTAAGGAACTTTATTTAGGTGTCAAGTAGTTTCAATTTAATTCAATTCACTAACTTTATTTAATCGCGGTAAAAACAATCCAGACGTGAAAAGTTCACTTAGCACGGTAGGCGTTAATTGAGGACACAACATAAGCTAGAAACTACTAAAAAGTACCAAAACGTACACTATCTACTAGCTAGTTAAAATGATTAAAATATGAACAGTGGATGCTAAGGATATTCTGCAAATAATACTAAAACTACATAAAATCATATGAAAGTTTCAAAACTGTACTTCTTTTACAATATTGCAGAGCGAAATTAGGTGTGTTGTTGATATTAATTGTTATGGTTTCTTTCCCGTTTTTATTAGCAATTCTATCTGTGTTTGGAGAGAGCGATAGGAACAATTCGAGATCACATGGGAAGCCTTGTGTCAGGACTCGGGGAACTACTCGTTGGCTATTTCTCTGTTTCACCAAGCAGTAGTTTAGTGGATGTAGCTTCCACGGTAGGGAGAGTTTTTTTTTTTTAATTCGTGTATCCGTTATTTAATATAGTGGAAGTTCTCGTGGGTGGACATACTCGGAACGCGAAAAGGGTACCTGGAACTTAGAGAAAGGCTCTGATAAGCGGCAACTAGAGGTGTAAGGGATAGATATACATCTTATTACGCAAATACGAGGGCCGCACTGGGAGTATATCGACCCGTGGTTTTGACAGTACGGACCGAGCGCAGCGAATTCCATATATAAAATACTGAGGGCCAATATTCTCCCAGTACGGCCCTTGTGCTTGGTTAATAAGAGATTTATTACACGACTGGAAAAGCTTTTATAGATAGAAGCATACTGCGAAAAGGATGAATAAAGAAAGGGAATGTGTCAATACGGAGTGGGAGTCCAAACAGGTTTTGTGAAGGCGGTTGTATATAGCGCTGTCCGCTTACGAGCGTCCATTAAGAGTGCTTTCATTGTTGCTATACACCTTACTCCAAAATGGCCGCTGATTTATACACATACAAATTGGCCCTTGTTGCCTCGTTCAAGATAAAATATTCTTTTGAGCTTAAAAACGAGACAAGAAGGGCTAATTCGAAAACCAACAAAAGAATAGAAAAAAGAAAAGGATGGTAGCCATTTTGGAATAAGGTGTGTGCTTTGCCTTTTGGATGACATGAGTAATCAGAAAGAAGACAGAAATACCGAATGGGTTAAAGTTTATATCTTCAAACATTTTTTAGTTACAAATTTGGTCTTCACAATAATTATTGGTTTCAGATTTCGATGCTATTCGAAAGGTGCTTTGACATAAGTCATTGGTATACTAGACTGGATAGGGATCGAGTGGTCCTGGTTCTAGTCTTGGCTGGGGTGCCTGTGTTGTGCTATTGGACATTGTGCCTCTCGCCTCTGTCCTGCCAGGAGTATTGATGAAACATTACAGAATTCTGCGTAGGCATCGTTTTGGTTGAATCTTATGCAAGACTCACTGGGACAGATTTTAACCTTTTAGTATAGATCATTTTTACCAAGATAAAATGATCGTTTTGCTTGCACCAAAAACATCATCAAACTCGGAGATTGTGGAGTACATAGTAAACATTATATCCCTCAAATTGTAACCGAACAGTGTTCATTGCACCCAGGTTGCCTGAAGAAAATTTTGAAATCTAGAAGCTCTGAACACTATTTTGTAGCATTTTTCTTTAGGTATTTTCTAAAAAAATTAATCTCATTCAACTGGGGAATATTTTGCCAACTGTACGTATTTAGTTTTTCATTCCGAGACAACTGCTTTTTTTCGATGGTGTTGAATTAAGAATTTTTATGACATCACGTCTATGTTACACTTTTTCAGTTAATAGGAATGTACGGGATGGTGGATGAGCATTACCAAACAGTACTTTTAGTATTTCAAAGAATTACCACATCAACGTTGCAGCTTCTACAGAATAGTAAGTGTACTATGAAGTTAGCTTCACATGGCTTTCCTCAGTGAGTTTGTATCACGAATCGACTGTTTAACAAATAGATTCCATGTTGCCGTGCGTCTGTTCAGTCACTGATGACGTCAAAATGTGGTAAGAAAGAAAAGTGTCACGAGTCGATAGCTGAGTGTGTCACTAATGTTCTTATCATATTTTGACGTCTTCTGTGGTCTATTACTGAACAGATACGGCAACATGGAATTATCTGTTTTATTTAACAAAGAAACGAAAAATACAGTCATCAGTGCATATGCCTTTTAATAGATCATAGGTAGGAACCAATCAAAATTCATGCATTATTGGCCTCATTATATAAATATTACTATAAAATACAGTACCAAGGAGCTTGGCACACGACTTGAGTTCAGTTTGTATGATCTAAACTGGCATTCGGGAACTGGCCAATCTTATTCTCCTGAATTGAAGAATATAAGAATATACGAATATACCATATAAGAGCTGCAGAGAAAGCAATAAAACTACAAGTTAGTGCCGTTTTTTCTTTAATTTTTTTAAAGATTGTTATTTTGCTTTTGGGCCTGCTTCCATGGAAAACGTTTTTCCTGGTATGAGGGTTTTTTCCAAACTGAACTGCCCCATATGAGAAACCTTTTTATACAATAAATAGCTTCGAACAGTTTGTATGAGAAAAGGTGGCTTGGTGGAGGGATGGAGGAAGGGACAGAGGGCATGGTGACTCTGGGCAAAGGGTCTAAAACGTTTTTCTTGGTGTGAGGGTTTTTTCCAAACTGAACTGCCCCATATGAGAAACCTTTTTATACAATAAATAGCTGCGAACAGTTTGTATGAGAAAAGGTGGCTTGGTGGAGGGATGGAGGAAGGGACAGAGGGCATGGTGACTCTGGGCAAAGGGTCTATTCAGTCGAGGGGAAAAGTGCCAGTTGATGACGTAATCTTGCCTCCGAGACGGGGCTGAGCCCACGGTGCTCGTGCTTGAAGTTGCTAAGCAACGTGTCGTGTTTGCTCGTATGATTTCCTTCGGTGTATTCGCGAGCTCTCGGGCTAGGTTTTGATTGGATAAAGTAAGTCGGAAACACCTCGAGTGCTTCAACGAAGATTTTCCAAAACTGACGTATGTAGTCCCTATTGTATTGTTAACTCGTCTTCCAGGGACAAATCTGGACATACAAAGCGTACGTAAGGTTTGGGCTCAGTTAGCACTGAGGGACAACTTTTTTCATGTGAATGCTCGGTAAAAGATGACTCGGGTTGGAGGTTAACCCTCGTACCAGGGACAAACTCTCCTTCGTCGTATCTAAGCAGGGCCTTAGTAATAATAATTATTGTTCAATATTATGTTTTATGCTTCATGACTGGTAAATTATGTAGCTGACTTTCAATGTTGACTCATTCCGCGAGAGATAAATACTTTTATTGTGGTTGTTTCCCTTACCTACCAGTTCTTGAAGTATACGCTACTCGGAATGGGGCATTCCTTTTTTTATCCGCATCCCTCTGCCTCCATCGGAGGACAGATTCCGAGACCCTAACTTTTTGTTGTCGGAACCCTTGAAGTTTACATCCGAGGGGTTCAAAATTTTGTCGGCTTCTTTAAGAAAATATTTCAACAGAGGTTGCCTTCCATAGGGGAGGGGGGGGGGGGGTGCAGATAAAAAATGGAATGTCCCAATCCCTTACAAAGTTGTGAAGCCTAACCCCCTTATGACCTGTATGAGGTCTTGCCGTATTTTAAAGCAGTTCCGTTTTCAATTAGCCCCTCCCCCCCCCCCCCCCAATGAAGTAACGAAGTCTTATTTTTTCGTCCAACAGACTTGCGCGAGTTTCCAGATATTCTTCAGTCATTTATGCAGTTTGTCAGTAGAGTAAGTGCAGGATGGTTGAAATGAGAACGAGGCTTTCTGATTTACTTTGACTTACTACCCTTGGTAAACCTTGCGAGAGCAGTGAGGAGAATTTGCATGTTGACGTTTGGTCGCCTTTCCGTTGCGTTCTTTTAAGCACAGTATACGAAGACGCTATGTAATAACATCAGCTTTTGTTTTGCAGGGCCTGAAAAGTAACCCTAAACTGGTATTTGATAAAGATAGTCATCATGTCAGCATATTTCAATGCGGTAAGGATTTGCTGGAGTACTTTTCTAGTGGCTTCCGATTAACAAGTGGTTCATTCTTTACCGAAAGCGCGAAGGAAGCGTAAGAGTTGCTCGAGAGCCGAGCGGAAATCTGCAATCTTCACTTTATTACAGTCTCATTTCACACCTTGTTCCGTCATTCCGAGCCCCTCTGCCCCTTATCAATGTCGTAGTTTGTTTCTTGAGTTCTTCACTGCAGTCATACAACATTGGACGGGGGACGTGTAGTGAAGTGAAATTTAGAAAGCCGTAATGAAGATGCACAGTAAAAGGCGTGAACCAATAGACCTTTTACATGCTGCGTAGGATTGGGCATTGGAGGTATACATTCACCAATGGTTAACCATTAAGGTCCAGAGCTGTCACCGGGTGATGGCTAAAATGGATTGACGTGTGGGACCTTTTTAACCATGCACATATTGAGTTGTCTTACACGAAGTGTGAAATCGTTTAAGCCTCAGCCCTTTCAGTGGCTACCGCTCCCTCGAGGCTCCAACGATGCCACGCTTCGTGTAAGACACCTCAATCTGTTCATGACTAGAAAGGTCCTCTCGTCTATCTCTTTTAGCCATCACCAGCAAGGGAGCGGAAAAATACCCCCAAGTGCCCAATCCCCACGCGGCGTGTAAAAGGTCTACTGTTTGATAACATTGCCGGTAGAAATGTACATCAAACCTCGCGCCAAAACTCGCGCGAGAAATACATTTATGGTGAAGTGATCTGTGCTCTTTTTGCACCCACGTATACTCTCTGCTTGCTGTGTTATTAAACGATTGGCAACAAGTCGCTGTGACACTTCGTAGAGACAAGTTGATGCGTGACGCGATGAATTTTGTGTTGGTTTGACAACTTTGTCGATGCGTTCTGTCATATCAATGCAAACTAAGCAGAGACCTGTTGTCTCAGCCTTTAGTTGCTGAACGGTTTGAGTGACTTCCTGAGTGACTTTTTTCACAGGCCTTGCAGCTCTTGATGCACAAGAGAGCCACACTGTGAGAGCTTCCTGTACTTTCTTTGTAAGTATTAAACGTTTTAACGTAAAATAAATTTATAATTTGAAGTAAGTTCTCTCATCTTATATATTCCATCTTAAAAGACCTTGAGGAGAATCGAGCAGCCCAGGGGTTCAAGAAGGACTTTGTTATCTGCAGATCTAGAGCAGTTGTTAAAGGATTGCTCAAGACGGTATTTAGAGGGGAGCGACTTTGAAACGTTTTGCGGTGCTAAATGGTGAACATTATTTGGAGGAACGCCTGTTTTGAAAATGTCAATATTGAGTGAGCGAAACTACTGCCACTCCCAAACAACGCGTTAGAATTGTAAATCCCTAAAACTTGGAGGAAAAGAGGAAGGGTTATGAATTGTCTTGAGAATCGGTAAGCGCCGAGATACTGGTAGGAACCTTCAACACAAGACTGATTGAACACAAACGAGCGACGAGAAACTGTGACGTCAACAATCACATTGCTGAGCACCGTCGACTTACGCGCCACAATATCGACTGGGACTCTGTTTTCTCTTTGACCTACAGCACTGAACTTACAACAGAATCCTCTCAACAGAAGTCAACAACTACCAGCACCGTACAAACGACGATTCGCGACATATACATAACAAACAGACCGAATAGAACAACCTAACTTTACCGACGGATCGAAACCGACCAATCACGACCTACGACATCAACTACTCGAGTCTTACAGTCAATAACGGCTGAACTGACCAATCAGTTTTCACGAACCAGACTTATAACATTCGACTGACAAACAACTCTTCACATGACTCTGATGATGACTTTCGCTCAGTCACTGTCACCGACAACAGTGTTACTCATGACTACCCTCACCCTCACCCGGACGATCAAACTACACGATCGACAATAAATGTATAATTTCAAATAAGCTCTCCCATCTTATCTAGTCCATCTTAAAAGACCTTGAGGAGAATTGAGCACCCCAGGGATTCAAGGGGAACGTCTTAACTACAGATCTGCTAAAGGATTGCTCAAGATAGTATTTAGAGGGGAGCTATTTGTCCAATAAATACCCAAATAAATGTTTCTGTGTGCGGAAAATTTAATGAGTTTTACGGTAATACCTTCCCTGTAATAGCACGAACTTGCTAGCCATGCACTTGTGTGTTTAAAATAATACGAAAGATCTACTTGTAACAAAATACTGTAAATAATATCGACAACAATGACAATGTTACAACAGCAACTTTTTGTTCTAGTCTGCGTTCATTACCGCTTGTGAAAGCCACGAAACAGCGAAGAACACATTGTCAGAATATGGACCATATCTTGTCGGTCAAGTTATCAAGGTAAGTGGACTCCGTTTCAGCTTTGATAGCACTTCAAATATTCTATCGCCAGGGATTATCGAAGGTAAGTCGAAGCCTCTCACCAGAAACAACCTGAGGTCTTTCGAAGATTTCCGAGAATGACCCGAAGATACCCTAAGATTATCTGAAGGCTGCCGGCTGCTTTTCTCGGTATTACTTCGGCTAATATTCATAATTCGATTGGTTTAAGAAAAAAGATTCGTGCGAGCTGATGTGCGAGTAAAAGTAACCTATCAGAGAACGATATATTGTATCTAACCAATCAGGTGCAAGCACTAAATCAGTCATGGCTTTACCCACTCTTGGTGTCAAGTGTACAATGATGATGGTAATGATGACGATAATAATACAGGGTGCTTACTTCACGTAAAATAAGTGGTGCTCTGTGAGGCCCTGTTGAACATACAATTCTCAAACTCATTAATAATTCATCACGTGTCGTATTTTCAACTCTTCTCGGTGTTTTGAAATGTGATGAAACATTGTCTCTCGTGTTTGATATATTACATAAAGAATCAAGTAAAATACTGACTGATGATGAAATGAAGCGAGTTAAGAGTTGCTTAATTTATTATTCCTTCATCTTTTTCTTTCAGGGAATAGCTGGTGGGGTCCCTCGCCAGTGCACCGATTACATGGCGGAAATCCTGTTCGCACTTAACAGACATAACGTGACACTCTTGTCGCGATGGATGCAGGTACGATTAGAGAAACTTTATATCTATGAAGGTAAAGATGAAGTGACTCTGTCTGCTAGCAATAATCACAGATAATTGGGAGACGCGGTAGGTTAATGATAAGCGCACAAGACAGGGTCAGTCCAGTCCTGGCTGTGATCATTCCGTTGTGTTCTTAGGCAAGTCATTAACTCTCACACTGCCTTTCTCCACCTTGGTATGTAATTTACTGCAAGGGTAACTTTGGGTGGGAGGGGCAGGGGGTTTTAAATCTGGCATCCCACCCGTAGCCACTAGTATTCTGTATAATAACATCGTCGTCTTCTAAACGTGTTTCGATTGACAGGACGTGATGCAAGTGGAGGGATTTCCATCAAACCTTGTCACTGTGTCTCAAAAACAACAATTCACCAGCACTGTGCTAAGGTGAGTATGAAACTAAAATATGAACTGCTTGTTTTATCTGTAGTTTTTATATCCGATGAAGAAAATACAGTTTAATTCTTATGGACCCCCATCCCAATCCCCAAAGCAAATGAGAGCGATAGACCTGACGGCTAGTCACAACAGGTTGTTTTCACGACATTTATAAATCTTTCAAATACCATCAAATATTATGGTTGTTGTGAACAGCTTGGAAATGGGACCAAAACCGCAAAAAGTGTTACAATAAGAAACGTTCTAATCTTACTACGTTCGAAGTAAGCATACCTTAAACTGTAGCATTTTTTGCGGCCCTGGAAGGTATCTTAAAAAACCACATGTGTAGCGGGACCTAAATGTTCCAAGGATGTTTTGAAATTTTACACGAAAGGGAGGAAGAACAATTTTGTGTTTTCAACGAAGAAAAAGAAAAAAAAAGAGAATATTTCCAAGACCATCTTGCAGGGCTGCAAACAACAGCCGGTTGGACAAAATGTCCTCACAATTGTTTTTGGCTTCCAATGCAAACGCCAGTGTTTTGCGTTGATAACGTGTTGTCGAGTAGTAGTGTATAATTTGACGTCCGACTTCACTACAGTTTTGTCCGATCAAAATGGTAACGCAGTTTGACACATGTCCAACCGACACTGCGGAAGAACGGGAGAATGTAAACATTTTGGCAATTTTTAAGAAAACCCCTGAATATTTAAGGTTAAGATTTATGCTACGGGTAGATTGTTTTATCTTTATTTACCTCTCAATTTCCACCTTCATAATTTTGCTTCCCATTTTTGCTATAAGTTCGCACGTTTGGACTAAAACTATGCCATCGATGTATCATGGCCTCCCTTGATGACGCTGACCACCTCGAGAAATCGTGACGTCATGCGCGTGGGCGGTGCGTTTTCCGCGGTGTCGTCCAACCTCGTTCCCAGGGTCTCTCATCATCCACCCTCCCGGAGTGAGAGAGGAGAGACCCTGGTTTGGTCTGGTCACGTTTCTCTCACTACGGGAGGGCGAGAAGATGAGAGACCCCGGGAACGAGGTTGACTCGTGCCATTTCACGGGAGAAAATATATAATTGGCTCTCATTGGGAGCCAATTATTGGGCTCAGGGTTTAAAATTTCAATGGTCGCTCGTGAAAAGGGCTAGCAACATGTGCACGTTGGAACTCGAAAGGCGCATCAACACTGTTTGCAGAAAACTGCTGCTGCTGTTTGAGCGTTATTAGTAGATAAAAATCATTGACAATACCATCATTTTGTTGAACAGGGAGAGGGCCCATCGTAGACGAGTTAAAGACTCTGTGAAAGAGTTTTCCTTGCTGTGTCGAGGGCTTTACGGAATGGCGTACGCCTGTTAACCAGTGAGACACTGTTTTGTGAGCGTGCTCCCTGGGTGCTGGATAGAAGGCAGGACCGAGGTACCTGCACCAGGGTAAAGAAGAGTCGGTGCCCACCTGCTTACCTATGGGTCCACTCCTACCGAAAACCCTGCAGTGCTCTTAAGACTTGTCGAACGCCTTCAATATTTAATGTGGTTAGGTGGCATTTGTTCGCGCAAGCGTGACAGGCATGGAGCAGTGCTCCGTGCGTTAAACAGTAGAATAGTGTGTTACCAAGTAAATGACATTATATTTATTGAATACTAGCAAGAGAACTACCAGGCATGTTAATGTGCTAGGTCACGTTAGTGTCACGCCATCTAGAATTGTGCTCGGCCACACTAGTGGCACGTAATTTAAAACGGGCTAGGTCACTCAAGTGTCACGTTAACAGAGGAGAATTGTGCCATAAAAGGAAGTTAGGTCACGCTGGTTTCAGTGATTATGGTTCGCCTTTTTTATTCAGATTTCAAACTTAAAAAATACTTTGTTATATTACGAAATTTAATCATGGTCGACTGAACTTGATTGTGTTTGTCGACAGAAATCCAGAACTGCTTTTTGTATCAAAATCCAATTTTTTCTGACTTCATTCAAACGAAAATCACATGCTAAATGTATTTTTCCTTTGTTTACCTAGTAAAAGATAAATACGGTATAAAAACCTCGAGATTTTAATCTGCGCAATAGTTACATTCGTTTGCTGCAGCCCCAGGTCTTCCATTAGACAGATTGCCTGCGGGCGAGGGACTGGGTCCAAAGGGCATCTTGTCTCGCCCTACTCTCTTCTCTTCTCTTCTCTAAACTCCTGTCCATGCCCTTTTCATGCCACAGCGAGATAATTTTGAGGGGGAATTGACGGAAATGTGGTTTTTTGATGGTCCCTATCGAGAACACGCCTTAGTTTTCAACCTATTCAATTGACTATTGACTACATATGTTGGCACTGAAATTTTTTGATAGTTAATGTGATAGTTGCAAATATCTTGGAGATGTTGTTTGTAAATCTATACAGCCTGAGCCATGGAGTGGTTTTAAGTTTATTGTAAGTGTAGACAGCAAGTTACTGTATGTGTAACATTGAAACCGTAGTAACAAAATTGTAAGTAAAGAATCGAAATAGCTTTATTTAAATAAAATCGAACAAATATGGACACTTCTAGAAACACGGTTCTTGTTTTGTCCATGAAATTTTTCCAAATTTATAGAGATATCTATAATGTCAATACTAGCCTCAAAATTGGGGGAGGGGAGGGAAGGGAGGTATTATAGAATAGTGGATCGTGGGTAGGGTGTGTGAAGAAAGAAGAAATTCATTGTTAAGGATATTTTAATTATGGGTGTTTTAATAGGTTATACTATTTCTGTGGTAACCAGCCCTGTCAAGGAAATCACTCATTACTCACCAATGATTGGGCATTTGTTTGATACTGTTATTGTGGCGCAAGTTGTAACGATTTGTAGTATCACCCAACTATTGCACTTTTTTCCTGTCGGCTTCCGCTTCCAATTGGCCAATGGAAATACGACCACTTGGCGTTCATTCGAAGGTTGAAATTCCCACGAGAGTAAATGGTGTACTTGTTGTTTTTAACAATTCGAAACCTCTGACAACTTCTGTCGGCTACCGTTTCGAATTGGCGAAAGAAAATGCGGCCACTTGGCGTTCATTCGCAGGTTGAAATTGCCGCGAGAGTAAATGGTGTACTCGTAGTTTTTGACAATTTTGAAATCTTTCACAACTTCTGTAGGCTTTCGTTTCAAATTGCCCAATTCTTCATTTCCACATCACCCACAATGCACCTTGTTGCCCCCTCCTCCCACCATTCTGCATAACCTTTGTTTCCCATTTCTCCTGGGTAAGATATACATTTAGCCAAGCCTTAAAGCAGCGCTCCATATTTTTTGCTGGTTCTTAATAATTTGAGAAAATGATGGATCTAAATGAAAATGCTAGCTTACGCAACTCCTCAAGAAAGATTTCGTTGACGAAAGATCATAATTAATCGTACTAATTCCAACCACAGAAATTCCGCTGAGGATGGCCATGAAAACTACAAAATCCAAAAAACAATTCGGACCTGAGCCCGTGCCACAATGGAAAACTACTGGCCAGCGATCAACTTCCAAAAACACGTGACCTCGATGAGCCCGCGATGTGGTCATGTGATACTGGTCAGTGGATACGTTGTTTTGACAGCTGTCAACTGACCATAATATCGACGTTTTGCGCTTATGTTAACCTTCATCACGGGTCGACCTGTATGTTTCTGGAGCATGGCCGAGCGACGTCGTCGTAAGTAGGTACGGCGCACGTGCCCGCGAGCCATGACATGGACTGCATGGGTTCTCCAACAATAATTCTATGCTTGCATGGTTCTCCAACCTTTATGGTTATGGGGCTATGGTTGTGGTTATGTCTGATTATAGTTTATATAATAACCAAATCAATGCGCGCGCTCTGATTGGTCAATCAGCTATGGTTTATTGTGCCAGTAAACTCATGGAAAAATCGCGCGTCTTCTGAATTATTATATAATTATATATGCGGCTCGTGATTTACAAATTCTTCTCGTGTTCTGCCAACATCCCGCGTGGTTTATCAGCTTATAAACCATAGAAACTTGTGGTCTATTGCTTAAATATTACGGCAGAATAGCCCCGTATAGAGGAGTCGTAATAAAGTTATCTGTTATCGGCCCTTCGAGCCGCCGGTGCTCCGCTATTACAGTCGTCCCAAGAGAAACAGAAGACAATACTTATACAAAATTTTGGGGGGCAAACAAGGTGTATTATGGGAGATGTGGAAATGGAGAATTAAAATGCTTCTACTTTGCCTTCATTCGCAGCTTGAAATTCACACGAGAGTAAATGGCGTACATAAAATTTTAGGATCTCTGCCTTGTATTGTCCGCGTTTTCGCACATGACTCCCCACCTAAATTTTTCACCCCCCCCCCCCCATATTTTTCGGTTGGTTGAAAGAAAATCCATTTTAAAGTTGTCATAAGGATGTCAAAATTTTATCAAGAATTGTCTCAAGTGGCAAAGGAACGGTCAACGGTGTCTAGCACTGCAACACCATCCTTGCAAAACAATAATAACGAATAGAATAAAGTCGCCGATGCCGATGTTTCAGATTATCGAGCATTCTCAGGGCGAAAGAGAGGTGAGAACATTAAAAGTAAAGTAAAGTCGCCTTGTGCAGTCCGGGCCCTCCGTCCTTCCGCGCTGGCTGGCTATACCACAAGTCCAGTAAAAGAGCACTGAGGGGGACGGGTTTTGTGTCAGAACACAATACACCAAATAAGGAAAATCCTTCGGTAGTTTTTTTTTTAAATGGCATGAATACACAGATTAAACAGGGCAAGCTAACATCTTCCCCTACAGGTGTTTTTCTATTAAGCCATTGTCCCTAGAATAAGGGTGTCGGTTACAATTATATAAACTGCTTTAAATACACTGATATAAAATTCATAAAATTGTAATTTTTGCGTTCTCTTCAGAAGAACTTGTTTCGTGATGTCCGAGCTAGATTCTTTCGTTCTTGAAGTGTTTGTTCTTTCGCTCTTTCATTTTGTTGCTTCTAACTCTTCTGTGCCTTGCCGAACGCCTGGTTGTCGGGCGCTGTTGTTGTCATTTCGCAGTCCACAAGTACAAATAGCGGCGCTTGAGGACTTTTTACAAAGTCAATAAAAAGCTGTTGGCGGGGCTCAGAGCCTACCTAATTTTCTCTCTTTAACAGCAACCGTTACATAGCCTTAGTACTGATTCATCAGAGTGCCGAAAACCGTAATCAGCCACCCGAAAAAGACCCTGCGATAAGGGTATGAAAAAGACAATGAAATAAAAATTCATAAAATTGTCATTTTTGCGTTCTGTTCAGCAGAACTTCTTTTGTGATGTCCGGGATAGTTCCTTTCGTTCTTGGAGGGCTGGACTTTCCGTTGAGTCAATCAGAACCAATTTTTCCGTATTGGCTATTAACTGCGCCACAAATGAGTCGGGCGAGAAATTCCTCGGTGCGATGCCATTTAGCATATTTTGCTTTCTCGCGATGTCGCATAAGTCAATCATATCTTTGCTGCGTTTCTGTTCTTGACCTGCTATAACTCCAGCCGTATCAATGCTCATGGCCTTCTGTGCTAAGCTGCTGACCGCTTGTTGCGTCTTTGAGCCGGAAACCGGAGGAAATTCAAACACGTCCTCGAAGTTGTCATGTTTTAAACTGCTTTCACTTTGTTCTTTCAACACTGTAGGCATATCGCTCGCCAGCCTTCGGAATCTTCCGCGTCTTTTCCGCCGAGGTACAAAGATTATCTGCCCTCTCTCGTTTCCTATCTGCGCGGTATCATTAAGTTTTCTCTCGTAAAATAAATCTCCTGTATTGCTTGTGACCGTCGCTTTCTTCATCTCGCTTTCATTTGGTAGCTTCTGACTGGACATGTGTTCTTCTGTACCTTGCCGAACGCCTGGTTCTTTTTGCCCAGTTGGGAATTTTCTTGTTCCCGACCGTCTGGTGAGTTTCTGTCTTGTCAGCGTACCGCCGCCATTTAACTCCCGCTGTGATAGGCTTGGTGTCCTTTTGACGTCCAATTCTTTGTTTGTTGGATCGCACAGTGACTTCATTGACTCTCCTCGGCGATGTGGTTGTGGTTTTATGTATGGAAAGCGCACAGTTGCCTTTCCCATCTTAGCTCTCGCTGTTGGTTTAGTGTCTCCAGTCTCTGATACAGGATAATTGGCCTTGGAGTTGGGTTGTTTTTGAATAGGAGGAAATTGGAAAGCAGATGACATCATTTGTGCTGGAGCCGAATTCGGCATTCTCGATGAAGAAGATTTAGAGAACGGTGATACCCTGGAAGGTGACATTCCTGGCAGAGGAGCTGAGGTGGTGCCACAATACGGGATTTTATTACCCTGTCGTGCAGTAACCAACGAAATATTGCCAACTGAGATACGTTCTTGAGGACGCCTCCGCGGACACTTGGTGTTGGTTCATCGTTAACATTTGAACAACCTCTCATCTCTCTCAAAATGTAAACTGCTAAAGGTTTACCCACGGTACACCTAAGAGCTGGAGCTAGTTTAAACGTGAGCGTACTTTTTCTAAATCAAGGAGTGAACATGGGTAGCGTGATAAACAACGTCATTACTTTGGGTTGTGACGTCAAGAATCCATATTAGGTCTTGTGGTATTTGAGGCCCAGTGGTTTTCGTGCAATATGAAACAGCGTAAACGCTCTATTATCTCTGTTAACCTTTCTTGTTCCCAATCCAAACATTTGATAAAAATCACATCTCAATTAGTATGTAATTACTTCCTTTCATGTCCCCAATCGTCAATAGTTGATCAAACTTAGATCTCAATTAGTATGTAATTACTACCTTTCATGTTCCCAGTCGTCATCATTTGATCAACCTTACATCTCAATTAGTATGTAATTACTAACTTTCATGTTCCTAATCGTCAACATTTGATCAACGTCACATCTCAATTAGTATGCAATTATTTCCTTTCATGTTGATCCTTTCAATAGTTGATCAACGTCAAATCTCAGTTAGTATGTAATTAAGTTTGATCAACGTCACATCTCAATTGGTATGTAATTACTTCCTTTAATGTTCCCAATCGTCAACATTTGATCAACCTCTCATCTCAATTAGTATGTAATTATTTCCTTTCATGTTCCCAGTCGTCAACGTTTGATCAACGTCACATCTCAATGAGTATGTAATTACTTCCTTTAATGTTCCCAATCGTTAACATTTGAACAACCTCTCATCTCAATTAGTATGTAATTATTTTCTTTCATGTTACCAGTCGTCAACGTTTGATCAATCTCTCATCTCAATTAGTATGTAATTATTTCCTTTCATGTTCCCAGTCGTCAACGTTTGATCAACGTCACATCTCAATTAGTGTGTAATTACTTCCTTTCAAGTTCCCAATCGTCAACATTTGATCAACCTCTCATCTCAATTAGTATATAATTATTTCCTTTCATGTTCCCAGTCGTGAACGTTTGATCAACGTCACATCTCAATGAGTATGTAATTACTTCCTTTAATGTTCCCAATCGTCAACATTTGATCAACGTCACATCTCAATTAGTATGTAATTATTTTCTTTCATGTTCCTAATCGTCAGCATTTGATCAACGTCACATCTCAATTAGTATGTAATTATTTCCTTTCATGTCCCTAATCGTCAACATTTGATCAACCTCGCATCTTAATTAGTATGTAATTATTTCCTTTCATGTTCCTAATCGTCGACATTTGATAAACCTCGCATCTCAATTAGTATGTAATTATTTCCTTTCATGTTCCTAATCGTCAACATTTGATCAACCTCATATCTCAATTAGTATGTTAAAAATGTGAATTTAATGTCAAACACAGAGAGTGCTTATGCGATCACCTGAACCAGAGGCTAATGATAAAGTGCTTGACAATAATCCAGATCGAATTGGAATTTGGAAATATCGGTTTTTGAGGAGAGGGTAAAACCGGAGTAAAACCTGTCGGAGCAAGGAAGAGAACCAACAACAAACTCAACCCACATTTGACGTCGGGTCCACGAATCGAACCCGGGGCACTTTGGTGGGAGGCGAGCGCCCTCGCCACTGCGCCAACTCTGCTCTCCGTAATTAATTACCTCCTTTAATGTTCCCAATTGTCAGCATTTGATCAACCCCCATCTCATTTAGTATGCAATTACTTTCTGTCATGTTACCAAGACTACCAATCGTCAATATTTGATCAACGTCACCTATCAATTAGTGTATAATTACTTCCTTTCATGATTCCAATAATGTAGATTGGATCAAAGTCTTACTTAGTTTTATGTATCAGTCAAATCCAAGCGTCAACATCCCCCTTCCCGGCATACTTCGGGCATTTGACGCCCTTGCCTTGCCTTGGGTGGGGAATTTGAACGTTAGCCTCCATTTCATGTTACGTGTCCCTTGGCGTTCATTCGCATGTTGAAATTGCCGCGAGAGTAAATGGTGTATTTGTAGTTTTTGACAATTTTGAAATCTTTCACAACTTCTGTAGGCTTTCGTTTCAAATTGCCCAATTCTTCATTTCCACATCACCCACAATGCACCTTGTTGCCCCCTCCTCCCTCCATTCTGCATAACCTTTGTTTCCCATTTCTCCTGGGTAAGATATACAATTAGCTAAGCCTTAAAACAGCGCTCCATATTTTTTGCTGGTTCTTAATAATTTGAGAAAATGATGGATCTAAATGAAAATGCTAGCTTACGCAACTCCTCAAGAAAGACTTCGTTGACGAAAGATCAGAATTAATCGTAGTAATTCCAACCACAGAAATTCCGCTGAGGATGGCCATGAAAACTACAAAATCCCAAAAACAATTCCGACCTGAGTCCGTTCCACAATTGAAAACTACTGGCCACCGGGCAACTTCCAAAAACACGTGACATCGATGAGCCCGCGATATGGTCATGTGATACTGGTCAGTGGATACGTTGTTTTGACAGCTGTCAACTGACCATAATATCGACGTTTTGCGCTTATGTTAACCTTGATCACGGGTCGACCTGTATCTTTCTGGAGCATGGCCGACATGTTGAGCGACGTCGTCGTAAGTAGGTACGCGCACGTGCCCGCGAGCCATGACATGGACTGCATGGGTTCTCCAACGATAATTCTATGCTTGCATGGTTCTCCAACCTTTATGGTTATGGGGCTATGGTTGTGGTTATGTCTTATTGTAGTATATTACGGCAGAATAGCCCCGTATAGAGGAGTCGTAATAAAGTTATCTGTTATCGGGGCTTCGCTCTGCGGCCCTTCGAGCCGCCGGTGCTCCGCTATTACAGTCGTCCCAAGAGAAACAGAAGACAATACTTATACAAAATTTTGGGGGGCAAACAAGGTGTATTATGGGAGATGTGGCTATACCATAAGTCCAGTAAAAGAGCACTGAGGGGGAGGGGGTTATCAGTTTTGTGTCAGAACACAATACACCAAATAAGGAAAATCCTTCGTTAGTTTAACATCTTCCCCTACAGGTGTTTTTTTATTAAGCCATTGTCCCTAGAATAAGGGTGTCGGTTACAATTATATAAACTGCTTTAAATACACTGATATAAAATTCATAAAATTGTCATTTTTGCGTTCTCTTCAGAAGAACTTGTTTCGTGATGCCCGAGCTAGATTCTTTCGTTCTTGAAGTGTTTGTTCTTTCGCTCTTTCATTTTGTTGCTTCTAACTCTTCTGTGCCTTGCCGAACGCCTGGTTGTCGGGCGCTGTTGTTGTCATTTCGCAGTCCACAAGTGCAAATAGCGGCGCTTGAGGACTTTTTACAAAGTCAATGAAAAGCTGTTGACGGGGCTCAGAGCCTACCTAATTTTTTCTCTCTTTAACAGCAACCGTTACATAGCCTTAGTACTGATTCATCAGAGTGCCGAAAACCGTAATCAGCCACCCGAAAAAGACCCTGCGATAAGGGTATGAAAAAGACAATGAAATAAAAATTCATAAAATTGTCATTTTTGCGTTCTGTTCAGCAGAACTTCTTTTGTGATGTCCGGGATAGTTCCTTTCGTTCTTGGAGGGCTGGACTTTCCGTTGAGTCAATCAGAACCAATTTTTCCGTATTGGCTATTAACTGCGCCACAAATGAGTCGGGCGAGAAATTCCTCGGTGCGATGCCATTTAGCATATTTTGCTTTCTCGCGATGTCGCATAAGTCAATCATATCTTTGCTGCGTTTCTGTTCTTGACCTGCTATAACTCCAGCCGTATCAATGCTCATGGCCTTCTGTGCTAAGCTGCTGACCGCTTGTTGCGTCATGGAGCCGGAAACCGGAGGAAATTCAAACACGTCCTCGAAGTTGTCATGTTTTAAACTGCTTTCACTTTGTTCTTTCAACACTGTAGGCATATCGCTCGCCAGCCTTCGGAATCTTCCGCGTCTTTTCCCCCGGGGTACAAAGATTATCTGCCCTCTCTCGTTTCCTATCTGCGCGGTATCATTAAGTTTTCTCTCGTAAAATAAATCTCCTGTTTTGCTCGTGACCGTCGCTTTCTTCATCTTGCTTTCATTTGGTAGCTTCTGACTGGACATGTGTTCTTCTGTACCTTGCCGAACGCCTGGTTCTTTTTGCCCAGTTGGGAATTTTCTTGTTCCCGACCGTCTGGTGAGTTTCTGTCTTGTCAGCGTACCGCCGCCATTTAACTCCCGCTGTGATAGGTTTGGTGTCCTTTTGACGTCCAATTCTTTGTTTGTTGGATCGCACAGTGACTTCATTGACTCTCCTCGGCGATGTGGTTGTGGTTTTATGTATGGAAAGCGCACAGTTGCCTTTCCCATCTTAGCTCTCGCTGTTGGTTTAGTGTCTCCAGTCTCTGATACAGGGTAATTGGCCTTGGAGTTGGGTTGTTTTTGAATAGGAGGAAATTGGAAAGCAGATGACATCATTTGTGCTGGAGCCGAATTCGGCATTCTAGATGAAGAAGATTCAGATAACGGTGACATCCTGGAAGGTGACATTCCTGGCAGAGGAGCTGAGGTGGTGCGACAATACGGGATTTTATTACCCTGTCGTGCAGTAACCAACGAAATATTGCCAACTGAGATACGTTCTTGAGGACGCCTCCGCGGACACTTGGTGTTGGTTCCTGAAATGAATTTTCTCGACTTTTCTCCATTTGGAGTGGGCAAACCTTGCTTTCCCGTCACTTTTGGCTTGGCTCCTTGTAAAGGATATATCTGCTCGTCTAAGAGGATCCATTCGTCCTGTTTTGACATATTGCCTCGTTTGATATGTTTTTCTATCACACCGAAATGATCTCGATGTAATGGAACAGAGAGCATAACCTCCTTATAAAGAATTCATTAATAGTTCAATGTTAAATGATAATTAGTATGTAATTAGTTTGTATCATGTTTCCACTAATGAAGATTGGAGTGAACTTGGGTAGTATGATAAACAAGGAAATTACTTTGGGCTGTGACATCAAGAAGCCATAATAGTTCTTGTGGTAAGTTTCGCCCATTATTTAGCAATAAGTTAGTTAGTTAGTTCTCTCCGCGCCATGAGGCGCATAAGGATTTAGCAATAAGAAACTGACTAATCATGAGTCCTTTTCGTGACTGAAAAGTTTTTCAACAAAAATGTAAACTGCTAAAGGTTTACCCACGGTACACCTAAGAGCTGGAGCTAGTTTAAACGTGAGCGTACTTTTCTAAATCAAGGAGTGAACATGGGTAGCGTGATAAACAACGTCATTACTTTGGGTTGTGACGTCAAGAATCCATATTAGGTCTTGTGGTATTTGAGGCCCAGTGGTTTTCGTGCAATATGAAACAGCGTAAACGCTCTATTATCTCTGTTAACCTTTCTTGTTCCCAATCGTCAACGTTTGATCAATCTCTCATCTCAATTAGTATGTAATTATTTCCTTTCATGTTCCCAATCGTCAACGTTTGATCAATCTCTCATCTCAATTAGTATGTAATTATTTCCTTTCTTGTTCCCAATCGTCAACGTTTGATCAACGTCACATCTCAATGAGTATGTAATTACTTCCTTTAATGTTCCCAATCGTCAACGTTTGATCAATCTCTCATCTCAATTAGTATGTAATTATTTCCTTTCTTGTTCCCAGTCGTGAACGTTTGATCAACGTCACATCTCAATGAGTATGTAATTACTTCCTTTAATGTTCCCAATCGTCAACGTTTGATCAATCTCTCATCTCAATTAGTATGTAATTATTTCCTTTCATGTTCCCAGTCGTGAACGTTTGATCAACGTCACATCTCAATGAGTATGTAATTACTTCCTTTAATGTTCCCAATCGTCAACATTTGATCAACGTCACATCTCAATTAGTATGTAATTATTTCCTTTCATGTTCCTAATCGTCAGCATTTGATCAACGTCACATCTCAATTAGTATGTAATTACTACCTTTCATGTTCCTAATCGTCAACATTTGATCAACTTCGCATCTCAATTAGTATGTAATTACTACCTTTCATGTCCCTAATCGTCAACATTTGATCAACCTCGCATCTCAATTAGTATGTAATTATTTCCTTTCATGTTCCTAATCGTCAACATTTGATGAACCTCATATCTGAATTAGTATGTTAAAAAATGTAAATGTAAGTGTGAATTTAATGTCAAACACAGGGAGTGCTTATGCGATCACCTGAACCAGAGGCTTATGATAACGTGCTTGACAATAATCCTGATCGAATAGCCCACTTTGGAAAATACCATAATACTCTCTGTTTGTCCCCAAAATTTTGCATAAGTATTGTTTCCAGTTTCTCTTGGGACTCACAATTTTGAGTATTATGGTATTTTCCGAAGTGCCCTATTGGAATTTGGAAATGTCGGTTTTTGAGGAGAGGGTAAAACCGGAGTAAAACCTCTCGGAGCAAGGAAGAGAACCAACAACAAACTCAACCCACATTTGACGTCGGGTCCACGAATCGAACCCGGGGCACTTTGGTGGGAGGCGAGCGCTCTCGCCACTGCGCCAACTCTGCTCTCCGTAATTAATTACCTCCTTTAATGTTCCCAATTGTCAGCATTTGATCAACCCCCATCCAATTAGTATGCAATTACTTTCTGTCATGTTACCAAGACTACCAATCGTCAATATTTGATCAACGTCACCTATCAATTAGTGTATAATTACTTCCTTTCGTGATTCCAATAATGTAGATTGGATCAAAGTCTTACTTAGTTTTATGTATCAGTCAAATCGAAGCGTCAACATCCCCCTTCCCGGCATACTTCGGGCATTTGACGCCCTTGCCTTGCCTTGGGTGGGGAATTTGAACGTTAGCCTCCATTTCATGTTACGTGTCCCGGCGATTCCACGTGGGTTGATAAATCATGGCGGAGGCCGACTTGGCTGGTTTTGAGGATTTTTAAGGAAAAGATGGCAGCTTCTTGCTTCCTCGTGGCTTGGTTAAAAAGCAAAGGACTAAGGCTTTAGGCTCCCTATAGCTATTTGAGTGGTTTAGATATTATCGCGTTCTCAGAGCTAAAATTGCACCAGCAGTTGCTAGGGTTCTGTGGCAGTGTGATTACTGCGTTTGATCTCGAATTCAGGAGCATAATAGAAATTACTGAAAAGTTGAAACGGTAATCTGGTGACATATTAATTTTCCCAGGGGTGGGGGCATTTGAACTGCTTTTTGGCCCGCGTGGGGGGGATTTGAACACATATTTTTCAAAAATTCAATTACCCGGGGGGTTGCCCGGGGGTATGTTAAAGCTTCGATTTGACTGGTACATTATGATCCCTATCATCTTGAATGACTCAACGTCACTGCTTAATTAGTAAATATTCATTCCTTTCACGTTCCTAATCATCAAGATTGATTCAAAAGTCACATGTTAATTAGTGTTTAATCATATGCTGATAATGATAATGATAATGATAATGATAATGATAATGATAATGATAATGATAATGTAATGATAGACGCGAGAGGTTGTGCCCCCCCAGTTTCGAAAATTGTTATCATATTCGGGCAACAGCAACAACAAAAAGAAATAAAAGTGAGATACAATTCAATATAACAGAGCTGTTCACTTTCTCGTTTTGCATAAGAAAACGTTCGGCAACATGAGATCGCCGATCCGACTTGTGAAGCCGAAGGCATGCAAACTTGATTTACCTCTCCGAAGACCTTCCAAGGGGGTAGCTTTGGCGCGATTTCGCTTGCTTGGGAAGACTGATCGCACCTAACCTGCAGGTGTAAATGTCGCTGTCGTTTTTTGCAGTGTATGTAATTGTACCCGTCACCTTTTTGCGAGAAACTGTTTTGCTACACTGCTACAACCAGTGCGTATATAAACTAGACATTCATGGTGCTCAGTAGACAAAAATTTGTGAGCGACGAAGGTCGAACGCTGCTAGGGGGCGTAGGGGGGCTTTGGCGATAGGCTCCGGTGGGAAAATTTTAAAAATTGATGCTACCTGCAGGTCACAACATCAGATGGGACCATTTTGAAATCCTCGCTACTGGAAAGTCTGACTTGCAGTGTAGAGTAAAAGAAACGCTATTAATCAGTGACTTAAAACCCTCAGTTAATGAAAACATTGGAAGTGAGAAGCTTTTTCTTTATTAATTTCTACCGTTAGTATCTACTATCGGTAGTATCAATTTTCTTATTGTTTTTAGCTAGCTAGTCACCAGTACCTCGCTTTATTTTTTGTATTTTTAATTTTTTTGTAACTGTTATAACCGTCACTTCTGAAGATAAACGTGCTAGTTTTAAGAACATCAAATTTCCAAGGGGCAACTATCAGACCGATAGTTCCGAGACAGAAACACTCTGTTGCCTTTATTGTTCACTAATAAATTTTCTTCCGTGCGCACTACTCGGCAGCCAGTGTAATATTGTAAAGAGAACATGTATGATTGTCTCCTCACTCGCTACATATCATATCTTTAACTAACAATTATTCCACGAGCGCGCGTTGGATATGAGATGGTAGATAGCCAACGAGGCGCGTACCGCCGAGTTGGCCATGACCATGTCATATCCAACAAGCGCGAGTGGAATATATAATTGTTTTATTAAATTAAAAAGGCCTAAAAATACTTTACAAACATTGCAAAAATTGCATTCTTTTACGCGTAAACCCACCATATTTGTTGGTCAATGGTATATTTTCGCGCGCGCGAGTGGCCTAAACCAGATTGGCGTTCGTGTGCACGAACTCGCGTGGTGAACGCGCGAGCTTTCCCAGCATTCCAAGCAAGAACAGCTCGGCCATGTTGTGCACTTCTGAACTACAACAGTGAACACGTGGAGAGAAAAAAGGTTCATAATATACTTTTAGCGTGTTTCCTTGTTCTGTTATTATCCTTCTGTCACAGGGATTGTTTTATATTCATTTTTTCGTAAATTTATTTTATATTTAGGTGAAGTATGTCATTAGTTTCTTCACAATGAGCTGGAGACGTGTTTTGTGCTGTTGGCGCGAGATTCAACTCGGAAAATCATACAGGTAAGCTGATTCCCAGTATAACCAAAGTAACGGCAACGAACGGTTGTTGGAGTTAGTTTGTGACCAAGGGCTTAATTTGTTTTGGGGGAGTGTTTTGTGTGTGCCAATGTTATTCTCTTAAATTGGGAGGGGGGGATGGCGTAAGGGGGGGGGGGGGGCTTGAGATGAGGCAGGACGATGGTTATGTAAATTGTAGAATGGCCAATTTTTCTTGAAAGGCAAATAATTCACCTCAGATTAATAGCTAAGGCCATTTTACAGTTCTGTGCTTAGTAATCTGTAGGTGATGATGTTTTTTTTATAAAACCCTCTTGCTTTTGATATGTAAATCCTTATTTCCTTGCTATTCAAGTCATTCCCCTGAAATAAAACTGACTATAAAATTGCACAAACTTTTCCTATTGGTTGTTCATCTAAATGGAATTTAAATTTTGTAATGTAAAGGGTGTCCCCATATTCATTTAGGAGCAGGAGCACCTTAATAAATAAAAATACATATCACATAATTCTATAAAATACCAGCTTCAGAAACGTTTTTATTTGAATCGATCACGATATGGCTTGTGGGAGGAAAAAAATAGGGAGAATGCAAAACAAGAAATATAACTATAGATAATACTATATTGACTTCAGGGAACAATTTAATATACTGTATGTTTCATCATAAAAACACCTATTTCCAGTCAGCCTTGATTCAACTTGTTACTGGCATCCAGTGATCTTGAAGCCACAATATCTGTTCAATAAGTTCACGTTTCCGTCAGTTATTTATTTTTCTGCAAATTATAGAAATTTCTTTCTATTCCTGTTATAGGAAGGTGATTGCTAGTCTCAGAAAAAGAGAGAAAAATTATAGGTCACCATACTCATTTACAAGAAAATGACGATTTATCTCTCATGAGCCCAGCCATAATGCGTGCTAATGACACAATAAATTGTGCGCATTAAGGGTGCACAATGCAATACGGGGGAATGACCTTAAAGTGCACCAAACACCAAAATATTTTTTCGCTAAAATACACCTTTGCACCAGTTCAAAACGAATTTCACCTTTTGTTTCTCCTTTTCATCAAATTCTGGCTATTTGTAGCATTTAAAAGTGATGAAAAACTGTTCATCATTCGTTCCACGACCGAGTCAGAAGGGGCGTGGGTCAATTCTTGATTTGACGTCACAAATTGATTTGCATGCTGCATGTTTACAAAGACTTGATGGGATGCAAATCAATTTGTAACGTCAAATCAAGAATAGACCTATGCCCCTTGCGACTCGGTTGTGGAACAAATGATGAACAGTTTTCCTAATGCTATAAATAGCCAGAATTTGGTGAAAAGGAGAAACGAAAGGTGCAATGCGTTTCGAACTGGTACAAAGGTGTATTTTAGCGAAAAAAATATTTTGGTGTTAAATGCACTTTAAACAAGACATGACAAGGTGTCTCCAAACATGACAACCTGACAACACGACTCCAAACCTTGCTTTCATACAGAGAGACCTGGTTATATTTCACAGAATTGTAAAATGGTCTATTATACAGTAAACTGTTTTGTAAATAGAGCAAAAATTTAGTCATTTTTGAAATGATTTATTTCATATGTTTCTTTATTTCTTTCTGTTCAGGTTTCACTGCTGGTAATGCTTCTTAGCCTGCAGCAAAGAGCTTGTTGATAACAGTTGTCCAGGTATGGAGATTTTTCATTTTGTATTTCAAATTTTTGCATTGTGTTTATTATCCAAGTAGTAGCAGGGTTGTCAATAACATTTGAAGTACATGTATGCAGAGATATTTTGAAAGTAGACAGCACTTTTAAGCGTTTTTGTAATGACCGCTTTTTTCCCGCTTATCTCCACCAAATTGTAGCCAGCGAAAACGTTTAATTAGCCGGTGATATCACCGGTCACCAGTGCGTATTGACAACCCTGAGTAGGGGTATAGAATGGTCCTTGAAAAGTGATGAGTCTCGGCACATGTTAAGCAAGTCTTGAGATCTTGACTTTACAAACTACATGTAGTAGTTTGCAAAAAGTATAAAGCTGGTCTCGGAAATTATCTTGAATCTTGCAATTTAAGTTTCAGTCTCAAAGTCAGGGAAAGTGAAAACTAAATGTTCTGAACAAAGAATCCTAATAAACAGATCAAGGTCGCAATCGCTTCTGTGAGAAATGAAATCTTCAATAAATGTTACACGAAAATGTTTTTAGTAATATGAGCACAGAAAGCTACAGAGTGCTGTACATGTACATACATAAAAGTCTTCTCCTGTCACCGAGTCTCAGATTTTACCAATCTATACCCCTTATGGAGGGTAACCCTGTGATGGATTAGCATCCCACCCAGGGGGGGGGGGGGGGAGTAGAAGCACTCCTAGTCACTTTGTGCTAAGGCAACAGGCATAAGCTCCTGCCTGATGGGCCACTATGCTTGAACACAGACTTTATCTTTTAACTGGGTTTCCACAGTAACCATGGATCAATCGTAATTATTTTTTTTCTCTGTTCTTTTTAACAGGAGATGTTACAGTATTTCAGGACAGGAGAAGATGGGGATATCATTGATTAGCTAAAATTTACTTTTAGATTGATGATTTAATTGCAATCCAGGATCCAGGTAAACACTTGTGTTCTTTTGCATTGATCAATTCAAAACTTAACCTGGTTCTCCTTGGGAACTTCCCCTAGAATATGATTCCTACGGGGACATCCCTCTCAGAATATCTTAACCTAGTCTCCCCGGGAAAGTCTCTCTAGAAATACCAAGATATTGGGGTTCATCAAATTCATCTTGACAATAGAGGGTTAAAATGCACCATTGTCACAAGTTGTTACAGGCCAGGAAAAATGTTTTTCAAGGTCAGGGAATTTGTTATCTGTGAAAATGCTAAAATTAATTTCCTCAGAAGCTAACAAAAATTATCAATAAAACCCCAGTTACTTACTACTGCCGTATACCAACAGCACCCTATTATCAAGGACACTGTGAATATCTTGCAGGTCCTACATTATGACATTATTTTTTTGATAATGACAAGAAAAGACAAAGCTGAAACAACAACAATCCCAGTAACAAACAGTATGCAATCATGTCCAGGGACTGCCTACAGAATTAATGGTAGAAACTTGAACACAATAATTAGAAACACTGACCACAAGCAAGCGACAAAAATGGGTACATCAGCAATCACATTACTAGTGTGGATACCTGGGACTCTATCCAATACAACATCATTAGCTACAGTGCAAACTACTTTCAACAACTTTCTCTAGTAAGCTGGTACAGTAAACAGTTGATACATGTAACTAATACCTTACTATCACAAATTATCAAAATTATTATTTTTGTGATTAGTGTCCAGGAAAAGTCGGGAATTATCATTATTATATTTTTTCTTCAAGACGTTATGGGTGGT
>OX393571.1:4968856-5108856 GCA_947652115.1 Blastomussa wellsi
ATTGTTTTCTAATTGTTAAGTATTACTGTATTTCCTCTGTTTAAGCCTCTATGGGAGGTGGGGGGGGGGGGGGGTGGGGGGGTTGTTCTAAGTTCTTGGTCATACTGATGCAGAAGGGAAATTATTCAAATCAAAGTGTTGTTAGATGTAGAGAGTTTTAGTAATATGCCACTGAATGAAGGGGGTTCTGTATTGTGTTCAACCCAGTGCCAGTTTAGGCAGGGAGGTTGGAAGGGGGACTACGTATACAGTAATTCTTAAAAAATGTTTTCATTCAGATCAAAAACACAATGAATAGAATGGAGATCAAAAAAGATTATTTTATTTGGGGCATACATGTAGTTATAGATTTGTCTAAGGGCAGCTCGAATAATACATTCGATATTGTATTTTACACGCACTATTCAAATGTGAATTGAAATAGAAAAGCCCTGAGTCATATTGCCTGTCATCTTAATTCTGGCCGGAGGAATACTCCGTAGTTTTGAGGCTAAACCTGAAAGGGGTACTTTTTACAGACTGTTAGAATGTAGAAGAGTTCAGATTTTATGAATTGGGGTACACAAAAGGGAGGGGAGAACCATTATTTACTAGGTATTTACATGTAAATGGGGCTAAATCGAAATAATTGCCTGGAACAGTCCCACTGGGCAGTCAATAAAAGTATTTTAAGTATTTTTTAGTGAAAAATTCAGAAGTGATGCAGTATGCTTCCTGTAAAATGTAGTTGTGTGAGAAGGCTACCATTAATTTTTTTATCTAAGAGAAGTGAAAGGGTTACACTGCACCTTTTCTGTCAAAATTGGTATTACAAAAGAGTAACCTTAGGGTTTTGACCTGAGGGTGGTATCCCTGGGACTTATGTAACCCCCTACCCACCCCACCCTTCTCATTCTGTCCAAGAAGGTAATAGGGGGAGGAAGGCAACAGGTTTATCTGCATATTGATTCCTGAAAGATGAAGGGATAGTGCTAGGAACCTGGGAGCGAAGGTGATGGGAAAAGAGAGGGTAGACATAGGAAGAAGAATTCTGAAGGTGGTGGGATCTGGGAAAATAAGGACAAAATTCAAATCATAACAGACTACTTTGACTGACTTTGGTTGGAACCATAAACAGGGTTGCCATGGGTTACACCCTCGGGCCTAGTGGCCCAAACTGCCGCAGCTTATCTCGGTTTCAGTAGCATTAAGTGGCTAGGAATATTTCTACTCCCCCCTGGATGGGATGCTAGTACATCACAGGGTTATCCACCACCAGTATTTCCCCAACACCCATTGATACACCTGGGTGGAGAGAGGCACTGTGAGAGAAAAGTGTCTTGTCCAAGAAAACAGCGCAGTGTCCCGGCCGAGGCTCAAACCCGGAACATCTGATCCGGAGACCAGTACACAAACCATTGGACCACCACGCTTCCCACAAACAGGGTTGCCATGGTCAAGGAAAAGTCTGGAGAAAACAATAATAATTTTAAAGCAATAATTTTTCAAAGTCAAGGACTTTTGTACAAGGTCAGGGAAAATGTTACCTTCTTCGGCAAAGGCAGTGAAGAGCTGGTATTTTATTTCCTTTCTGAAATACGTGGTGTAAAACGATTGATTTTGTGGCATGTGCAGAAGCAGTAGTTTTTAGCCAGCGGGTTTTGGTTGTTTCTGTATTCTAATTTGCTGAATCTAAGGTCAGGGAAATTGTTCAAAGGTCAGTGAAAGTCGGGGAACTTTTTAGTTTCTGATAAGTGGCAACCCTCATTAATAAAGGGGAAGGGAAAAGGTCCCCCATTCCCCCTAAGTCCCTTGTCCCCAGGTCCTCTGCCCCTCCCCCTCTCAAAGGGATACTCCCTTCATTTTCTATGAAGTACTACTGAGTGCTATTCACCAACAACACAGTCCTCTTCTGTTGGAGTCAAAGCATAAATTTACATAAAATAGATTGGCATATTGGTGGGAGTTGGGAGGGGGAGGGGATGAAATATAAAATAATTTGGGGGGTATCATGCAATAATTAATTTTCTGATCTGTGTATGTCATCAATGAAAACTGGCTTCAGATTTCCTGAAAGGGATTCTACAGTAGTAGTAAAATGAATATAAATGGTTGGGTATGGTGATGACGAAATGGAGTAAAGAGGCAAGATTGAGGAAATACAGTAATTTTGGTTTTAAAAACGCTTTTGAAAATAAATGAAATATTATTCATAGTTTTCTGTTTTGAAGTTATGTTTTATCACTTTGATACCTCAATCCTTTGGAAATGGAACATCTTTTTTAAATTAACATCCAAAACATTCTGTCCATTTATAGATGATTTCAAAACCAACAGATAATGACACACTTCACTTTGTGTTCTTTTGAATTAAATGAAATTTTAAAGTTTTGCAGATAAGACCACACACGGTCTTAACAAACTGAATGCTACAAAAGTCTAGAATTTATTTTGTCAAATATGGTAAAACAAGTGACCAGTTTATTAATTTTTATAGGTTGATTTTCTTGACAACTTTGACAGAACTGATGTGTTTACTGTTCCTATAAAAAAAAACTGTTTGACAAATTCTGTGGCTCCCTTCAAATTGTTTCTTGTATTTAGTATTAACTTAAAAATTTTCCTTCCCATTATTTTTCTAAAATTCATGTTTTTCAAAGGTGTTATCCACTTTCCAATTTGATTATTTTTATTTGTTTTTGACATACGGTAGTTTTATTTCTGCCAACACTTTCTTTCTGCATGTCTGTGGTTCTTTTTGTTACTATACAGTGGCCCATGAGTACAAATACAACTTCCAAATTCCTTAAAACTTATCCCTTCAGATCGAGGTATAAATCTGGAGAATAGTTTTTTAGCTAACTACAGTAGTACTAACGTTAAAGGGAACCTCCACGCTTATGACAAGTTGAGATTGATTTGTTTGAAATATTGTCTAAATTCCAAATTGTACCAGGAAAGGGAGAAATATGATTTAGTAGCAACAAAAAATGGAAAATATTATTGCTTTTAAATTTCCTTTCCCGGCTTTTTGGATGTGATGACATGTAATGGTTGTCCAACTGTTTCACACAAAAGATGCTCTGCTTCATAGCAATAGTGGCAACCATTTCATGTAATAAAATCTGAAATGTTGGAGCGCTGGAAATTTACAAGTGATAATCTTTCCCATTTTTTGTTGCTACTAAGTGATATTCGCCATGTCTCTTTATTTCTCCTTTGTCTTTATTCCAATTGCTTAAACTGGAAATTCACTGTGATGATCATTTCTCACTTTCATCTACATCTGCAGTTCATATATGAATTATTTCACATCCTTTACATCATTACACTTCTCACAGGAAAATATGAACTCAGTAAATTGACCTCACTCCCAGTGTGTGGCTTCACAGCTCAGTTGGTAGAGCATCACAGCGGTATTGTGGAGGTCATGGGTTTGAATCCTGTTGAAGCCCTGAATTTTTGCAGGCTTCTTTATTCTGATTGCTTCAATTGGAAATTCACCAAATCATTTCTCACTTTTTCTACTTGAACAGTTCACATTGTGAGTTATTTCCAATGCTTTATGTCATTACACTTCTCACAGGAAAATATGAACTCAATAAATTGACGTCGCTCCCAATGTGTGGCTTCACAGCTCAGTTGGTGGAGCATCACGAGTTTGAATCCTGTTGAAGCCCTGAATTTTTGCAGGCTTCTTTATTCTGATTGCTTCAATTGGAGATTCACTGTTATGATCATTTCTCACTTTCATCTACATCCACAGTTCATAATGTCTGAATTATTTCACATGCGTCATGTCATTACACTTCTCACAGGAAAATGTGAACTCAATAATTTAATCTTGCTCCCAGTGTGTGGCTTTATAGCTCAGTTGGTAGAGCATTGCACCAGTATCGCAGAGGTCACGGGTTCGAATCCTGTTAAAGCCCTGAATTCTTCAGGCTTCTTTATTCCAGTTGTTTAAACTGGAAATTCATTTTGTTGTTCAATTCTCACTTTCAATTTAGGCATTATTGGAAACAAATTACTGTCAATTTGTCAAAAGAGTGGAGGTACCCTTTAATGTCAGTGGCACAATGTGGAAGTTTTAAATTGAAGTTTTGATAAATGCGGAAATGAGACAGTGATTCTTCTGTGCTATTACGAAATAACTGTTCTTTAATGGGGTGCTCCAAAGCTGTAAAAAGTTGAATGGCAAACTACTTCATCAAAAAATAATAATAGTTTTGAAAATGATTATAGTTTTTATTTTCACTAAATTCTCATTTCTTTGGCAATGTTGCTTTTATACTAAGAAACATAATAATTGTCAAGATACCTGGGGATTTCAAAGCTCGTGTTTTATTTTTACTACAATTCTAATTACTTGGACAATGTGAATTATAATTTGAATTATTAACGAGTGCAAAACCAGTAATTCAACTCTGCTATTTGATGGTTTTTTTGGAAGGCATTTTTCAGTCTTGGCAGTATAAAGTGTCAAATTTCCACTGGCAGTATAAAAAAAGATTTACACATTGGTTTGATTTATTCCAGATTCTTGTTACTTTGCCACAATAGACAGTAATTGTGGTTTACGTTTACACATTTGGCTAAAAATTGTTTATTGTTTTACTTTCATAAGTCCAAAAGTGCCTCAGTTTGGTTGTATTTTACGTTAATTCTCTTTGAATGAATGTGTGCCACTGTACAGTTTGTCATAGAGCGTTTTATCAAAACTGTGCAAGTTTAAGGTGGTTTAATATAATGGGGGTTTTAGAGCAGGCATTATTTATTTTAGTGCTGGTTTTTGTAAATGCAGAACTTGGTTTGTGGTCCTGTTATACTTTGTAATCTTTCATGTAACTGATCTCACAATTTTCTTGAAGGCGGCGTGACAAGTGCTCTACGTGAAACATGGTGTCGTGTACCGTACTGTGTGATGGACAAAATTCTTGAGAGACAGTTCGCTACAGTGGTTGGAGAAAGTAGTAACTTAATTCTATTTTCTGCAGCCGTTGTAGTGTCTTGTTTTTCAAGGGTTTTGACCTTTGCGCGATGTTTCACGACACGATGTTTTAAGGTGGCTCAAAACAGTTTCCAGCACTTAGCTTTTGATGGGTCGTTATAACCACTCTTTATCACTTGATGCTACAATCATGGTATCAAAAAACTGCTTAATTATTGGTGAACACGTTGCTATCATTTTCGTGACGCAATAGGTTACCATAGCAACAGTGTGACCTGCTAAAACACCCTTAATTACAGCTTTAGGGGCTTACAATTCAAAAACAGCACGGTGAAATATTTTAAATAATTAAATTTTGATGAGCACGATAAGACGCAACTTTTGGCAAAGTTTAAAAAAAATTGGTACATAGGGTTCAGAGCCACATTAAATTTTCAAACAGTTATGGTGGCTCTGAACCCTATGTACAGAATTTTTTTAAACTTTGTCAAAAGTTGCGTCTTATCATGCTTATCAAAATTTAATAATATAAAAAAATTTCACCGTGCCGTTTTTGAATTGTAAGCCCCTAAAGCTGTAATTAAGGGTGTTTTAGCAGGTCACACTGTTGCTATGGGTAACCTATTGCATCACGAAAATGATAGCAACGTGTTCACCAATGATTGGGTAGTTTTTTGATACCATGATTGTAGCATCAAGTGATAGAGTGGTTATAACGACCCATCTAAATCTAAGTGCTGGAAACTGTTTTGAGCCACCTTAAGTAACTTGTCACGCTGTTTTCGAGAAGATTGGGGGACAAGTTGTGTGACAAATTACATTGTATAATCATGAACACAAGTGTTTACCTGGATAGTTATTGTGGGTGGATTGCTGGTAAGAACAACAACGCAAAAACTGTCTCTGTCTCTTTCTCTTTATTTGTATTTTATTGTGTTAAAAAAATAAATTTCTAGCCGATCTTGTCCCTGCTTGTCGGGTTGTTTTCACCGTTGTCTGAGCTGAAGTGTTTCTTTTGTCCCTCATTAATATTCCAACTTTGAAATCCTGGTAAGTTTATCTGATCCGCCATCTTTGATGTCGACACTTGACGCACTCTAATGATATGGCCGTTTGTTCCCAAGTGGAGATGGCATAATGAGGGGAGGTGAGAGTTTGCTCCCCATGCCTCCTCGGTTTCACTCAACTACGTCATAATACCACGCCTTTTGAGTTGGAATATTTATTAGTTTTGAGAGCCGCAATTAATATGCCAAAAATTAATGCTGAAATTTAAGATGCGTGTTTTCAACAGATGTATCTCGAAATTTCCGCAGGAGGACCAGAAAAACCGAAGTGCTAAACTACAAATCATGTTCGGTACATTTCCATGGATGCCAAGAAAAGAATCGAACGCAGAAAACCACTAACATGACTCCCCGACCAAACCTCCCGCCGACTGTCATCCCACAAACTTCACCAAAAGAACACAAGTCATTTGAAACACCCCCGTCAGAGCTGATACAAGTTAGGAGTTTTCTATCTATTTATTTTATTTTTTCGAATGTAAAGCGAATGAAAAGTTTAAACCTAAGATATTTTGGCAAAGTAAATAATTTAGTACGAAAGCGAATGGCCGATTGTTTACATCACCTAGAATTACGTAAAGCATTTTTAGTTATTAGCTAGTAAATCGGCAGTTTCAATTTATAATAAAATATTTGCAGCATCCGTTGCATAAAGAATCGAAGTATTTTTCGAAAGAAATCGCGGATTAAATTTTTTGCGCGTAATTTCAAGTGGAGAATTTGACAGCAAATGTTAATTAAATATTCAGGATTTGAATTTCATTAAAATGCAAACACGCTGGAATTTGAAAGTTGTTTGTTTCATTGCTGTTTAATCTTAGTTTTGGTTTTGAATTAGCTTCCTCGGGAACACGGGGGTAGTTTAATCGGCTGAGACGAAATTAACCGAGCAGCAAAATCGGTGCGACGAGTCACGTCGATTCTACCGCTCGGTTTGCTTCGTCGTGCCCCGATCGACTGCCGCTGGTTTCCCGAAGATGGTAACGAAGTTAAACATTGCTCAACAATTACTGAAGAAAGAAGTGTCCCGGGCTTCTCGTTTTGGAATCAAGGTAAGCAATTGGGATATGAAAACAAAATCGAGTATTTATTTGTCGAATTAATCGAATATGTATAGACTTTTGGAAGACAATTTAAACAATTGGCCGACAAAGTCAAAAATATAATTTTATGTTTGGTTACAAAAGTTTGATGTAAAGTTTATGAAATAATTCATGCGGATGAAGAAGAAAGTGGGAAATGATCATCGCAGTGAGTTTCCAATTTAAGCAATTAAAGAAGCCTGAAAAAAATTCAGGGCTTCAGCGGGATTCGAACGTGTGACCTCCGCGATACCGGTGCGATGCTCTACCAACTGAGCTATGAAGCCACATATTGACAGCACCTCGCTCTTGATATGTGGCTTCGTAGCTCAGGCTTCTTTAATTGCTTAAATTGGAAACTCACGGCGATGATCATTTCTCACTTCTCTTTCAAAATGGAAGTGTCGAGGGTTACTTTAATTTGTTTTGAAAGCCAAGAACACACAATTAGCCTAAGAAATACGAAAAAACTTAAGTTGAACAACTGGCCTATTTTTCGAAATTCGAATACGGAAAATGGAATTGAATAAGACTGAAAAAATTTTACATTTTCGAAATCTTAAGAAGCCCCCTTTGCCGGCGTTACTTGAATCGTCACGCAACACTCCGTTGAAGCGTTGTGTGACATTTCAAGTAACGGATGCGGGATGCTTAAGAATAAGCGAGTTTCCTTTTACCTTAGTTTCAAGACGAGTCCTTATGCAAAACTATTAACATGAAAATGAGTTTAATACGCATGCAAATGAACATGCAGGTAAAACTCATATTCATATGAATGGTTTTGCACTTAGACTCGTTTTGAAAAAGAGGCAAAGTAAAACTCGGAAATGGTCTATTCCTTCAGATTTGAACTTATTCCTACATTTCTGTTTAAAGACCATAACATTTCATTTGACAAACTTAATGGAAAGGAGCAAAACCTGTTGTTTTCACTCTTTTACATTAGGTTCATCGAATGAAAAGTACAGCATTTAAACTAAAAAAAAGAAACCGAATTGCAAATAATTGCTATTTTATTTAACTTGTTTATCAATTTGGTTTGTTAAATTTGAGTAATTTGTTTTGATTGGCGCATAATTTTAAAAAAAACTAAATTAAAATTATGTTTAAATTTAAAGAAAGAAAATCTCTAAACAGGTATCAGCTCATTCAGGAGAATCCCAGATAACTCGGCTCAATCTAGTGTCACTTGTGAAATTCCAGTCGAGCCAGATTAGCGGCATTCATTGCTCCAAACTAACCCCAACACCAAGGAAATGTACTGCCCATAATATGCACTAAAGCACTTCTGTTTTACATCCTCAACAACGGAAGATTTCCAGATACACCAATTGAAAACAAGCATCTTTGAAAAGCCAATTGTAATAAAGGCGTGGTATTCTGACGTAGTAAAGTAAAGCCGAATAGACATGAAAAGCAAACTCTCACCTCCCCTCATGATGCCTCCTCCACTTGAGAGCAAACGACCAAATCATCAAGTGTCCAAGTGCCTCCATCAAAAATGAACGGATCAGATAAACTCACCAGGATTTCTCAGTTGGAATATTGTAGAGGAACATCAGAAACACCCAGCTCAGAGCAAGAGTTTCCACAACCCTGCAGGGACGTTGATCGGCTAGATGAAAAATCTGACCCTTTGTAATGTGTGCAGGTGTGTGGGCCATCTCAATTCCTGAAAATAATCTAAAATATACCAAGTTAAGTGGAAAATGTAAATCCACAAAGAAAAAATAAACAAGCTCATTAGCACAGTTAGAAAGCAAAACAGCCTACCCCACTAAACTGAAACAAAACGTATCCTCCGGCACTATAGTTCTTAATTGCTAATCATTCCAAATTGAACACTAAACTATGATTTTTTTTGGAGAAGCATAGCATAACAAACAACAATACCTAAAACTGGATGAGTAATGACCCCTGGTAAAAATGCTGCATGGATACCCTATGAGAAATATAACTAATGCCACCCTTATGTAAGGCGAACTTGGCAACGCCCACTCCATCCAAAGGGACTACTCTATTATGTATACCTCAGATTTGTTCTTTCTATTCCAAGATCGACCCAATTTGGGATTTATTATCACTGCTTACTATTGTGCTAATGAGCTTGTTGTGACACCTTTAAACAAAGGAAGCAAAAAATACCTAAGGCCCACCCCTGGGTCTCCGAGGATGGAATTTAATAAAAAATGATACGTTTGGCACAGTGTGTGAAATATTATGGTTTTGAATTAATTATTTCTTAGATAATTGAACTGGCTTAATAGTTTTGAAGATGAAAATGTGTAGTTTTATAAAGCCTCCTTTGTTTAAAGGTGAAAAAAATATCGTAGTCTCAAGTACCATCATGCTATCAATGTAATCCGAAAATATGTCTATTGAAATTATACGATGCCGCCCGAGAAAGTTCAAATTAGTTAGAGATCAATTGGCTGAGAAGGTTAATTTCAAGGTATGAAAAGATAAATGGATGGCCACGAGCATGATGAATATGAAAACTACAATGTACCTTGTTAAAATGGAAATATTCTCTTGAAAAAAGTTTCCCATTGAGCAGATAGTCACCCGAAGACAGGCTAATCTAGACAACAGCAATGGCATATTTTGGAATATGAAAACAAGAAAAATTTACCTGGCAAGCCAAGAAAATACTTGGCATTCAGATAACCTAAAAATGTACCTAACAGTTTTTTCCCACCAATAACTGGAAATTTGTCGGGTCAATGTTGGCAAAAATGACATGAACAAAGCCCAGAATTTGGAGATAATGGCAAATAAAATCAATGCCATTTTTTTTCCAAATAATGAAGGTAAAACGATATGACAACATGCAAATAAAAGTTTGCGGAAGAAAATAATAATTACATTAGGCATATAATGGGGGTAAGCCAAGTTAGAATAATGCAAAAATGTGGGCCAAGGGTGTATCAATGTAAATGTCATGATAATATTTATTTGAAACTGCCCAATAGGAAACTTCTCAGGATCTCAAATGAAATTTTGAACTGAGCTTTCATAAGCAAATAAGTGGCTTCAGTATGATTTCCCTCAAATACAATTGTTTGGATTTGAAATAATTCAAATGGCCTTTGATTAATAGATCAGAGGTATTAAAATTTGAGGTTTTAAATGTGTACAATAAAGCTGTATTTCCAGTGGTACCATTTAAGATTTTGGAAAATCCAGTAGCCTTGAACAATAATATATTCAGATTGATGTCTGTTTACCAGTTAGGTGTATAAACAATGGAAAATAAGTTTTATTTTTTAAGATTTAAACAGTCAATTTCAGCAGGTTGTTTTGCACAATTTGAGGCTTTTGATAGAATAAAATTCAAGTCTTCTAAAATACAATTTGACTGTAATGTATAATGACTGTATGTCACTATACATGAAAAAAAATCCATTTTTAGAACAGTTCAATTAATTTGAAGTCAGTGATGATCGTATTTTGAAACATTTTTAATGTTTCCAGTCGGACCCTGCCAAATAAGAGTTTCTGAAATGAAAAAAAAAAAAACAATATGAAAAAAAAAAGATTCCCACAGAGATTAATCTGATTTAGCAAGCCACTTATTTGCAAATGAATGGCACACACACCACACATGGGCCAGGGTTATACTCTATTTATCTAGAAGCTACATGTGCATCAAAGAAATTAATAAAAATTGTTTTTAAAAAGCTCAGGACTTTGATTGACAACTGACTGATTGAACGTTTGAATGGATTGATTGATTGAATATTTGAATTATTGTTATTTGATTGATTGAGTGATTGATTGAGAGAATTGATTGACTGACTGACTGATTGATTGGATGTTTGAATGGTTATTTGATTGATTGATTGACTGAATGTTTGAATTATTGTTATTTGATTGATTGATAGATTGAGAGAAAATTGATTGACAGACAGATTGATTGAAGGTTTGAATGGTTATTTGATTGACTGATTGATTAATTGACTGATTGATTGATTAATTGATTGATTGTCAAATGATTGATTGATAGTTACATTGACTGATTGAGAGATTTGATTGAAGTCTTAAGTTCTGTTCCCGAAACTTTGAAAATGAATTATTCATTCCCCACCATTAACTAATAAATTGACTTTCAAAAAACCAAATTTCACTCTGTTATTTGTAGCTGTGCAATGTTGGCCATTGCAAAAGAAGGTATTTCTCCAATTTGATTTCTGAATCAAATAACCGAAAAGAAGACTACAGAACCTGAAAACTTTGTGCACATGCAACTCAGTAAAACACAGTGAGAATTTGAATGCATAACACTGTAACACAAATGTTTACCATAAGTTAGATCAAGAAATGTTTTTTTAAATAAAGAAAGGTAAAATAATTGTGTAACTTCATGGCAAACACTTGTTAGTTATCAGTATTTTGATATAATATTACTTAAACATATGGAAAAAACCAACATTATGGTCCAGCTTAGGTGGATGTTCTTGATTATCTCCAGCTGTCAATCTACTGTCCACAGTCATTTGTCGCTGCAACTGAGACCAGTGCACTTGCTTCTTGGTCCTATCCTGGTTGACTCCATGGTATTCAGTCCTTGATCCTCAGTCCTGTCCTTGGTCCTTGGTTCCATCCCCACAATCTTTACAGTGCTCTGTCTCTGCCAACACTCCTGCGAAATCAATATTTTAGCAATTAAGTATTTTGACTTTAAATACATAGCATACAGTAAAATCATGAAAAAGGCATGTACTAAAACCAGGAATACTGAAACACCCAGGAACACAGAACACTGGAACACCCCAGAACACAAGAAATATTGTCAAACGTCGTCAGAAAAAATATATATATAAAAATAAATAAAAATCTGGTGTTCCGATGTTCCATGTCCCAGGGTGTTCCGATGTTCCAGGTGCGACACTATTCCTATGAAAACATGTTCAACCTGCAAGTTCAAATTCATGCAAATCAAACTCATTTTCATATGAACAGGGCTGTAAACAATTTCCGTTGAGTCTCAGGTTACAATGACCAGCCAAGTAAGATTAAGATCATTCACACCTCATTTCTGGCCAGACAAATAAAGACTGTACTCTTTAATTTTCCCCTATAGTAGACTAAGGTTAGTTCCCTTACTAAAGCAACATTGCTGTCGAACAGAAACTTGGACTCCTTATTTTTGCCAATGGAATGACGAATGAATTAATTCATAGAATTGTTATGTTGCAATATTCAAGACATGTGGTCCAGTATTGACAGCTACAATAACTGTAAAAATTCTGCATCGCTAGCACATTTTGTATTGAAAAGTAAAGCAATAATGTGGTGAGCAAACAAAAGGAAAAAACTTGCTGGAAATGGGGTGTGGACAAAACGTATGGTAGGCCACGGCCTAGGCCATGGGGTAGGCCTAGGCCTCGTTTTCAACTTTATAGGGAATGAAACACTGCAAATCCTTCCTGCACTCAGCCTTGAAACATCCTATTTCTTGCCTACAGTGCAGGCATCATCTTACAACAGGTTCGTAAGCATGAGAGTTGGGATGAGAAAGAGTGGGATGGGTGGTGGGTTAGGAAGGAGTTGAAAAAAGTATTTGTCCTCCCCCTCCCCCGTCCGCTTCTTAATTTTTCAGCCTCACTCCCACTCTCTAAGTAGCACTTTCTTCTCTGTCTTTGACCTTTTCCCCACTCAAAGGGGGAGGGGAGGAGAGGGGACAGTATTGTGCTGAAGATATCCAAAATGTCGGCTAAACGAACGATGATGACGATGATGCCTGCTGCACTGCAAGCAAGAGAGAGCCTGTTTTAAAGGCTGAGTACAGGAAGTATTTACATTGCTTCATTCCCTATAAAGTTGAAAATAGTGTTTTCAGCATACTCGTTCAACTCTTACTGATTTTATTTATTTTATTTTCTAAAAACATCTGACCAACGGTAGGCCATAGGGTAGGCCATGGCCTACCCCACGTTTTTCCACACCCCTGAAAATGTGACATGTATGAGATTACCATGTGCAAGACTTGAGCCAGATGTTGTTCATTTTTTTTACTTTGAAAACCGAAAATGTACTATTAATATGAAATGACCTTGAAATAAACTCTGCTTGATTGAAACTTTCACACAACTGACGCAAACAAACTGGGTGTAAAGTGATAATTTAAGTACTTTCAACTTTCAAGCGTGAAATTGTGCCATGAATTAATTTTATTACAGCCCATGTCATTTCAGCCAATATTGCAAATATAGACCTTTCACATGCCGCACAGGGATTGGGCACAGGAGGTATTTTTCCGCCACCTTGTTATAGAAAAAGGTGACAGTTCTGGACCTTAATGGTTATCCCAGGGGGTTCACTAAGGGCGAGGCACCAGGCAAATCGACCGGCTTTGAATAAAACTTAATCATTGCTTTGCCTGGCTGTTTTCATCGTCTCTACTTACTTTCTTTTAAAAGAAAAACTAAAAATGCCCAGCAGAAACCCCCTACTGACCCCCTGTACAAAAACGTAATGAAATCCCTGTTAACCATAACCTTTCTGTTCTTTTTTTAATTTGAATGGTTTCCATAAGTTTTTCTCTGCAGCAAGAATACGGCACCTTTCATGTTCATTTTTGCATTTGGTAACAAAACATTGCCACATAACAATGAAAATGACACACGAAGAAACATGAAAAGAAACAAAAGTTTTAATTACACCTGTTGTCATACTTTTTTCTGAGCCTTAGAACTAATTTGCATGGAAAAAATGAAGAACTTTTTAACTTGAGTCTTGCAGTTCGTGAAGCCTAATTAAGTCTTTTTTTCTTGGCAAACTCGTTGAGCATCGTGTTCAGTCCTGTTTGTTCTACAGATAATAAGGGCATGAACCAATCAGAATCTGTTTTCTGCACATATACTAGGGGTCCTAGAGAGATTGTTTTTTGTCTTGACTTGTGCACTCAAAATGAACTTCCTAGGCCGTGTTTTCATCCTGAATATGAAAATTTCCTCTTTGGAGTTAAAAATGAAAAGGAGAAACACCGATTGAAGAAGAACAGACTGCTTAAACCTTGTTGATGAAGGATTCATCTTTCCTTCCATGGCCATGAAGGCATGATGTCATGGTGCTGGCTGTTTTCCTACTTTGTGCATAAAAGAGATTCTCAAAACACAAAAGAGGTTCACACAAGAGGCTCTAAAAGACTTCCCAACCTAGAAATTTGTTATTGATGCGATTAATTGGTAATAGGACTTTGTGTCTTACAATTAAGGGGTAATCGTGCTTGTAATTTGAAATTACTCGCCCGATTACTCCCTGAATTGTACTCCACTCAGTCCTATTACTATTACTTATTATTATTATTGACAATAAAAGTTGATAGTTATTATTCAGATTACATTGTTTGTGGTTAGTCTTACGCAGCACTTGTCGTTTTATCCCTGCCAAGGGACTCATCAGAGACCAAACGACAAGCGCAGCACTTGACGTTTCATCCCTGCCAAGGAACTCTTCAGAGACCTTTTGCTTGGCAAATTCGTTGAGCATCGCGCTCAAAGTCCCGTTCGCTAACAAAATGAGGACAGCAATCTCGCCTGATATCACATAAGGATTCCTGACCGCACATATTCATGAGATAATTGACAATAAAAGTTGACAGATAATAGTGATAATTCAGATTACATTGTACGTGGCTAGTCTGATGCAGTGCTTCAACTACAAAGTGCTTTTTTAATATTTAATTACTCTTTCTTCTCGCTGCCAGAAAAATTGTAAACACAGCCCGTCCTGTTTTCATTGTTTACCATATTTGGTCAAGTTAAGGATATTGACTCAGATCTGTCGTTTGGTCTCTGAAGAGTCCCTTGGTATGGATGAAATGACAAGCGCTGCGTCAGACTAGCCACGAACAATGTAATCTGATGTAATCAATGTAATCTGATCATTCTTCACTTTCCTCTATATCTGCAGTTCAAATATGAATTATTTCATATATACTACACATCATGTCACTCCTCACAGGAAAATATGTACCGTAAACATCCATGTATAAGCCGCACTTTTTTTTCACAAAATCAAGATGCAGCTTATCCACTGATACATCTGTGTTTGGAGTTTTAAAAAACCTAATTAATATTCATAAACTTCTTAAGATGCCAAGAAATAAACATATTTAAGAAACTGAGAGCGTGATGCTGTTGTTCATTGCCTTTTTCATGAGTGGTGGCTCCTAAAGGAGCTGTTTGTGTCTTTGAGTGTTTGTTGGCGAATCTTGCTGTCCAAGAGTTCTTTCAAGCAATTAATTTTCACTTTACTTGAAGAACTAAACACCAACCTACAAGGAATCTCCATTCCTCCGCAGAGCTATTTGAGTGACGTGTACAGCCCGTCACTTCCACGCAAAATCTTTCTGCCATGTGCGATAAAATACCACAAAATTCGCGAGTACTCGCAAGGCAAATGGTCAACTCTTTTGTTGTTTTTGACAAATTTGTCGACTGCATTATCAAGCTCTTGTTTGGCATGAAATTTTTGGCCTATTGCGGGTTTCCAAACTATAGACGTGTTATCCCTACCCTGTGAGCAGTGTTCCAAACAGGTGAGTCGAACGTAAATTTCTGGCCCAGAATCCTCCCCACATTTAAAGCTTGGTTACTAAGCACTCGTTCATTTTGTTTCAATGGCGAAGGAATTTCAACTTTATGGCGTGTTTCAAACTGATAATCTTGAATAATCGGATCAAAAGAGCATTTTAAGTTAAAGAAGTTGTAAATTCAAACGAAAAAGAAGGTACGACAAATGACATTTCGCTTTCTTGAGACTTGATAAATGTGAAAGATGGCAACAACTTCTAGTATGTCGTTGTTTTGAAAACTTGATTGTTTGTCCTTGTTTGTTTATAGCAATACAACTCTTCTGGAACTTAAACCTTTATTGCTTTTTTTTCAAAATCAGCGCTTCCAAATTGGGGGTACATCTTATCTATGGATGCAGCTTACACACGGACGTTTATGGCACTGAAAAAATTGACCTCGCTCCCGATGTGTGTGGCTTCATAGCTCAGTTGGTAGAGCATCGCACCGGTATCGCAGAGGTCACAGGTTCGAATCCCACGAAAGCCCTGATTTTTTTGCAGGCTTCTTCTTTCCAATTGCTTAACAATTGCTTTATTCCAACTGCAATGATCATTCTTCACTTTCACTGTCAACTTTTGTTGTCAATTATCTCGTGAATTTGTGCAATCGGGAATCCTTATGCTATATAAGGCGAGATTGGACATTGCTGATTGGACTTTGAGCGCAATGCTCAGCGAGTTTTCCAAGAAGAAAGGTCTCTGACGAGTCCCTCGGCAGGGATGAAACGACAAGCGCTGTGTCAGACTAGCCACGAACAATGTAATCTGAATAATCACAAGTAAATATCAAGTTTTAATAATAATAATAATAATAGTAATAGGACTGAGTGGAGTACAATTCAGGGAGTAATCGGGCAAGTAATTTCAAATTACGAGCACGATTACCCCTTAGTTTAAGACACAAAGTCCTATCACCAATTAATCACATCAATAACAAATTTCTAGGTTGGGAAGTCTTTTAGAGCCTCTTGTGCGAACCTCTTTTCTGCAAAAAGCAGGAAAACAGCAAGCACCATGACATCATGTCTTCATGGCCACGGAAGGAAAGATGAGTCCTTCGATCATCAACAAGGTTTAAGCAGTCTGTTCTTCATGATTTTCCATTTCAAAGCCACATCAATCGGTGTTTCTCCTTTTCATTTTTAACTCCAAAGAGGAAATTTTTCATTTCAGGATGAAAACATGGCCTTGGAAGTTCATTGTCAGTGCACAAGTCAAGACAAAAAACATTCCTCTACCTCTAGAAAACCCTAAAAATATGCGCAGAAAACAGATTCTGATTGGTTCATGCCCTTATTAGCAAGGGCGGTTACGGGCGGCACAGGCATTTCAGGGGTGGTTTTCACACGGGTTAAAGCTTATGATTTTAATGCCAGTGGACAGGAACTCTGTTTTTTAAAGAATGCATGTAAGTATGTTATCCAGCTTGGAAAATATTACCTTTCAGCACCCCCCTCCCCCTCAGGATTTCCATTGGTCTTCCATGGTGGGGGTGTGGATATTTTCTGGAACCACACAATTTGTTGCCTTGTGTGTGCACAAATTTTGTTGCTGTCACCTGTTGCAACTATAGTCCAGACTAGTCCAGTTTCAAGTTAACCAAGACTGCTGAATAAAACTACTAAAGAAGTGTCTATACAGTATCAAGTCTCGACCTGAAGTAAAATATTTGCAAATACCAGTCAGAACATGAAATATTAACAACTTTGTGCATTGTTTCATCTTACGCTGAACAGTGATTTCCTGCTGGTATTTGTGATTGTTTTTTTTTTCAGACTGAGTCTACTGTACCCCTGTACACTTTTTGTTCAGCAGTCTTGGTTAACTCCAAACTGGACTATTCAAACTGATTTGATTTCATGCGACAGGTTGCAGACACATTATTTGGTTACTGCAACAAAGATTTTCGCCACAAATGCAACACACACAGGAGGTGACAAAAAATGTAGCCTGTACCAAAATATTATTTTTTTTATTTTGTTACCGTGTTAAATCCTAAACATCATTATGTGGTGCTACAGAAGCAAGAAAATAACTCAGATTACTCACCATGACTTTAAATCGTCTAGACATGTCATCTAGACACATTCCATCTTCCTTGGTTGGTGCCTTACTTGGTCACATCAGTCTGTCTAAAGTCTGGTCTGGTCTGGATACTAACATCTTTGTCTGTTCTGTTTCAGGTCCTGAAGATAATCATACAGCAACTGCTTAATATATCCGTGACGCATGACATGTAGAGCATAACAGTATAAGAGACATGACAGCCTTTTCAAAATCACAGATCTAGTAGTTTCAGAGTTACATGTACATCTGTGCCATAACCAGATATTTGACATAGACGAGGCAAATGTTGCAAAATAGCTAGGAGCCGCTGGCCACTAAGACAGCTGACTAAATACTTGTAACAAATTGAACTCTTACTTAATTTAGTGATTTTTGAAATTTTTGAAATTAAAGACCATGGAAAAAAAGTTGTCACAAAAATAAAAAAATGGTGTGAATATTAAACCCCTGGTATAAAACGCTTTCATTAATCATAATGCAAGTTTACATGACCATGCTGTTATCCTCCAAATTATATAAGAGGAGTGGATGACCATGATTTTTGACATCACTGCAGTACTATAGAGGCTTCATTTAAGCAACAGAGGACGTTTTCTGTCCAGTCCAGTCCTGTGTAGGACAGGCAGGCAGGCGGTGATGTCACATTTTCTCTGCGCTTCAAAAACTGAAAGTACAAGTACACAGCTCTAAACATCTTGACAGAAAGCGAGCACGCCAAGCAAAGATTGAACGTAGCTGATGCAATGTACCATATTTATTCACCTATAGGCCGATCCCGGCTACAAGCCGAGACCCTAAACTTTTAACTTTCAGAAGCTGTCAGATTCGGTATGACGTGTAAAGCAAGTTTTGTTCTTCCTCAAATATTGCTTGTATTTCTAAGCAGAATGAAAAAATGCATAGTTTTATGCTTTAAATTAACTAAAAATAATTTCATTCGTGGCTTTTTAAATCAGTGTTTCCTGGACGTAATGGCGTCACAAAAAAATCTTGTATCCTTTTGTTAAACGTTTTAGTTCAAAACGCTTAAACCATTAGTTTTCCGTTTAGAGGAGAGAATCTTTCATTTAAAGCTCTCAACTTAATGTATAGAAGGGCATTTTTGGTCAGAAGTACAAAAGAGTCGTGACATCTAATGTCCCTATTTTAGATTTTTGTATGTTGTAATGGCAGTAATAAATTTGACAAGTTTTGATTCAAACGCATGTTTGCTCGGCTGGTCACACACAAACATCCCCCCCTGCAAACATAATGTGCAAATTCAATGCGCTAATTAATTAATGGTGTGTAGCACTTTGAATTACTGGATGAAGAAAGTTTTTTTTTGAAAAAGTGCTCTTGTTCTTATAGTAAAAACAGGGTACAAAGAAGTTGAATTTTCTAACTTGCCCTTAAGGCAAGCTGAAGCCAGGAAGTACTAGCCCGCAGTCAAAACAGGTTAATTTTAGCAATCAATCGACCAGGCATTTTCTGTATCTGGTTGCCAAGAAACTAAGTGGTGCCAAGTGTCCCCTGAGGATTCTAGCACTATTTTACGCATGTGTAAACTGAAAACTGAATACATAATGAATTACACACTTTGACCGTGTTGAAGTCCTAATGTATTGTGCTACACATTACCTCCAGATTATGGTCAGACAAAAACAGCCACTACAGAGAAAGTGTTTTTTCTTTAAAACAGACGAAGGAAACAAGAGGAATGGAATTCACGATCGCTGAAGGAACTGTTCAGCCAGGAAGATCTTAGAAAATGTGTAAGAGATCGCATTTACCTCCGAATCGTTGTCATTTGGCTCGATGCTTTCACAGCTGGTTTCAATGAAGGGGAAGTTGAAAATCATTCGCTTGGTTATTACACCACAGTATTTGTTTCGTGCGATTCCGTGCGAGTGGACGCAGACGTAAACAACTTCTTCCACTGAGACGGAGGATGTCTTTTAAGAGGAGCTTTTCTTAACATTGGGGAAGGTTTTGGCCATGCAAATCATGTCGGAACATCACCAGACACCACATAAGTTTGTCATTTAACCCACTTTTCTAAGTTCTTCTATCCTGAAAGGATGATGTAGTGAAAACTTAAGGTCCTTCGGCTATTGTGAACTCCTTTTCTTCGTCTCAACGAATTGCATTAATCCACTATTTTCCCTTAAAGCTGAACGGTGAAAGATTTCTATCCCTTCTCGAGGCATTCAGAAACACAAAAACGCATAGGGAGTGCGAAACAAAACAAACCAAATCGACAATGGAGTAATCATTGATTAATGATGTTTAATTAACTAGTGACAAAGATATCGAGTTTCCTTTAAAGTGCACCTAACCCCAAAATATTTTTTTTTGCTAAAATATACCTTTGCACTAGTTTGAAACGCATTGCACCTTTCATTTCTCCTTTTTACCAAATTTTGGCTATTTATAGCATTCAAAAGTTATGAAAAACTGTGCATCATTTGTTCCATGACCAAGTCAGGAGGGGCTTGGGTCTATTCCTGATTTGATGTCACAAAATGATTTGCATCACATCAAGTCTTTGTAAACATGCATGCAAATCAGTTTGTGACCTCAAATCGGGAATAGACCCGTGCCCCTTCTGACTCGGTTGTGGAACAAATAATGCACAGTTTATCGTAACTTTTGAATGCTATAAATAGTCAGAATTTGGTAAAAAGGTGCAATGTGTTTCAAATTGGTGCAAAGGTTTTTTCTAGCGAAAAAAAAATATTTTGGGGTTAGGTACACTTTAAAAGCAAGCGCATGGCCTAGCGTCTGATCTTTTGTCAGATCCATCTCCAAACTTGCTTTATCCTTAATTGTTTTTCTTAATGCGTGGTTCAGTTCTACATGTTACCATTCCCCCCTCCCCCCAGGCACACCCCCCTACTCCCGGGCACACAGAAAAAGACAATTCCCCACCTCCGGGATTCCTTGTTGACCATAGTCTGCGAACACAGACGGATTTCCGGCTTTTGTTTCACGCCGCCGGTAAATATCATCTGCGAAACGGAGCCAGGATTTGATTTACATGACGTCAAGTTTTTTTGACCAATTAAAATTAACCTATTAAAACTCCAGAACTAAGCAAGTGTGTCGTGCGTGGTGCAAAGGAGTATGCGTGAAGATATCGCTCCCATGTGGAGTCAACGTTTGAACAAATCTGCAAGAGATACCAAGGAGATACCAAAGCTCAAAAAGCTACAAGAAGAGGCTACGAGATATGTTTTTCTAACTGAAAATGATTAATCTGCCCACTGGATTTGGGAAATCTTTTATATTTAAAGGATTTTCTGAACTGTTTTCATAGTTGCAGACTGAACGTGAGAAAAACATTGTCATCGTTGTCTCACCACAGTTGGTGAGCTTGATGAAACTCAAAGATCAAATTATCGTCTTAACTCGCTTGGAGTAAGTGCTATCAGTCTAAGCGAAATGAATACCGAAGCGAAGAGGAAAGAAGTGGAAAATGGCCAATATTCTATAGTGTATGGATAGCCCGAATCGTGGCTGGGAGATGACAGATGGCGAAAAATAGTCTTGAGTGGGTTTCTTTGGGATTCAGGTCAAATTTAGGCCAACACAATCTCTGAACGCCCTTTGAACTAAACCACTATACTGGTATCAAGCTGAAATCTCCAAAAGAATACACGTGACAAGTAGTGACAACAATTTCTGGCCTCGGAGCAAAGACATGTAGGGCTTGACGTCGTGAAATTCCGTAAACAGTGGCAGTGCCTCCAAATTTCAATTTTTTTTTAGCTTCTGGCAATCCTACTTCTTCTTTGGCCGGTCGTTCAAGTCATACCGAATCATCGGATTTAAAATCTTTCTAATTATAATTTATAGCATTTAGTCCTGCAGATAACAAGCCGTCCTCTATCGACATAAACAGCGAAACATGTACATCGAATTTCGTTGCATGGAGGATCAAAGCTGCAATGTCCACAGCATTTTTTCGCAATACTCCACAAATCTTTTCTTTCGAAGCCGAAAACGTTTCTTTGTACAAAAGTGAAATTATTCTGATCTAGACAGTTTCTTTGGAGTATTGTCTAGCGCTCTCAGCGGGACGTTCGAGCTCTTGTAAACATGTTTCGTAATGTTCCATGCGCGTGAGTATCCAAGCCATAATATCACATGATATAATTGGTCAGTGAGAAGACAAAAGTTTGACATTATGGAAATCAAACCCTGGCTCGGTTTTGCAGACAATATTTACCGGCGGCGTGAAACAAAAGGCGGAAATCCGTCTGTGTTCGCAGGCTCTGTTGACCTAGCCTCTCACGACTTAGCCACCTTTTTATCACGACTTTGTACTTAATAAACTTTAATAAGGGCGGAGTTAAGCTTGCATTTGTGGCATGTTTACTCACAAATTTGAACGCGCTTCTATACCACGAATCACAGAGACTACATATATAGCATAAGAAATCATGAAGACTACATTTTATAACGAAAACTGAAGGAAAAAATCTAACTTGTACGTCTCGCCACTTCCTCGAAAGAATAGGAAAGGAGCTTGCAACCAGTGAACAGAACAATAGAAGGGAAAAAACCATCAAAAGCATATTTAAATTCTAAAGGATTATCCTTCTCTAACCAGACGGCTGCAATTTTGGAAATAGGCACTCTCCTTCATGCGGTACGGCACAAATCGTGTCAACCGATAAGTGACATACTTGGAAGAACATAGAGAGAGTACTACTTAATGTATAAGACTCCAAATAAAACAGGTCTGTCTCTCTATCAATTCCCCAACTCCGGGCCGCAAGGTCTGGACTTGTCCCGGGGGTTGCCGGGAGGGGGGGGGGGGAGGTGGGGGTGGTTACAGGTAGAATTGAACCATGCATAATTATCCTTAACATTTGTATCTTTTTAATTATTTAGTACACGACCCCACAAGCTTGTTAGCTTTGAAATTTTTATCGTGTAAAATAAATGTATGTACCTTGCACCACATGTACCGTTGACTTCAAAACTGTAAATTTGCATAATTCACACCAAAAGGTGTGAAAATTATGCGAGAAAGGTGTGAAAAGGTGAAAATTCACACCAAAATGTGTGAAATATGAGAAGTTCCCTTTTTTCATTTCATAATCATTGCCGTGACTGCTCATGTGCTAACCGTAAACACAAGCGTGAAAAAATACTTTATCGAGCCGTTCTGCAGTGCAACCACACAGCCTTCATTGCGCAAAAATACAACTTCATAAGAATAATTTCTTACACTTACTTCCTCAAATAAGGTTATCTTCGTCCCCCATAACAGTCAGCTATCCAGGAACTTGAGAGAAAAATACGTATTTTGTGATTTTTCATCGCACGTGTTCAAAAAACACTTTCCGTCATCTTCATTTAACCCCTGAAGGATCCTGGGACGACTTTCAGTGGAGATGAGGGTGGGGAGGGGAGGGGGATAGAGGGTCGAACCTGTAGCATGTAGAGCCTTTGGAGGAATGTAGCCTGCGAGCAAACTCTCTAGGCATTTCCATTGCAATTCATTTTCCCAAGGTCACATTGAATGAGGCACTAGAGGGCGCTGAAAATATAGCAACAGAATTAGACAAAAACCACTGAAAATTGCAAGTAACTGGACCCTCGGAAAGACGTTTCACTGGCTATAGAACTCTTTTCGTATGGCGCCCTACGCACAAATTGTTCGAAATATACGTAGAAAATTAAAAATTCGACGACATCTTATTTATAAATTTTACAATAACTTGACACAAACTAAGAGAGGTGATTACTTTATAAAATCACCACTGTTGCGTTTTCAAGTAAATTAATAGCTGACCATTTCCTCACCATGCTCAAAAGACCTCACTAGCGTGAAGAAATAGGAGACGTTTGTAGACTTTGAAACCGGATGAATTAAGCGGGCAACCTCGGAACTTTGAAAAGTAGCCGCCTTAATAGAGGTTGGCTTCTTAATAGAGGTAAAATATTTTAGTGACAACTAATTCGGGACTTTAGAAAGTAGCCGTTTAGTGGAGGGTGAGGTCGCACTGTATTTATCATAATTTAGTGATAAAACGGGTGTCACTTAGTCTCCTTGAGCGTTGCGTGACGACCCTAATAACGGCTGCGAAAAACGAGAGGTCGTTTTCCCAATGAGGCTAATTACATTTTGAACCTGCAAAATCTACCTTCCGGGCTGCGATGGAGACTAGGTATGACTGGGCTCGTTTTCTGCAACAGAAAAGGGTCGTTATTTGCATTTAAAGCTAAAATTAAGGGCGTCATTTTAACAAGTTGTGCTGTTGCTATAGTAACCATAAATGACACGAAATTGGAAAATCACCACAATGCACTTGTTGAGCAATGATTGGAGATTTGTTTGATACCACTGACTGTAGAAGCCACTGTAGATAGAGTGGTAGTACTGGTCCATCAAAGTTATCCCCCCCTTCATAATCTGTCAACAATAAAACTGAAGACTTTTGATTGCAAGGAAACACTTTATTGTGATCTTAAAAACTATGTATAAAGACTTACTGATCAAGGTTTCAAAATTTCACTACAGAATATTTATATTCAGCCTAAAAAGGCTAAATTTAATTTTCTTTGAATTTAGACATGAATTTTAACCAAATAAGTTGATGCGTTAAATGAGTGCGTATTAAATAATTTTTCGCAACCTGCACTGAAAAGAACACCTCGAGAGTGTTGTTAAAATTACTGCTTCAGTGCCTGCAAGTTCGTCCTCTGTTCAACTCTGTAGTGTCTGTAAATATCAGCACAAATTAATTCTGTGATGCGTGACACTTTAATTTGATTCATTGATTACAACCGGATTGCACAAAATAGCTGATGAATATCCCCTGATATCTACCCTTTTACTTCTGAAGAATCATTCTTCAAACTAGAAACCCACACTTCACTGAAAAGCGCCATTTTGTCACGAAGATGTCACGAAACTTACCATGATGAGCGATTTCCACTTTATGTAAGCAAAACTAAATTGCCTTCCTTGTTATCGTCCGTGGCGCGCGCGTCTTCAGGACTTTGACTGGATTTGGATTGAAATGGATTTCGTTCCCCCGAAAAAGTGCAAACGGCTTCTCACAAACTCACAATTTGCGTAGTATTCCTTTTTCGAAGAAAATATTAAGCTGGATAGCAACATAAACACGAGAAAAAGGTTGGTATACTGACTACACTATTGCATTTCATGATCCTCAGGTCAACATTGACAGCGAGAAACCATTCCAAAAGGGCGCGAAGAAAAGAAAACCTAACCAGCGCATCTGTGACATATTTTCTCTTCAGGTTTAAAGGGGTTCAAAACAAAGTAAAAATTTATCAAAATTAACCCCTTTGTCTTCCTTGGACAAAGCAACCACAAAGAAGAAACACTTGTGAGCTTTTTTGGACAGCTACTGTAAGGTATTTTCTCAATTGGCCAACATTACAATCGCCACATTCTTTTGATTTATAGAACAGTCCACCCAATCGACCAGATTTTGAAAGCCCATTGGTGGTTTTACATAAACACAGCTAGATACCATGTTGGTCAGTATAAACACAAGAAATTGCTGTAAGAGAACTTTAGATTCCAGAAGGACAAGATTTGATTTCAAGGTTTTTCGTGCATAATGAAGTGGTTCATGCACCTGGACTACTTAATTATTGAAAAATCTTGTCCAGATCTTGGTATTTAAAGGTATCTACATGTATAAGCTCGGTTTCGACTTCAAGCTCACTACATCTAATAATAAAATTTTCCCGAATACTGAGCAGGTAATGCACCTATCAATATAAATCCCGCAAAAAGGGGGGTGGGGAAGAAGTGCGGGCATAGGGTGGGGATTTGAACTGAGCTGAGATTTTCTGTTCAATTGCCGGCCCCAGGGCTATTGTAGATGATCAAAAGAGTCACTAAAAGTCAATTAAATGTTGCAAGAAATGTCAGTGAAATGGTCAAAAGTCCCCACTGCAGGACGATAACAACTGTAAAATCCCCACTCCCCCCCCCCCCCCCCGCAGGATTTACATTGATAGGTGCATAACATTATGAAATCTGATATCAGAATTGTTACCTGCAAATAAATTACTGACCGTCAACTAGCAGTGTAAAATTGAGCCTCTCTATGGGTAGCCCAGACATTGCATTTAATTTGTTTGGAAATCTTTGATTTTTTTAACAGATCTTTGTTTTATGGATTGAAATCATGTGCCTTACAGTGTAAATACATGTATCAGTGTAATTCCCAGCCAAAAAGTTGTCTCACATCCTTAACAAATCGCATAAATAACTCAGTGTTTAAATTCTTGAAAGCTAAATAAATGGCTGCTGAAAAAAGGGGGAAATTAAAGATTGATTTGATTTCTTTAGCAGATCTTCATTTTATGGATTAAAATCACTCCCTTGCAGCGTAGTCAGTGCAAATTTTCCAAGCCAAAATGTTATCTCACATTCTCTACGAATTGCATATTAAATGTTTAAAAAGCAAAATAATTGGCTGCTCAAAAGCAACAAGGGAAATTAAAGATTGTTTGGCATTTGTTGCTGATTGTTGTTCTGTTTGGTCAGTGGTTGATGTCATTTCAGCAATAGTCATTGGCTCTTCAATTTCTTTGCAAATACCCGTAGAGGAGCTCAAAATTCAGGAAGACATGCCCATCTATACTGGTACACGTTTTTACCACCCTCCAAGACAAAGACCACAGACTTGTTTTAAGTGATTCTGCCAACATCATACTTTTATTTTTATAATTAAATTATAATTACAACAGAAAAAGGGTGTGAACATCCACACGTATGCTCTAATTAAGTTGACACTCCATTCACACCATGCAGCTAAATATGATAGGTAATAAATTTCAAAATAACATGATTATAAAATGTCAGAGACAATAATTGTATGTGGAGTTAATTTCACTGCCTGGAGTCTGTCCCAAAAATGTTTTAAAAAATAGCATGTCTGAATGGGGTACAAGTAACTGCATCTAAACTGCTTTGTGTACTGTTAGGTGACAAAACTTACCCTATTTGCCTTCTGAAAATACCTTTAAATAAATTTAATGGTCTGATAGTTGCACCTTGGAAATTTGATGTTCTTAAAACTAGCATTTTAGCCCTTGAAGCTTCACTTCTTAGGCTAATACTTGTTTTAAGAACATCAAATTTCCAAGCAGCAACTATCAGCTAATAGTTCCTTGACAGAAACATGTTTGCTTTAATACATGCAGTATAGCAAGTAGAAGGAAATCTCCAGTGAACATGTTTTGAACAATATTTTTATTCAACATTCCAAATGTTTAAGTTGTTGTCCAAATCTGAAAAAGGAAAACATTCTTAGATTTTGTTTTTTATCCGTGCCAGATACAGACAGATAAATATTTCGATATCCAGTGAAAATAAAAAATTACTTGGAACTTCCAGAACTGACTGTTCATGCATTAGTTGGTTAGTAAGCTTTGTTATCATGTTAAAATTAGTGCAGCTAATAAAAAGCAAATCAAGAACAATCTTCTAGCTGTTCCAAGTTTTCTTGTCTTAATTTTTTTATATTTTTTTTGCACAGTCACATGATGACATAAAATCTAATCCTGTTTTTTGCCCTGAGTCAGAATGCTGAATATGTCTCACAAAAATTATGATTTATAAATTAAGTTGCACTCCAGTCGGATAGACTCATTGATCAGAACAGTCAGTGTCTTCAACCTAGTACAGTGGAATCCTTACGTCTGAAACACTAAGTTTCTCAAACCAATAATCCAAAACAAAAGTGGTTTCCCATTTGATTTGCCTCACTAAAAAGTCAGATACTACAATTTACCCCCAGTTTCTGTAACCAATAACAATTTTAGTTTCCCTTTGACATTAAAGCTCCTCGTAGCTCCTCGGGTCCATGTATAATGCTATCATAAACAAGACACTTATTTCGGCAGTCATCATTTTCTAAGCTCTTTCTAAGCAACGTTCCCTTTCTTACTTATTTCCATAGATTACACATCAAAATGATAATTCTATTTGATGACTTCCTTTCCACTTGAATAAAACATTCATGTAACATGGTGTTTAATCTTTTTAATTACAGTACTAATTAACACTTAATGACTGGCCCTGAAAGAGTTAATTTTGTTCCTGAAAGTCTCAATATATCCCAAGGAGGAGCCAAGGCAGACAGAGATTCGTCAAAGGAACAAAATTAACTGTTTCCCATGATTAATTCTGATCTACAGTTTAGTTAACTACATCAGACTCTACAGTAAATTCATACGTTACAGTTTGCTCCAGTTGCTTTGAATTCTACCAGTAACTGTAAATATCACTTTTGTCTTCTCCACAGTAGTTTTCAAGTGGCAACTCAATCATCAATTAAATAATTGTAGAATCTGTGAAACCTCTATCAGTTACAGTCCTTAGACATCCACTAATTTAACTGGCAACCATCTGTACTTTAATTGTCAGGGACCAATGCATTAGTTTGTAGCCTGCAAACATATAGACATGTTTCTTGCTGCCACTTGTCTCTGTCAAGCAATGACCAGAAATACATCATCCTGTGTTTGCAGGCTGTTTCATTTGAGAAGCCATATGGATTAGCGGTGGTGAATGGTAAGTGCAAGACTAATGTTTTTCCCTGTGAGACCGAAACTTTTTGAGATTTTGGATTGTGAGCCCGAGATTGAGGCACCAAAATGGCTTTGCAAAAACTCAGGACTGCATGACCTTTGGAACCACTCAAAAAACGACCATTCACCACCCCTTGGATTAAAAAATTGATGATCAATTTGCTGCCAAATTGTACAATGCTATGCATGCAGTTCAAACAATAAATTTTATCAAAAACTGTCCAAACATTTGCCAAAATCATTCATTGACCTCCATGAGAATGTACTTGTGAGAACCACCTCAAGGAAATGCAGGGGTCAGTGGGGATGTTTAAGTTATGGTTCTTTTACATGAAAGGTCAAAGGGATGATGCTAGCTCCTTAAAAATTGAAATCAGTAGTCTGAGGTCTTGATTTGGTTTAAGTAAGCATATAAATAAAAGGCTTGTATTAAAAAGGTCCTTAATTCAGTAAAACCTAGCTGTTACATGAAGTAGATAATGAACCGTTGATCATGATTTTGGGACACCAGAATGTAAAACCCAATTGCAATCAAGACTTCAGAATACCAGTTATATTCACCCCATCTTTGTTTAAAAATTTGGGCAAGACAAGAATCTCCAAAATTCCTACTTTTGCCACTCAGGATGCATTTTACACATTGATTTGCTAAAAAAGAGTTGCAACCTCCCTTTGCCTTGAAGTTTGGCAAACTAATACGTAGGTATTCATGACCTCTTGACTATTGGAACAAAAACCAAGTGGAGTTGCATCCTTATGTTAAAATGCATGTACTCATGACAAAAATAAAACACTTCCTTGAGCTGGAACAGGCAAATACTTGTTTTTGAATAAAATGCAGGTGAATATTTTAGCAAATTGCGGTGATTTGATTATTGCCTATTTTTGTCAGCCCAACTATTCACACAGAACTGTACTGGATAATTTGTGATAATTTTTCCCAGTTTCTAATGCAATGGTTCATTTGGACTCCCAAGGCTAAATTTTCAAAATTTAATTAATCTAGCTCCGTAGTTATTCTGAGTGAAATCGTCATTGCCAAACTTTGCGTCATAACTTTTTCGGCTTTGGAGCGAGGGCAATGTAACTTTGGGAAAATTTTTCCTATCATTCAGTAATAATATAATTATTTTGATTGAACTGATGAAAAATATTTTTAATATTATTGGCATTTTCAAGGACCTGCCTTCTTGAAAAAAATCGCATCTAGCAAAAAATTTTGCTGATAAATTTTTGTTAAATTTCTAGAATCAACGCGTATTAACTTCATACATATCAGTTTCAAGAAAATCGTTGGAGCAGAATTGCAGAAATCTTAAAGTTTCTTTTTTTAGCTTTATCATTGTTTAAATATATTTCCTATACTTGATGCTCTTTGACAAATCAAGCCACGAACCCAAATTTCTGTGAGAAGCCTCGCCAATGCTTGCTAAGTCAGAGTGCCAAGCCAATTGTCGATCGTCCAAACTGTCAAAAAGTATTTGCTAGTGCTGTAAACATTATAAAATGGTCGTTAACCTCCTCACACCTTCAAAGTTGCCGTTTACAAAATTTTTGGAAAACTATACCCCAGTTTTATGTCATATTTCCTCCGCATGAATTTCAAGATATTTCAATACTTTTGCCTCGATTTCTGCTGCTTTGTTGTGCTGCGAATTTGAGAATTGTAGTTGGTATTGTAACATACTCTGCGACTGATCTCTGGCGAAGCAGACGAGCAGTTTTGTTTATGTAATTTTGAATACAAAATGAGCACATGCGGCAGTTATCCAAAGAATTTGCACGTTTATAAGGGAGCTTCAGTGATATGCGCACTGACCCCCCCCCCCCCCCAGGAGGAGAGGGAAGACGAGGATTTTCTTTTGTTTGCCTTGATGTTTTTAAAACACTTCTTAAATTATGATATTGTTGTATATCACTGACGTATACGGAGGTAGGTCCATGAAAACACCAATAACATTAAAAATATTTTTCATCAGTTAAATCAAATATAATTATATTATTACTGAATGATAGGAGAAAGTTTTCTCAAAGTTTCATCGCCATCGCGCCAAAGCCAAAAAAGTTATGACACAAAGTTTGGCAACGACGAATTCGTTCGGAATAACTATGGAGCCACCTTAAGTTGTCTGCAAAGTTCAAGACAGTCCAAGTGGTTTGTGACTGAGAGAGGTTTGATTCATTTTCATTAACTATCAATTTATTAAACACTGAAATTACATATTTTTGTGGCAGCTTATAGACCCTTTTCATAAATGGCTGCCAATTATAAATTCTTTTGTAAGTATTAAAATTAGCCTGACTAACCTCGTTTTTGATTTGATAATTCAAAATAATTTGTACTCCCAAACGAGGTTAGTGAGGTTAATTTGAATGCATACAAAAGAATTTTAAATTGGCAGCCATTTATGAAAAGGGTCTATTAGTTATCAAATTACCGGTATTGCAGCGGTGGTGAAGGGTGTCTGAACTTATAAGGGTCTTGCATAATTTAATTAACCAATTTTCATTTTTAAGTGGTAATGAATGCTTCACAGTCTCCAATTTTTGTAAAATTGTTTTGGGGTCTCAATCCTGGTCTTACAATCCAAAAGTCTCAGTCTTGCAGGGTAAATTGCTACTCTCATCATCTTTGCCATTCACCACCTCATTGTTATTTTACTGAAACAAAGGAAATAGGAGAACTCTATGTGCTTATTTTTTTTCCTGTGACCTGCATTAAGGCCTAACAGCTTAATTTTAATGTTGTTCAAGTCCTTGTCTGAAGTTGTCCTTCTTTGTTTTGATGCTTTGAATAGCCAAAATACCAAGCGTTAAATGTCCTTGAAGGTTCAACCAAACTGACAGGAAAGGAAGTCCAGATAACCAGTAAGCAATGTTGATCGATGCCACCATATCACTGTCTTGAAAGCTTTAATTTAAAATCATTTCAGTCTAACCTTTTATCAGCATGGATAATTAATTTCCAGCAGTTTCACTAGCAAGTCAAATCATCAAACATGGCTACGCAAACTTGATGTAAATTAACTCAGGCTACATGGTTTGAAGTGCAAACCAACATGAAGATCCTGTAAAGCAAACAGAGGATAGTTTAAAATTGTTTTTTAATTCCCTCCAAATAATTTATTAAAAAAAATGGTATGTTATATTCATTTCATAGGAAATTTTGAATTGTTTACTTTAATCATGCTCAACTGTAATTAATGCCATCTTTACTTGCTTGAACTGTTGATCTTTACTTTGTTGATCTGTCATGTTTTAAACATGAGTTCCTTGCTTGAATGTAGTCTGAGGGAACCTCATTTCATGTAAAATATGACACTAATAAAGTGACTGGCTGACTGAATTGACTTATTTACCTGGAAAATGTTCTGGATGGTGACCAAATGGATCAAGAACTAGCAATATCCACTTCTGATTGCTCCACTGCTCTTACCCAGTCTTCTATTGAGTCTCAGCTTTCTCTTTCTGAGTCTCCTGTTGAGTTTCAGAAAGGTTGATAATCAATTGTCTGTCAAATCACACCCCTTTACCTCTTCAGCCTTGTATACAGCTATCATCAGTACCAATCACTGCTACATAGGACTTTACATTTTAGCTACTCCATTCCTCTACGAGACAACACTCAACAGTTTTTTGCCGATAAGTGGTTCATTTACTGACCAATTAAGATTTGAAAAATCCAAACTTCAGATAATTTTAGCTATTTTAATCATACTTAGATTATTCTGTGTACATGGACTAACACAACGTTGCGATACCTTAACATCAGCAGTTGTTGAACAAGTCTTCAGGGCAAGCATATAGCCATATGTGACAGTCTGACACCAACACAGTGAAAGGGTGCTCCGGGGACATTTTTCTCATGCAAAGATGTCATCAAGCTCTGAAAAAACAAAAACGGTAAGCTAACAAAAATCATGAGTCAGGCATGCCTGGTTATATTTAAACCTCAATATGGGAAATTAAATTCCTTTGGCTTGTCACACACTTCTTCATATGAAAGATTCCCTGGTGATCCTAAGGAGTGTCTGCATTAGAGTCTCCTATAAACCATGCATGTTAAGTTAGAGTATTATAATTATTCACACCTACCTGTTTTGTGGGTATTCTTTCTTTGCAGGCGAGAAATGTAAAATGCCTTTGACCAATGTTTTTCAGTTCATCTGTTTGATCCTGAAACAAAATATTTATGTCATCACAATTAGTGATGGTATCCTGTAACATCACAATTTTTAAAGTAATGAAAATTTAATTTGAATTTTTTGATGTCTTGTGAGTCTTGCACAGTTTGCATCTTGACCAACAACACAACACAGTGACACTAATCAACAGCATTAGAACCAAGTTGACAATCAAATGTGCTGACCATTAAGCTACTACATTGCTGGCACCTACATATTAGTGGTCACACACTCTTACTTTTAAAAGCAGCCAATTAATCATAAATATTTATTGACATGTAGTTTCAAAACAGTGGGTAATTGATAATAATGTTGTATTGCTTACCTTTTGGGGTACAAATCTATACGTTTGATATACGCTTCTTCCCTCTGCTTCTTCAAGTTGCTTGCAAGCCTCCTTTGGTGTAATCCCAGGTGGAAATCATGTTAAGAATTTTACAAAAAAATCTTCATCTTTTATTTTATAAGATATTTTATAGAGGTTTTAAGCACCTACATGTCTTTATTATATTATTTCAATTTATTAGTTAAATTTATATTTTCTACAATTTAAATTTTATTGTTTATTTTCAAGTCTTTGAGCTGAGCCAGGATTAAGAGATCTAACTTAAAATCTTGGATTGCAGAAAATTTAAGAAATAACATTATTCACAAGTCTTTGAAAGATTCTTGTAAGATCTTTTAAGAGGCTGTTAGAATTGTAAAATCTTAATAAGGTTTCCACATGGGATTGACAGTCCAAATTGGCACTGGCAGCTGCAGTCCTAAAAAAAATCCTGAAGTAAATCTAACAACACGTACATGTACAATGTCATGTGATTCTGAACATCAGCATGACAACATCAAACTCAGCTGATGCAATTGAAGATGCAATTGAAGATCATCCTGTACATGTACATAAGCGAGCCAGCCAATCAGAACATGAGAATTTCCAAGGGTGGAGATGTCAAATTATAAGTGTATTCACTCCCTTGGGAATTTACATTCTCATGTTCTGGTTGGCTGGCTCGCTTTGAAGTTAGCAAAAAGTTGTCAAAAATATATCAAAATTTAATCAAAACTTTCTTGAGCGGCAACGGTAAGGCGCGTAGCACTGTACAACCAGAAATTTCCTACCTCTTGTGGAAAGCTGTCTATAATCAACAATCGATGCAGTTTTCATCATGAAAGACTTCTCAATGTTGCTTTCTTCAGACCCTTAGATGGAGAACAGCTAAACCTCAAATCCATGCACATCATGACAACTGGACCTCAGCATCGTGGATCTAGATGTTGCATGATTCCCTTAAACACAGATACTCAATAAAGAGGGTAATTAGTAAGCTTCAGTGAATAACTTATTTAATATGTTTCCCTCTGTGATGATTCCTATAGACTACTAAAGAAACTATGAGAATTGATTTGTTGCATCACATTGATTTATCTTATAGAACAATGCTTATCCTTCTCTGTATTGTTTTGTTGACTAATGAACCTTGAGACAATTTTGAGGTAATTAACTCGAGAAAATTTCCCTGAAAATCATTTGCTACTCTGTACTGATCACTTACATGATGTCAGTTGTGAGAATTTGCTGCTAGATCAAGACATGTGTGAGCTAAGCCTCAAGCCTTGCAGTATTTAAACAGTGTCTTGATTATAACAAAAACATCATTCAAACTTTCCAAGCTTTTGCAGAAAGACACTTCTCTTTCTTTGTCTCGGGTGAATGACGCACCCTTGTTCCTCATGAAGACTGGTCGCAATGACAGTTGGTCACCAGCATGGACAGTTGACTTCCCAGAGTCTTCGCAAGCTGTCTCCAGAATATCCTGCTGCTAAGTTACTTGAAAAACAAAGCTGCTCATGGAGGTTAGTGATTGTTAAAAAATGGAAAGATCACAAGTCTTAGATTTAATTAATTCCACACATGGGGTCTCTGTAATGACACTCACCACTGTTGCTTACAATTCAGCTCTCTCTCTCTTTCTATTCTGATTGTTACACTGATGTGTTTGATCATTATAATTTTGTCATATATCAAGACAGTATCCTCGATCGCTACTAATTTGCTTGGCCCTCTTAAAACTGATTACTTTGCTAAATGTGTGTTTTAAGAATCTGTTGTCAAGTCATCACAGTTTCTCCAAGAATCATACCATTATCCCTCTTCATACCTATGATGGAGACTGCCTTTGTTGTTGTATTTATTTTCAGCAGCTAACAGTGAAAGCTGATCATTCTCCTTTCAAGTTGGTTCAGCTGTGGTGTCTGTCTTGAGGTGCTGGATGTCCATAACTACTCTGCCTTCACTGGTGTCTTTGTAGTGATGAGGTGTCTGTCTTAAGCTGTTGGGTATCCATAACTACTCTGCCTGCACTGCTGTCTTTGTAGTGATGAGGTGTCTGTCTTAAGCTGTTGGGTGTCCATAACTACTCTGCCTGCACTGGTGTCTTTGTAGTCAGGAGGTGTCTGTCTTGAGGTGTTGCGTGTCCATAACTACTATGCCTGTGCTGGTGTCTTTGTGTTCCACGATTGCTTCACAAGTTTATTTGGCTTTTTACTATGGAACTCAAGCACATTTTCAAAGTCAGTAGCTGAGACTGAGAAAAGTTAAACTTAATAGCTTACCTTCGTAATAGCGTGATCCGTAATGTTGGTCATTGGCCTTAGTGAAAATGCACCATGACAACAAAAGTAACAACCACCACAATTTAAGAAACACACTGACAGCCATCTAGTTTTGTTTTTATTCATAATGTCATATTTACAATACACTTTTTACATTATTGCATGAAGTAGCTAACTCAAAGAAACATTTGCCCCTAAAAGTGGGCTGATTCCACCAAAAAAATTATTTCATTGGTTAATGTTTAAGAAAAGACACTGACAGCAGTTTTTCTTGTTTTATTGAGCAATATGTGAAAATTAATGATGTATTAAGTTAGTTACATTACACCAGTTGCTCTCTTCATGACTTCAGTCTTGCAGGATTCTCTGTTCTTTTGCTCCCAAAAAGGAGTAGTTTCCATATCCGATGATGACTATGCTTTTTACAATAATACAATACTTTTACAATAATGCAAGAAATCCACAGGACCTAAATTAATCCATGAGGGGGTGCATGCATGCCTTAATCTGAATAATTTGGCACCCAGAGAAAGCCGAGAGTGTCCAGTGTCAGTTGACACATCATGTGGACACCCAGGGCCCCCTGGATGATTTTAATCGCTCGCTCAGCTCAATTTTGGCTTGGTATTGACTTAATGTCAGTGCCAAGCCTTTGCGTGTTTCCTGCCGGATTTTGAAGTGAAATGAAAAGTCGAAAAATCAACAGCCGAACTGTAAATCACATTTAAAGCCGAAAGTGAAAGCCGAATCAAAAGAAATGTCAATAGTGATATGATTATTATAACTACAATGTATTATTATTATATAAACTATTTATCCACGTACCTCATGCCAGGGTGTAGAGATTAACCTACCTTACATATCATTGCCTGGGCCTTCAACCCAAAGGACATTACTGCTGTTTCAATATTACTTGTTGCTAGAGGAATGCTTCAATGACACGACAAGCATACAAGTGGAGCAACCAAGAGGTTAACAACCGACACTAAGATCATGCCCAGTGATTTCTTCCAGCCATTTTATAGTCAGTGCCACCTCTTCCTCTTTGTTTTTGACATGGTGAGATGAAAGGCGCTGACGAACTAGTGAGAATTTCACTCTTGGTATGTTCAGCCTTGCTGGACAGCCCATTGATTATTAGGAACCTTCTGAATGTCAAGGGCTGGGTTTGACAAGATTGAAAGCCTCACCCAATAAAGACGATTGTCTCAACTGGACACACAGCAATAAGGAATGAGAAAAGACTAGCCAGAATACAAGATTTCTGATTTAGCACTTTTTGCACTATGTTGACCCTGGGAGAATAACACACATTCTCCACATCCAATTTGAAGGCTGTCTTCAGATATGGTGGCTGTGAAGTATTTAATGCTATTGTTGCGAGCTGATTGCTCTGACCAGACTGTAGCAAGTGAAATTTAAAAGTAGATGAGAACAACTCTGCTCCAGTGTTGTGCTCAAATTAAAATAACATACTTTTTGTTCACATCCAAGAGAAGTCTGTCCTTCACATATGGCAACTGTGACATATTAAACCTTGTTGCGAGCTGATTGCTGTGACCACAGTAAGACAGTGAAATTGAAAACCATATGAAAATAAATGTGATCCAGTGCTGTGCTCTAGCAGTGTTGACCCTATTAAAATAACATACTTTAATCTTCGCATCCAAGAAGTCTTTCCTTCAGATTGGTAGCTGTGACCTATTTAATGCAATTTTTGCGAGCTGATTGCTATGACCAGAATAACCAGTGATACTGAAAACCAGATGATAACTGTCATCCAGTGTGCTCCAGCTGTGTTGACCCTATTAAAATAACATACTTTAACCTTCGCATCCAAGAAGTCTTTCCTTCAGATTGTTAGCTGTGACCTATTTAATGCATTTTTTGCGAGCTGATTGCTATGACCAGAATAACCAGTGATTTTGAAAACCAGATCATCCAGTATTGTGCTCCAGCTGTGTTGACCCTGTGAAAATAACATACTTTCTTCGCATCCAAGAAGTTTGTTCTTCAGATATGCAAGCTGATTGCTATGACAGAATAACCAGTGATATTGAAAACCAGATGATAACTGTCATCCAGTATTGTGCTCCAACTGTGTTGACCCTGTGAAAATAACATACTTTCTTTGCATCCAAGAAGTCTTTCCTTCAAATATGCGAGCTGATTGCAATGACCAGAATAACAAGTGATATTGAAAACCAAATTATGACTTCATCCAGTATTGTGCTCCAGTTGTGTTGACCCTGTGAAAATAACATACTTTCTTCGCATCCAAGAAGTCTGTTCTTGAGATATACGAGCTGATTGCTATGACCAGAATAACCAGTAATGTTGAAAGCCAGATGATAACTGCCGTCCAGTATTGTGCTCCAGCTGTGTTGACCCTGTGAAAATAACATACTTTCTTCGCATCCAAGAAGTCTGTCCTTCAGACATGGCAGCTGTGACCTATTAAATGCTATTGTAATAAACAACAATAATTCACTTTATTTAACTTTATCTAGCACTGACGTACTAATTGGGGACACTGTAAAGCACAATGAAATCAAATCAAATCAAATCAAATCAAATCACATTAAATCAAATCAAATCAAATCAAACCAAATGTAAATGAGCTGATTGCTATAACTGGAGTAACTGGTGATATTGAAAACCAGATGACGACTGTTATCCAGTATTGTGTACAGGGGAGTTGACTCTGTGAAAATAACGTACTTTCTTTGCATCCAAGAGAAGTCTGTTCTTCAGATATGGTGGCTGTGATCTATTTAATGCGATTTTTGCAAGCTGCTTGCCATGACCAGAATAACCAGTGACATGGAAAACTAATTGATAACTGTCATCCAGTATTGTGCTCCAGCTGTGTTGACCCTGTGAAAATAACATACTTTCTTCGCATCCAAGAAGTTTGTTCTTTAGATATGCAAGCTGATTGCTATGACAGAATAACCAGTGATATTGAAAACCAGATGATAACTGTCATCCAGTATTGTGCTCCAGCTGTGTTGACCCTTTGAAAATAACATACTTTCTCTGCATCCAAGAAGTCTTTCCTTCAAATATGCGAGCTGATTTCAATGACCAGAATAACCAGTGATATTGAAAGCCAGATGATAATTGTCATCCAGTGTTGTGCTCCAGCTGTGTTGACCATGTGGAAATAACATATTTTCTTCGCATCCAGAAAGTCTGTCCTTCCAATATGGTAGCTGTGACCTATTAAATGCTATTGTAATAAACAACAATAATTCACTTTATTTAACTTTATCTAGACTGTAAAGCACAATAAAATCAAATCAAATCAAATTATATTACATTAAATCAAATCAAATCAAATCAAACCAAATGTAAATGAGCTGATAATATAACTTGATTAACCGGTGATATTGAAAACCAGATGATGACTGTTGTCCAGTATTGTGTCCAGTGGAGTTGACCCTGTGAAAATAACATACTTTCTTTGCATCCAAGAGAAGTCTGTCCTTGAGATATGGCAGCTGTGAACCATTTAATGCTATAATTGTTGTGAGCTGATTGCTTTGACCAGAGTAACCAGTGACATTTGAAAACAGATGAGAACAAGTGTTATCCAGTGTTGATGCTTCAGTAGTGTGACCCTTACAAAATGAGGTGTCTGTCCTTCATGTTTCTTCACATGCAAGAGTCGTCTGTCCGTCATGGTGGCTGTGAACTATTAAATATTGTTGTTGCGTGCTGATTGCTATGACCAGAGTAACCTGTGACATTGAAAAACAGATGAAACCAATTGTGATCCAGTCTTGTGCTTGAGTAGTGCTAACCCTGAGAAAATGACATACTTTCTTCACATCCAAGAGAAGTCTGTATTTCAGATATGGAGGCTGTGACCTTTTAATTTGTTTTGTTGCGAGCTGATTCTGACGACCAGAGTAACCAATGATATTGAAAAGTAGTTGAGAACAACTATGATCAATTGTTGTGCTCCAGCAGTGTGTCGACGCTGACCAAATGACATACTGTCTTCACAACCAAGGGATGTCTGTCTTTCAGATAAATTGGCTTTCATTTATTAAATGCTATTGTTTCAAGGTGTTTGCAACAACCAGACTAACCAGTGATATTGAATAGCAGATGAGAACAACTATGATCAAGTGTTGTGCTCCAGCAGTGTTGACCCTGGGAAAATGACAATTTCTTCACATCAAGAGACGTCTTTCCCTCAGTTATGACAACTGTGACTCACTGAATGCTTCTGTTGCAAACTGATCACTACGAACAGAATTGCCATCGACATTGAAAAGCAGATGAAAACAAAATGTGATCCAGTGTTTTGCTCTAGCAGTGTTCACCCTGACAAAATTATTGACATACTTTTTTCACATCCAAGAGAAGTCTGCCCTTTAGTTAAGGCATCTCTGAGTCATTGTTGTGAACTGATATCGCTATGAACATCAGTAAGTAGTGTTGTGCTCTGGCAGTGTTGACCCTGAGAAAATAACATACTTCCTTCACATCCAAGAGAAGTCTGTCCTTCAGATGTGGTGGGTGTGAGCTATCAAATGCCATTGTTGCAAGTTGATTGCTATGACCAGAGTAACTGGTTATATTGAAAAGCAGATGAGAATAACTGTGACCCAGTTCTGTGCTCCAGCAGGGTTGACCCCAAGAAAATAACATACTTTCTTCACATCCAAGAGAAGTCCATCCCTCACAGTGGCTGTGATCTATTAAATATATTGTTGTGAGCTGTTTGCTAAGAGAGTAAGCAGTAGTATTGAAAAGCAGATAAGAACAACTGCGATCCAGTGTTGTGCTCCAGCAGTGTCGACCATGAGAAAATAACATAGTTTGTTCACATCCAAGAAAAGTCTGTCCTTCAGCTATGGTGACTGTGGGTTTGTATTTTGTGCAAGAGGTTACAGAGTTTTGATCGTAAGTCACCTCAGACCAAAACACTGGCGTAATGTTCCCATACAGAGATGGACAGATTTCCTGAAACTCCTCTCTCTAACAGGTGTGATATCCCCAAATTAGCCATGTTTCCGTTAGTCACAAACAACCTTAAGTCACCAAGGAGGCAGGCAGACCGAATGACTGGCATAAGGTTGTCACATAGGTATGAATGACCATTTTGTCCTGTCAGTTTTCAATTAATGGCATCTTGGGAGAAAAAGTAAAATTTGAAGCGATCGCCTGTTGTGATTGTCTTTGCTGCTGATGTATTTTAGAGCATGTGAAATAATTCACATATAAACTGAAGATTTAAGTGAGAAGTGAATGTTCCAAACCTTTGCCATACAAACACAAAGAAACCAGAGGAAAATTTCAAAGCTTTAGCCAAGTGAGCTGTGAAGCCACATATTGGGAGCTTAGCAATTTGTATATGGCTTAACCAAAGCTACACTCCACGTTTAAAACACCAGAGGCCTACTAGCCATGAGGATCTGCTGAGTTTTTGCAGCACTTATTTTTCTCTCTCTGCAGAATTGCAGAACATGTTCCAGGTTCCTTCTGTTTTGTCATTTACTTTCTTTAAGTTTTCCTCAGTGAGAATATTGTAGGCGTTGCTCACTCCATGATCTGTTTCAGTCTCTGCTACAATCCAGTATTCTTGCACCATTCAGGATAAACCAAAGCTTCTTGTAAAGAAACGTTGTTAGTGTTCTGTTATCATCTGTTGAAAAAACCCAACTTTGTTTGGCATAATGAGTAATTCCACGCTCACCAAAGCATTAATGGTAAAAGATTCATTTTTGAGCCTGCCTAGCTTTTAAAGGACACACATCACATCTGTAGCCATCAGTATAAATCAGTATACATGTACTGGTAATATGAAAAAGTAGTGTGTGTTACTGAGAACTGAGAAGAAAAAGATGGCAGAATCAACCAAATATGTTGAGGAGCCCAGTGATGGTTTTTAAGTTAGTATCAACAGTAATGATGAGAGCCTGGCTGGCATTTGTCACATGGATAGTCCAGTCATGAGCATACATGTAATGCTTCCACACAAAACTGATGCTCTATTAATGAATAGTGAAAATAGGAGGTTCCTTTCCAAGATTTAACAATGAAAGAGGAGGCAGTGTAGTGAGCTTAAATGTGCATGACCATCAGTTTTGCACTGCTATAGTTAAACCAAAGCTACGTGCTAAACTCTAGTAGATAGTACAGGATATAGTGAAGACACTGTCAGAGATTCTTTGTAGTGTATGAGCTCAAGGATGATCCATTGAAAGCAATGGGAGCAGGGATGGTGCAATGGTGAGAGTACTCGCTTCCCACCAATGCGGCCCAGGTTTGATTCACAGACTCAGCATATGTAGGTTGAGTTTGTGGTTGGTTTTTGTCCTTGCTCTGAGGGTTTTTCTCTGGGTTCCCTGGTTTTCCTCCCTCCGCAAAAACCAACACTTCTATATGCCAATTCTATTGGGAAAACCGAGGGCCACAAGTGTATTAGCCAAAAGACTATTTTATCATTCAGATTCTGGTAAAGGAGCTTTGCCAGTTGTCTAGGTATGTTACATCCTCTGTCAAAAGAGTTTATTTCTTCTTGGCTTTAAGTGAAGTTCAGCTCTAAGCTTACCACAGCACCCTAAATTTTCATGTGAAACCATCAGTAATGGCTTAGAGAAATTGCTGAGAGTCTTGTGTCAAGAGAATATGCTACTGCCAAGTATTATGAGCAATCGTTCCAATTGTCACAATCATCAGTACAGTGTCCCACTGCAAATTTGTAGATGCCAGTGACAAGCAAAGCCACCTATTACTGACATTAGGGAGGTGTGTTATTAACAACTGATAGGGAACAGGAAGGATTTTAGGAGAGCCTTCCCTAAACAGTATGTTGGGTGCCAGCTGACATCTAAGATGCTGAATAATTATAAGGTATTGACGTTGCCATTCAATGACTCTGGAAAGAAGTCATTAGTAATGCTAAGAGTTGTAAGACACAAATAGATATATGTGTTTCACTGAGTTAGGGCAGAGTTGTTCCCCTTTGCCCAAGTGTAAGAGGAAGGACTATAACAATTGACTTCTTCAATGGGGTCACCTTAAAGCGTCACGAGCTGACCACAACAACCAACAGTGTTTCACTTTGTTATCCTTATGATGAGGAAAATCTTGTGTTAAATTCACTATTGTACTGTAATGTTGTTTTTTTTTTCTTATCCCCCATGAAGCATGTATCCTTTTGGCATTGGTGACATGTTGCTGAGTAGTTTTTGAAGCAAGCTACAAGTGATGTTAGTCACAAAGGCTGTAAAGTATCGATTTTTTATCATTCTGGGAGTCATTTGTGTGCCTTCAAGTGATGGTGGTGAATTTGAAGCTGTACAGCCAGAGGTAATTTGCCAGGTTAGCATTATGTCGACAACACAGGCTTACCGAAACAACTGGCAATGCTATATGACCTCATTAACCGTATGAAATAGAATCCTCTATCATTGTGGGGCATGTCTTGAAATAGCTGTTGATGAAGTGTTTATAAGTGCAGAAGATGAAGCAAGCCAATTGAAGGCACTGTTAATGTGGTATAAAATATAATGCCATTCACATGTCATTGTTAGCTTTTTCATAAAGAGCTGCATATCAATCTTTTGTGAAAAGAGCTACCTGCAAGTGAAAAGTACAAGCAAAGTGTTTTAATCTCACTTTAGAAGGAACAGGAGTGTTAAAATATTTTAGTTAGCTCTGCAACACGAAGGGCCATGGGAGGCCAAGATGTTGGTGAACACGCACATTGGCTCATATACACAGGTAGTAAAAGCACGTAGCTGTACCAATTCAGCTTGGAGCTGAACATTTTCTTAGTGACCCACTGCACTGGCTGCAGATATACATCTGTCCCTCTTACTGGAGTGTGGATCAAACAAGGATATGAAGTGACTGGCACAATGGTTTTGCCATGCTTTTTATTAAATTTCTCAAGCTGAAAGCAACAACTGGCAGAGCATCACTTTGTTATCCATGAAAGGCATGTTTTAGGTGTAAACCCATTAGCTGGTGATTAAATGCTACAGAAGGAGTACCCAGACTTAGAGACAAATGAAGTAGGACAGTGAAATTATAAATTTCCACATTCTCCACGTTCTAGTTCTGAGTTATTCAAGTCTCTCCTGATGTTCGCCCCTTCATTGTATGCCCAACTTCAGGTTTCACATCAAATCTGTTGTAACACAGTAAGGGATGTTTGCTTTGCTGTCAACAGTTGTCATCAAATGGGAAGGCAAAGGTAGGAGCAGAGGAATAAGTACCAGGATGTATCCACTGTTGAGAATTATGGCATTCGTAACATATCTGTAAGTTTCAAGCTGATACAGGAACAGGCAATATCAGTCAGATTAATAAGTAAGTTAAGAAGAGCCTGGAATAATAAAACTCAGCTCAGAATGTGTAAAGGGTGACTGTATGAAATATTGGGTTCTTCAAACAGAAAAAGCAGAATTAGAAGTGACTTAGTATCCAGCTGAGCAAGAAAGAACACAACAGAGAAGATAATAACATCTCCAAGGTTGCTCTCAAATGGACACTGCAGGGAAGATTGAAGTGAGCCATCCTCGGTCCACCTAGGGAAGAACCAGACTTTACTTATTCCCTTCACACCCGGTGGAGCATAGGTCTATGGAAACTGCCAGCCATCTCGTTCTATTTTGGGCTTCCCGTTCTGCCTCTAGGAGTAGCCTCCTTTGCATACCTCTTCGTCCACAGTTCTCCTGCAGCTATTCTTGGGAGGTCGTTGGCTTCTCTTCCCCAATGGGTTCAACCTCAGTGCATGTCTGCAGGGGCAGATCCAGGATTTTTCTTAGGATGGATTGCTCCACTAAGGAATGGCGTAATTGACAGGTTACGTATGCAGAATACTTGTCATTAGAAAGCCTCAGGTCATCTCAGGGGAGGGGGGTGTGCACCCCCCTGCACCCTTCCCCTACAGTAGATCCGCCACTGATTTGGTAACGCTGTTGATACGTTTTCTTAGGGTGTGCCCAATCCATGCCTACTTGTGTCTTCTAACCTGGTTGTTGATTCCTTCCTCTCCAGTTCTTGTCCATTAGTCTTCATTTCTTGTGATCTCTGGCCAGTAGATGCCCAAGATGTACCTTAGGTCTCTGTTGATGAAGGACTGCAGTATGTTGGAGGTTGTTTTAATTACTCTCTATGTCTCTGAGGCATACTGGAGGAATTACTTCATGTTGGTATTGAATATCCACAGCTTGGTCTTTCTGGATATCATCTGGAACAACCAGGGGAAGAACTTTAACCTCTAAGTGAAAAAGTTGGAGTACGAACCTAGTGGCCAATCAGGTGAGAGCTTATCCTGGTTTCCATAGCATGAAGTTTCCAGGGCCGTTTCTATTCTTCCCTGGATGGGATGCTAGTCAATCACAAGGTCAGAACTTTAAGCTGTAAGAAAAGCACCAACATGAATTGAGTCGCACCTTGCTGTGATCCAGTGCACCACTTGGCTTCCAAAGTGTTGATAAGGACAGCAGCGACATTAGTGACACAGCTTCAGTGCCATTGGGAAACTTGATAAGTTCATAATTCTATACAGTACCAGGTGCACAAGGCCAGAGTGATCCTTTACCATTCATTCTTTCGTTTGCCACTTTGTGCAGTAGTTCCATGCTCTCAATCCAAACAAAAGCATCCTTCTGGTTTGCTGTTGAATTCTTTTATAAATTACACTCTATTAACCTGGCTGGTCTACCTGTATCTTCTTAATCCTAGATCCTAGCTCTATAGGAATAACAGGAATGGAGAGACTTTGTTGTTTTCCTGTGAGCCATTCAGTGCTAAAGGATTCATAATGGTGGTGTCAGGCGTGGGTTTGTTAACTTAGTGTTTCATGTTGTGATATGTCCTGATTGCTTTTATTGCATGTGTTGTCTGCAGTAGCCTGTGCCCCATAAAGGATTGAACAGGCAGAAGTGATGCACACCTTGAAGCGTCACTAGCAACTCTTGCTGAAACAATCAAACCTAGGCATACAAGGCCAGCATGATATTTTGCCATCCATTTGCTGTCCTGTGTCATTCTTGTGCAGGCAGGAATTCCACCATCTCCATCCAAAGTCAGATCCTGTTTGTTTTTTACTTATTTTTTCTATAATTTACACTGCTTACCTATATTAGCCTACTATCAGTCTTATCTCCCTAGCTAAGACATTAGGTTATTTACAATATGACATCATGACAACAGAATGCAGAGACTTTCTCACCCTCATGGTAATTTTGGCAGAATATTTTCTTAATTCATTACACATAGTCCAAATAAATTGAACTCTTGGTTAGTATTTGTTGTCAAATGACACCATGCTGTAAACAACCTATTGTTTGGTGATCATCTTCTGGTCCAGATGTGGTCTTCGCCTTCTTCCTAGCTACTTACACTAACCACTAACTACGCTGACTATCTAGTCTTGTCATTGTCTTCTTTCTTCATCATTTGTGCTGCAGTCTTCTGGTCATCATCAGTCTTTTTCATTTACACTACCAGTCTACATAGCTTGTTGCCGAGGTGAAGTCTACCTACGCCTACGATTTATAGACGATCTACGCTACAAAGGCCTACAATGTGCAATGTAGGTTTCCTTTGAGGCAGCTCCTCCCACAAGGCAACATTAACAAGAAGACACATGCGCATGTCTAAATGTCAATACTAACATAGTGAGAAAATCCTCCCCACTGCCTGTCACTTTTGGACTATCTTAACTAACTGCCTGACTGTCTGTCCTCTCCAGATTAGCTGGTTGATCCTCATAAGCTGTTCTCAAAGGCTACTTACTTAATCAATTAAAACTGAGGTGTGTGCATTGTCCCATGATCCCATGCCCCTAGTGCCTTTTAAGTTTTGGAAGGTTTTATTTTATTTGTTAATTTCCAGAAAATGTGTCCTTATTGAAAGAAAAAGGAAATGCTACTTATGAATCACCTTCAGTGTAAAAAAAAAAACACCTGTAAAGTTTGAATCAGCCATGTTTTAAACTTTTGACGAATTCTAAACCTTGCAAAAATAAAAGGCATTAGGGAATGTACTTAGAGTCCTTAGAACTGATCTGTGTTTTCCTAAAGTATCTGTAACTAGAAAAAAACCATTAAACCTTCACAGAGTTGCCAAGACTGGCTTCCTTGAGTGGCCTAATGGATTCCTGTTTCCTATATTAAGTTACAAGTAATATAATGTCTGGTTGAACCTTACTGGCAGAATTTCACTTATCAGTGTGTAGACTGTCAAGTGAAATGTAATAGATGAATAATTGGCCTAAGCGCAACTAAGCAGGGATCCGAAGTGCAACAATGACAGCGAAATCTCTACAACATGAAGTCGAAATGCAGCCTGAGTGAAGTCGAAATTAAACCACAGTGACGTTGAATGTAAGCCAGAGTGAAGCTGAACATAAGCCGGAGTGAAATCCAAAAAAGTCGGAGTGAAGTCAAAAAAAAGTCGAAGTGAAGTGAAAATAGAATCAGACTGAAATCGAATAAAAGCCGAATTCCAATTTGTGGCCGATTAACCTGCAAAGAAACCCAAATGAAAAAGGCAAGAGGGAGGAACCACACCAACCAAAGGGGCCCATTAGTAAACCTAACTAGATTAATTACATTAAGTTAAGCCGAATCAGAAGTACATTGTACTTCTGGTCGTAAGTGTGTGCTTGTATGCTTTGTAAGGTTCATCCAGAGCTCTATTTACCCACCTCTCCCAGCCCATATTAAACTTAGCTGATCACTGGCATCATCTTTCATCAGAATCCTGTCTGGCTTGAGCAGAGCTGAGCATAATCATGGAGACCAGGCTGATCTGACTGAGCTGCAGCTGCACAAGTGTAATGGTGAAATGGATCCTTGATAGACAACAACTGAACTGTGCCATGCTGTGAATATGGTGAGTAGCCTTCCTGTTGGAGCGGATGGAATGCAACTGAAAAATGTAAGTGAATAAACTGCTGATTACTTTATTTCCATGAGAATGCATCTATAGATGTGAATCCTGTAGGGGGGAGTGTGGGCATATGTGGGGGATTTGAACTGAGCTGAGATTTTCTGTTCAATTGCCCGGCCCTAGGGCAAAAGAGTCACTAAAAGTCAATAAAATGTTGCTAGAAAGGCCACTAAAACGATCAAAAGTCCCCACTACGGGACGATAACTACTGTCAAATCCCCCACTAATGCCCACACTTCCGCCCCCCCCCAATGGGATTTACATTGATAGGTGCATAGTGAATAGTATGTCATTGAATGAATGCCCAATCATTGATTTATAACAAGAACTATTAATAATCAGAATGTATAAAAATTGTTGCCATGATTAACAGCAAGGCTTTAACGATTAAAGTCATCAGTAATTTATTTAAACAAAAGCAACTCTCTTGACCGGTATCTTCCACTAACTACATAAAAGACTTGCTTGGGTTTTAAAGTAAAATGTAATTAAGTAACAATTTTTTACAGTCCTGCGAACGTTGCTGTGAACAACAGTCCATTTTTTACATTTTTAACCAGTTTGATTCAAGGCGGGAAAGAATAAAACGGAAACTAAAGCGTTGTACGCAGTATACAGAACTTAATTCATCAATCTTTTTTAAAAGCTCTCGGATTGATCAAGAGTTCTACAATGCTGCATACTCGAGTTGAAAATGCTTGCTAGTCTTTCTTTTCCTAAAATATTTGAACTCGGGTATTTTGACGATCCAAGTGTTTTCTTTTTTCGGCAGTTGTCACACAATTAAAATTACTATCTGATGATGTGGTTTACTATCTATCTTACTTACTATCTGATGTTCAACTGAGACTGAATAGGAACGGTGGAACCTTTTAGGCTCCGTACCTTAAAAGAGCAGTGTCACAGTATTTGAAGTCATTTTCCCATTTACTTTCAAACTCAAGGAAATCTAAAAGTAAGAGTTTTCTAATGCCGAAAAACACCAACAGGATAATAAAATGCTGAAATTATACAAGGATTGTTTTGAATGACAACGATATAGACCGGTTACAAATGACAAACTTGAAAAAACTTGCCAGTTTTTTCAAGATGAGTTTCCGTTTCGTAGCTCCTTTAACTGTTCTGGGAAGATTTTTGCCTCGTTTCCGATACGTAAACACGTGCATTTGTCGCCAATATGTCCCGACACTGTCGGATTTTCCTAGGTTTACCGTCGGTTGCTGAGCTAAAACTTGTCCTGGCGTTCGTTCAGCTTTCGACAAAGCTCGGTTAACTTTCGTTTCTTTTCACCGGCATTTACTGCGGTTTACTGCGGAGTTTGCAGGACTGGAATTTTTACTTAAGGTAAGAAAGTGTTAAATGTTCTCAAGTTGATGTGGTGTTCATGGTAACTCGCGCAGGACTGTAAATGGATTAATCATGGCATGAATGTTTTTCGAAAAATACGGAATCAGACGACAAATAATTTCCGTAAAAGTTTACATTTTCGCTGAAAAAAAAACTTTCGCTGGTCCAATTTATCGAATACAAATTCGCACAATTTGATCTGTTAACATCCGCGACAAAGGATTGCATAAATGGAAAATGCATTGCCCTGTTATGTTTCATTTGCATGCGTAATAAAATTTGAAATACAGTTTTTTGCCAGATATTCTGATTTTAGACTGTAAATAAAATGTTTCTTCATATATTTGACAACATATATTTGGTCTGGTTGAAGCAGAATTACTTTTGCTTACGAACAATTTTCCCAAGTAATTTTTCCCGCCAAGTTTTATCCCCATTTTACATGAACTTCTCCGTCACAACAGCATTTCACAGAGCAAAAAGAACTGGTCTGAACTTCGTGATGGGTCAACAAGTTCAAATTTTCCTGAAAAGATCGAGGTGAAGTTGCCGTCGGCATTCCTGAATAAAGCCTGGCATTCGTTTCAAAAAACGGACGATTTTACAAACCATTCATGAAAATTCAAGAGAAACTACCCCGTTTTTATTGTTAAGTTATTAATAGAATAAGACTTACTTCTTGACAGCTTGAAGTTCCTTGAAGAAGAGATGCCGCGAGGGCGTGCTTGTGTTGTCAACATGGTGTTTCAATGCCACGTTCTTCGCTTCAGAAAGAACTTTCTTGACGTTGAATTCCTTCATTTTAGCACTGAAAATCCCAGCTAACAACAAGGAAGCTTACGTTAATTGAAAATCATTCATTTAATGAAAGGTAATTGAAAATAAAAGAAGTTAAACCTTGGTGAAAGTTTCCCCGCCATGTTGTTTTATAGTTTCGAAACATGTTGTTTGTAACTCAATAAATCGCACACGCTAGTGAAAAGATAGATGACTCCTACCTTACCTTATCCCCTTCTCTCCACAAAGTTAACTCTTTAGCAATCCTCTAAGCGCTGCTGAATTCTTTTGTCTGCAAAGAAGCCGAAGAAGAAGGCAAACTACGAAGATTTTTTTGAAGATTCCTCTCGATCAAAACCAAGCAACTGGTTCACAAGTTCGTCAAAATGAAGACTTCGGACACTGCGCCCGGATTTTAACTGAAATCCGCGCGCTTATGCTCCTCTTTGATTGGCCCGTTGCATTGCAAGGGCTTTCCATCGCCTTCTCACTTGTATTTGCACCCCGCAAAAGTGACATTGATCTATTCCACGTGGGATAGCTCTCTCCTGATTGGCTCCATTTTCGCGCGGATTTTAGCGCACAACGCAGGTGGCATTGATTTTTCCCACGTGGGATAACTGAGATTACTGATTGGCTCTTTTGTTCAGAGAGATTTCCAGGCTTACTTGGCAACCTTGGGGCTACCCCTACTAGTTAGCTTTGTCTCTACTTATTTTGAAAGTAGAAATAGTTGGTTTCACGTTCTTTTTCGGAAAAAAGGTTTTGAGAAGAGGTCCCCAAAATTGGGCGGCCTAAATGAAAAAATATTTGAAGGATGATAAACATAATCTCCTCCATTTGGAATATTTGTCTTCTCATTCACGACATATCGTGGCATGTCATCAAAACTGCGAAAACACCTGGTCAAAATCACGTCTTAATGACTCGAAATACCCAAAAATGGCACTTAAAATTTTCCTGGGTGTACCGGCCTAGGCCTAGACAGATTCTGCTCCAAAAAAATGAAAAAAAGTTGCTCGAAAATATCCCCAAAATTTGCTTTATTTTTTATTAAAGTTGCTTGTTTGACTGGATCTCTTTGATGTTGTTGTAGCTTCAAATAACTGGCCAAATTTTAGAAACCGTGTATGGTTACACTGTAAGTAATTTCTTGGTAAATGGCAAAACGGCATGAATGCGTAAACGTACGGGCAATTTTTTGCCGGGGGGGGGGGGTGGCGGGGGGGGGGGGTGGCGGTAAACCATTTGATCAAAAGGTTCTCCCAATTGCCTTGTCCAAATTTCTCTTACTTGGGGGGGGGGGGGGCTGCAGCCCTGCCCACAAGAATGGATAGCGTTATCTTTGGATATTTTTTGACGGTCTTGTAACCCAACTGAAACAATAAATGTATTATGTTTGTATTCGAAAGTTCACAGAGGTCATGGCAATGTGACATGTATTTTCATGATACATACAAAGCAAACCGTACATTACATTAATTCTACATATACGGTCACTTTTTAAAATGAACAAGCTGAGGTTACTCATAATTTTCAGCCAGAATGCCATGTAGTTTCTTTTAAGACATGGTTGCTTTAAAAAGGAAAATCTAATGTACAACAGGTCTGAATAGGCTAAATGCTTTTCAGTGTGACGAATGAGGTACGATATATATATATTTTTTTAATTTATTAGTTGCAACACTAATATTACTTACAACACTAACATTGCTTACAGTACTTAACACTAACATACTTAAAATTATTTACAGTACTTAACACTCACATTACTAAAATACTAAAAACTACTTACTTTTCTATATACTATACGATATGGCAATAATTACTACAGCCTCCAACGCAGCCGTTCTTTTGCCAAAGAACTTCTATGTACGTAGGGAGGCTGTGATAGACCTTTTTCGCTTGGGCGTGTTTCTTGCCGCATTACAGACCATGTGACATTCTCCAGAGAATTGTTCTTTTATCCATCCAAACATTATTTATTCATAGAGGGGGTAAGTTTCTAAAGAAACTGTGGTGCTGCGTCGGTGGGAAGTACAACAATATAATTTGGTTTTATCAACTGCGAGCGTTAGCCCTTCGTCGGAGCGAATCAAGGAATTGTGCGTCGTGTGTTTTTATATACAGAAAGATGGAGCTTCGCTATTGGCTGGTGCCTGGTAACGTGAAAACAACGGAATAAATTAGTTGAATGAAAAGCGTTCGTTGGTTCGTTAAGAGTGCCGATTTGAAAAATAAATTTTTGTTCTAGAGTTTCGCGATTTTCCGTGCTTCCTTGGTGAAGGGAAAGGCCGCAGACTGCTATATGTTGCTTAGAATGATTTGGGAGATTGAAGTGTCTCGCGACCGGTTTCGATGCATTTTTGTCGTCTTTCTCTACGTCCCGAAGGTGTTTTCGGAATTGGTCGCCTAGTCGTCTCCCCGTTTCGCCGATGTATAACTTTTTGCAAAGAGTGCAAGTTATGCAGTAGATGACATTGGCTGAGGTACAGGTGAAATGATCAGTGATCTTGATAGATCGCTTGGGTCCCGATATTTTGTCGACGTTGTGAATGAAAGGGCATGTTTTGCATCGTGCGCGAGCGCATTTAAAAGTTCCGGGTTGATCACTTGTTTGGAATAAAAAGTTGCCTATGACAAAAACTTTTGTCATACTGGATTGGAAGTATAAACCATCAGGCAAGAAAAGTGGTCAGTAGTCAAAAAAGCTCGAGCCATGTCCAAATTGTGATTCCTTTAGGGGTTTAATTCAAAGTTTTTGACAACCATCCACATCCCTTCCATTTGGGAATCATTCCCTACCCCTCCTGGCCCCATATCCTTGCCCAGGGGCACATGGCTGCAAATGAGGCTTTCAAGAAGCAAGCAAGCAAGCTCACATCTCACGTTTGGGGTCTCGCATGCAAGCAGCAATGCAACCTTGTTCCCAGGGGCCGCGATGCTTTTGTTCTGCAACCGAAACTGAGACTTCTGGGCGAGACTGAAAGACCACTAAAAAGATGGCCAAATCTGATTGGCTATTGAAATCTTGTTTGTTTCATCTACGATCAACAGCACATGCACACAGTCAAACCGGAACCAGGAATTCCTGCTGGTTCCGGTTACTGTATCGCCCGGACCAATTGCGTTTCACGTTCTGCTGGATAAGTATGACTTATGCCCAGGCTCTTGCTAAAATGGCACGTCAATGCCCCTTTAAGCAACAATGCTGCAAGATTAAGATGACTTTCATGCGAGACCCAAATATGAGTCTGCCTTTAGGCTGAAAATCAATCTACAGTTAAACTCTGCCTTATTTTAGAGCAACCTTGTCAATTTTAAATCTACATGTAGTCTCGTTTATTATGGTTAATATTGTTTAGTACAAGTTAAATATCATGTCCTTTTGCCTTGTCTGGTTCCTGCTGGCCTGGAATGTAAGTGATCTCTCACCACTGAGCCTAGTATACCCTGTATGCTAGCGACCTCGACACGTTAATAAAGTTCTTATCTTATCTTATCTTATCACTCCGAGCAAAAGACTGGACTACCTGAAGACAAAGTCCTCCACATTTGCCATGTAACAGAAAACATATTATGCATGACAAAACATACTCTTTTAGAGTCTACACCATGCAGAGGTGTGATCTTCTAGACACACTGAATCTAGTTAATAATAATTTATATCACAGTTATATAAAAAATTGCATTTGCCAGTGGAATTAAATTTGTACAAAATGATAATAATATAAGTCTCGGAAACGTTCAAGTTGTAGACTGAAATTGTTCTCTTCAAAAGCCCCAATCATCTTCAGCGGTGAAAATGAGAAAATATCCCAGGATAGTAAAAAAGATGAAGACATTTCCTGATGACACCAGGGCCATGGCACCCCATTTTATCTGAAGAAAAGAAAGGCACTGATTAGATCGAGAAAGATGAAACTCTAGTGTGTGACCACCACTTTCATGTGGTTCTGTTTATTATGCTGTACAGGGTAAAACAATGCTGTAAGATCAAGATGACCGTCATATGAGACTCAAATGTGAGGGCCTAGTATGTGACCATTCAAATGAAAGCTATTGAGCAGTACTTTCATGTGGTACTGTTTATTATGCTATACAAGGTGGTTATAACTTTAAAGTTTGTGGATGAAACACTAGTGTGTGACCATTCAAATGAAAGCTATTGAGCAGTTTGTAAGTCTGTGGATAAAACCCCAGTGTATGATTAAACTGTTATAAGCTCTGGATTGATGGGACTCTACAATTGAAAGCACACTTAAGCTTACAAAACACATTGCCAAATATATAGACTATCAGCAAATGGAGTGATCACTTACAATTTTAGTATGAGCAAGAACCAGTGGAAGACCTGAGAGAAAAAATGTTAGATTTAGCAACTAAAAATTTCCAAATGGCAAAAGTAGAACCTCTGTCATTTTTGATGCCATCAAAATTGTAGAAATTGCATGATGAAGAAAACATCTGGCTTGGTTGCTGTGCTCCGGAATCATACATGACCGTTTGGCGGCTGCCAGAGGCGCCTTTCACATGCATTCGGCCGATCCTACTGCACCCTTCGCAATTCAGCCTTCGGGGTGATTAGCAGACACAAATAAAGACACGTACAATGAGAAACCTTATTTCATTGTAGCAAGTTATGTTACTGGAAGTGTTCAATTACCTTTTAATTAGCAAGTTTCTCAGTGATCTCTTTCATTTCGAAACAAAGGCATGGCAAACTAGGGTGCTTTTAGCCCACAGACTTATATTTGGGAGGACACAGGAGGAATCCCTGGGGGTGGGGGGGGGGGTGTTGCTTTTATTAATTACAATCATTCTCACATATTTAAGGTGGTTCTTTTGTTGGAATTCAAATTAGCCCTTCTTGCCTCGTTTTTAAGCTCAAATATGAAAAGAATATGTTATCTTGAACGAGGCAACAAGGGCCAATTTGTATGTGCATAAATTAGTGGCCATTTTGGAATAAGGTGTATGTTTGGTAGGTCTGAAATGGAACAAAATGGTATGGAAAACAGACTTTAGTGACAAACGCTTACAAAACATTTGGAGAAGAAGCCATCCCTATTAAGGTTATTTATCTTTTTTTTGGCAAATAACTCACCAAATGCTGAGATGACAATTCCAGAAGTGAGGAACATCGCAGTCTCCTTCAACACACTAAGATGATTAGATAGAATTGTAAACTTGGGAGGAAACAATTAATGAAACTACCGGTACTCATCAGAAACTAAAAACCAGTGACTTTTTACTGACCTCTAATGACCTTGCATTACTTAGGTTAATGTAATAATGATAATGATGATGATTTGATAAATGATCATGATTTTATGATGATGATGATAATGATAATGATGACGATAATAATAAAGAAAAACCACTGTCCAAAACAACGCATCTTCATGCCTCACTCAAAGAGTATCAAAATCAATCACTCAACACAATATTTTTGAAAAATGCAGCTGATAATCTTGATAGAAAATAACATTTCTTGACTTTGACAAACATCTACGATTTTCTTAGAAGTTTTCCTTTTACACAATTCCCTGACTTTTCCCTTTCTTTGAAAATTAAGGTATTCTTAGAATTAATTTGTCCCTGGACGTGGCAACCCTTAAATGTCGACCAATGCAAATCTCACAGTTATCACAATCTGTAACTTTGAAATAAAAAAAGTTCACTGGCCGATGATACCCCAAAGGAACTGAATTGTTTTTTCCGGGAAATGTTCCATTAAGTAAACACACTTTGATAAGCAATTTTTTTAAATAAAATTTCAAACAAAACATGCTACAAGAATATCCATCTACAAACAATTTAAGCAAATTTAGTTCTAAATAGTTGTAGATGAGCGATTCACACAGATCGTAATCTGTAATTGGTCTCTGGACTAAGATTAGCTAAAACAAGTCCTACCATGCAATTCATATGAAACTTTGAAAGGGCATTTCTTGCAATGCTCAAGCCTGTATATCGCTACTAGTTTTGTTGGTGCCAGGGCAAAACTCACACCAGTTTTTGCCATCTGGAAGCTCCTTTTGGCCTTGTTCTTTCATTTCTTTCCATTATATTAATGAAATTGTCGACTACACCGATTAAAAAAATAATTTTCAGACCTGCTGACAGCTGTGGGAGGTGTGGTAGTTAGTGCGCTGGACTCCAGATCGGATGGTCCAGGTTCGAGCTCTGGCTGGGGCACTGTGTTGTGTTCTTGGGCAAGACACTTTACTCTCACAGTGCCTCTCTCCACCCAGGTGTATAAATGGGTAGGTGATAGCTAAAAGGGATAGACAAGAGGGACCTTTCTCACCATGAACAGATTGAGTTGTCTTACACGAAGCGTGGAATTGGAGCCTCTTGGGGTTGGTAGGAGGCTCCAATGATGCTATGCTTCATGTAAGACAACTCAATCTGTTCATGGTTATAAAGGTCCCTCTCGTCTATCCCTTTCAGCCATCACGAAATGGGGGGGGGGGGGGGGGGTAACTCTGCAATGTTCTAGCATCCCATCCAGGGAGGAGTTGAAATATTCCTAGCTGCTTAATGCTACAGAAACCAGGACAAGCTCCAGCAGTATGGGCCACTTGGCACAAGGCTTTACCTTTTCCTTGACAGCTGGAGCTTTCAGTTTTTGAATAAATTAATATCAAGTTTGGCACTCACTTGGAAGCATTTGAGGAAAAGTCCTCACTGAATCTTTTGGCTATAATCGTGGGCACTGGTGCTAAAGCATAGAAGAACACTGAAAGAAGACAGTAATGGTAAAAGTACTTAGTACATGTGTTAACACTGACTATATTCCCTCTTAAAAGCAGACACCTCCCCTGGCATTTTTTTGATTCCAAGGCTTGCATTATGCAGGACATTACAGTGTAACATTGAGCTAAAGTGTACAGATGATTGCTGTCAAATCCCCTACTTGTGCCTGACTAGGTAAGTGGCCATTTGAGTTAGTGCACTGGACTCTGAATTGAGTAGTCCTGGTTTGAACCCTGGATGGGGCACAGTGTTGTGTTCTTGGAAAAGACATTCTCATAGTGCTTCTCTCCACGCAGGAGTAGAAATGAGTACTGATGATAAAATACTTCTAGGGATAACCCTATGAAGGACTAGCAACCCACCCACGATAAAAGGTAAGGTAAAGTCTGCATTCAAGCCTAAGTGGCTAATCAGGCCGGTGCTTATCTCCGGTTTCCGTAGCATGAAGTGACTGGAGTATTCCTACTCCCCCCTGGATGGGATGCTAGTCCATCACAGGGTTACCCCCAGCAGTAAATTCGGCGGTACTCATTTATACACCTGGGAGGAGAGAGGCACTGTGAGAGTAAAGTGTCTTGCCCAAGAACACAACACAATGTTCCCGGCCAGGGCTCGAAACCGGACCGCTCGATCCAGAGACGAGCACACTAACCATTAGGTCACCGCGCCTCCCACTTCAACCCACCCACAGGGGAGTAGAAATTCTCTCAGTTGCTTAATGTTGCAGAAACCGGAATACGCTCTGTCCTGATCAGCCACTGTATAGTACATTCTTACACAGATTTTACCTATCTATGCTGAGGAAACATAGGAAAAGCAAAATTTGGATAGGGAGAACCCTGCACCAAAAAATCCAATTCCAATATCTGCAGGGTTCGTACAGGTAATGGAAAACCTGGAAAGTCATTGAATTTTAGAATTTCATTTTTCATTCCTGGAGTGTCCTGGAATTTAAGTGTGGGTCATGGAAAATTATGTTTATTAAAAAAGTACAAAATCAATTAGTTTTCTCGTGAAGAAAATCGTTAAAACATACCCAAAATGAAAGATGATTTCCTAGAAAATGCTCAAATTTAGGTCATGGAAAACTTCGACAAGTCATGGAAAATGTCATGGAAAGTCATAGAATTTCAAAAGCTCAAAAGAGTATGAACTCTGAGCTAAAATAAAGTATGTTACTTACATACAAACATAGGCCACCATATTCTGCAATAAAAAGACAGACTGAATGATAACTACGACAGAGACTTGAGAACATTGTAAAAGAATGATAGGACCCAGCTTCTCTCTCCTCCCTTTGAGTACACCTCTTTATCTGCTACTGGCAGAGATTAAGTCTGGGTGATTACCAATTTTGTTAAGATAATATCTCTTCTTAACCTCCAAAACAGAGTATAAAATAAAGAGATCTCCACTGATTCATCCACAAATATGAGTCAAATATCAGACAATTTTCCCCCAAATTCATTGGCCAAAATAGTAGGAAAAAGTATTCCAAGCACTTTCCTTAATATACATGTAGATCTGGAAGAGTTGGTGACCTGTAAGGGAGTACTGAAGACTCAGTCTCTATCCATGAGACTCCTAGATATACTAAAATACAGTAGAGTTGACATAGATGTACAGCTATACTACACCTGTCAACTTTTTCTGAGTCAAAAGTGTGAGATTTTTATGAGGGTCCTTGAAAACGACCCAATCATTTCTGAAGATTCCCAAGGTTGTTTTGAATGCTTCCAAAGACAGTCTGAAGATTTCTGGGTCCCAGTTCCAGGATGTGTTTCATCAAACAAAACAGTTTCTGTGGTGTAATAAATCTCTTATTATCAAGCTTGTTCAAGATCATACCGGAAGAATATCAACCCTCCGTCTTTTCTGTGTGGACCTTGTTGCACTCAGTCCCTATTATCAAGACCTCAGACTAAAATTCTCGCAGTATAGCATGCATGCTTGGTCAAAAACATGTATATTATTCCCTGGCTGCATGTCCCAGCCACTGGGGGCTATAAGGAATGATGACTGATGATGTCATATCCCAGTATTCAAAACAGAGTTAAAAATAGAGCTCTGCCAATTCATATACAAAAATGCGTCAAAAATTTCAAAATTTCCTCCAAAAATTGGCCCGAGTTAGAGTAACATCCCGTATTTTCAAGCATTTTTGTTTGTATACGGGAGATTTGTGACCCGTACGGGAGACCGGGAGATTCGGGAGAGTTGGCATGAATGATCTGAGTCTTCTTGGGCTCGATGAAGATGAGTGGTAGTAGTATGTTGAAAATTAATATGTCAATACTGGCAATAGCTCTGGCTGTCGATTGAAGGCAACGTCCTTATTGTATGTACCAGGTGTAAATATCTCTTTTTCCACTACGGTTTACTTATCATTAAATTACGTTTACAGCGTTCAATTAGCCATCAATTAAATTTATCAACTCACCCATAATCTTTCAAAGCACAGCCCAAAACAACGAAGAGTACACCGATCGCCCCGGCAAACGACAAACCAATTATTCTAGAAGACAGAAGAAAAGACATTATTTAGAACTTTAAATCTCTTACTATGTAAACAGAAAATACGTCAACATCTGCGATCGAAATATCACAAAAGTTTACGGCAGCTAAATCTTCAGAAAAATTAACATTGAACTTACGCTATCGTGTCATCCATGAAGAAAGTAGGAGCATGAACAGAAAGAAACAAAGTAAATGTATTTACAAGTTAAGGAGGTACTGTCCAACATGCCTATAAACAAAATAATTAAAACAAATCTTTGGCACAAAATAAAATCCACTACCTTTGATACCCGCCATTTTGTTTCCTAGCTACCAGACCTCCACGAAATACGTAAGTCACTATTTTTGGCATTTCCAGGGAATTTCCCCAGGCCAATAACTCAAATTGTTTTCGAATTTTGTGGCTAATTTAAGACGCTAACTTAATCTAAGACTCCGACAAAGCTGTAAACAAATTCTTGTCGAACTGAAAATGCTGAGAACACCCGCACACCCCACCCCTTCCCCACCCCCGAAAGTTTCAGCTGGACGACCGAGAACTGGGAACTATGAGGTGGCCAGTTGCTAAAAAATGGCGGACAACATGAATATTTGTGTACAAAATGCGCGCTATTGTTTTGTTAGTGAAAACTTTCCTTTCGACCTGCAAGGCTGGCTCCAGTGGAAAATATGATGCGTAGATCAATTATATTATGTTACTAAAACTCGACGTTCTTGCGTCAACCACAATCAAAAGGAAGAAACCATGGCCGACCCTCGCTTGGCTTGGAAAGGTGAGCATAAAATCTTGAAAAATTCTCTTACAAGGCGAGCGTACTGTAAACAAACAAAAAAACTATATTTATGTTTTACTCTTGATGATAGTGATGCTGGAGTTGGGTAAGTCAGAGGAAATATAAAATTATCTGGTTTGGTTTACCCAAACATGCAAAGAATACTGAACAAAACCTAAAAAACATGCATTGGCAATATTTTTAATTACATTTTTATTTAAGTCTTATTGAGTTCCCTATCAGTAGGGTCGTGTGTAATGCAACCACGGAGTTGATTTTTGCTGTGTTTAATAAATGTGTCCACCTTATAAGTGTGTGGCAATAAAAAAAAATGTTCCCAGATCTTGGCAAACCGAGTCAGCCTAGCTAACTGGGCCAACCTAGCTCATGTAATCAGGCTATTATACTTAGAAAAATTAATAACAGGACTATGGTCTGAAGTTCTTGAATCGTCCCCAGTCATCTTCATCTTCATGCAGCACATATGTAGTGATAGATGAGTACCGAGAAGGGGAGTGCAAGGTGAGATGTGTAGCTCTCCACTTCACACTTCTTTTCCACCTTGTGAATGTGCTGTATGAAAACGACAGGGTACAAGTCAGGGGAGGTTCGAATTTTGATTGCTATCCACCAGTAACAGCAAAGCTTTTTAAAAATGTTTGTGATTTCAAAGGGTTTCTGCAATAAAGCCTTTGACTTCTGATAAATTGCTGCATTTAGATTCCCCTTCCGATTTGCCTTTGTATGCTTGGAAATCGAAAGGAGAATTTCATAGTAGATCAGGGATCACTTAGGGCCTTATTCCATACACCCATTCAATTGACCTCATGACAGACAAACGAAATGTTGCATCACTGTCATTTGTTTTATTTTTGATTCTAGGATGTTGGAGATCTGTTCTTATTTGACTCTCACCGGCTCAGTCAAGTTTACTTGCCATCTGGAAAAACAAAGAAAAAAATTCCTCTGCTTCAAAATTATCTGGAGGATGTGCAGGGGTTTGGCATCTCACCCAATGGTAATAAGCCTCCCCTCCCCCCCCCCCAAAGGAAAAGTTTTAAAAAAATTGTAAAGCTAATTTTTTTCGATTTTATTTACAGTGATTTAAACCTGGTTATGTTTTTTTTAATAAATGTTTTATATCAGGCTGCTGTTAATGTTCTCAGTTAGTCGATAGATTGATCAATCAATCAATCAGTCAGTTAACTAACCAATTAGTCAATCAGTTGATCAATCAATCAATCAATAAATTTTCCCTCTTAAAACACTAAACCCACATAAAATATTAAAACTGTATTTTTAATCTCAAAAGCTACTTTCCTATAATTTACATCTCAGACTGATTGTGATCTCATTTCGTAGTAGGGAAAGATAGTGAAAAAAAATAATTTACTGTCTGACCAGAGTACTGTGATGATTTTGTCAGACATAGCAAAAAGTTTGGTCAGCTATTGCCGGCCATCGGGATATGTATTGTGACATGCTACAAGGTAGATTTAAAGTGCACCTAACCCCAACATATTATTTTCACTAAAATAAACCTTTGCACCAGTTTGAAATGCATTGCACCTTTGTTTCTCCTTTTTCCCAATTTCTAACTATTTATAACATTCAAAAGTTTCAAAAAACTGTACATCACCTGTTCCTTGACCGAGTCAGAAGGGGTGTGGGTCTATTCCCTGTTTCACGTCACAAACTGATTTGAATCGCATCAAGTCTTTGTAAACATGCATGCAAATTAGTTTGTGATGTCAAATAGGGAATAGACCCACGCCGCTTCTGACTAGGTCGTGGAACAAATGACACACAACTTTGAATGCTATAAATAGACGGAATTTTGTGAAAAGGAGTAACAAAGGGTGCAATGTGTTTCACGTTTTGAACTGGCGCAAAGGCTTATTTTAGCGAAAAAAATATTTTGGGGTTAGGTCCACTTTAATTTACAGTTTGCAAGAGTACTGGCTTAAATAACATAGCAGTGTCTTGTTCTATTGACTGGTTATCACTTTATTGAGGCTGAAATATTCTAAGTTAGTTTATTTGTTTTACAGGTCTTTATGTGGCTGGTGCTTTGAATTCAGGCAGAGTTTTCATCTGGAACAAAGGTTCAGCAACAGTTAAGCTTACAGCTGTATTGGATAAGATAAGAAATATCCAGCCTGGGACAAGTGAGTCAGTCCTTTCCTCTCAGAATGCTTGATTAAAAGTAGCTGTCAGCAACTGGAAGAGTACCGGCTGTGATAGATAGATAGATAGATAGATAGATAGACTGTTTATTCAGAAATACATCGCAGTCACTAGACTGAATTGCGTATTTTACAGAGAAATATATAAATAAGTAAATGTTAAAAATAATTACAATCATATATACATGATATAAAATATAAGTATCTAAATGTCACTATAAGTATCTAAATGTCACTAGCTGCAAGCTGAATACTATGGGCAGAGTAACCGGTGACATATAATTGATTATAATATAGATAGGACCCTGATTGGTCAAAAACCCATGTTTTATCAGAGTACAAAACATAGAAAAAGCGTGTTTTATTGTTTTTGGTCAGCTTTACTCTTATCAAAATTCGCTGCAGATGGGCAGAAAACATTTCTATGATGAAGTTACCGACACAAATAACAATTGTAAGCCAAGCAGTTCAAGAATGCTTTTAAGCTCTAGAGGAAAGAAAAAGCGACAAAAGTCGACAAGTCGATCGTGTGTCTTTTGTTGTCTTCATTTGCGGCATATAAAATCTGTATCATAAAGCAAATGAAGAAGCCTAAGCCATATTTTATACTGTCATAAAACACTACGGACATTTGAGAACACTCGAGAAATGTAGAAAACACTCGCCTGTGGCTCGTGTTTTCTACATTCCCTCGTGTTCTCAAATGCCCGTCGTGTTTTATGACAGTATAATACATGGCTTACTGCCTTAGGCTTCTTTATTTGTTAAGGAACTGTCAGAACTCTGGTGATCGCTGGCTAATTTTAAAACCTCTGAATTGTATCGGTATCTCAATAATATTTCAGGGCTTTTAGTAACACAACATGCCACTGACTGCAAAAAGAAAAAATTTTAACATGATCAACAAGGAAAAACTGAAGATTAAATGCCCAGATGAAAGATTTCCTCTGCTGTCTATATTACAAAATGTGATGTTTGATATTGATTTCCCTTTGTTTCAGATTATGCTAATCAACATGAGACATTAAAAATCAAACTGGTTTAAAAAATTTTAAACCAGGGATAAATTTAAACCACAACATATACACATGTAGAAGTCTTTCGTGTTAATTGGTTAGATTGTTCTTTTCCAGCATTTAGTGCCCAATAAATCATGAATGTCTATCATAAAAATAAATTCTTTATCATCTTTTTCTTCTAGAACACACAAGCCCGCTACTGTATATTTCAGATTGTGGCAGAAAAGTTTTGCTGCTGTCAGGATTTCGGCAAGTTTTCCTTTGGGAAACACAAGACAGCAATGAATCTGTAAACACTACAGGTGGTATGTGCTAGTTTAAGAAATATAATTTTGTGGTAATACCTGTCAGTGTAATTTGTAAGCAACAATTTAATGACTTCAGGTAAAGTCTGTATACAAGCCTGCTTACAATAAATGGTAAAACATATTTTGAATTTGACGATAAAAAATTGCAATAAAACATAAAAGCATAATTTGTTAAGAAATGTTTATCAAGACGACATTTCGACATTTAGCTCACGTCATTATCATGGCAAAAAAAGTAACTGTTACAATAAAAAATGTTTAAATACTAAATAGAACAATAGTTGAAGTAATATTCCTTTTTAAACAAAGAGTTTTGCGTGAATGGAGTCAGTCTGCATCTTAAGACTGGGATTGTGTTGATAATGACGTGAGCTAAACGTCGAAACGTCGTCTTGACAAACATTTTTTTAATATGCTTTTATGAAATCTTTTATTGCAATTTTTCATCGTCTAATAAACTGCTTCTTATTTAAAACAGTCAGATGTCCCAAGGTTAACCCCTTCATCAGTGAGACATTGTTTGAACACTGATGAAAGGGGTTATTCCCATTATAAACATCTGACTGCTTTTACAGTATTTTTTAGCACTTCAAAAGATGGGGGTACAAAACATTGCTCAACTAAATCTTCGAACTTTAGTTCAATAACCAGTGAAAACACTCTTGAGAAATTTTATCTTTTTCACAAGATAATTTTACCCGTAATTTATGCCAAAATTTCCGCTTCATTGAGTCTCTTGAGACGAGAATCGCGTCTCTTGCGAGACAAGACTCTCGTCTCGTCTCGCAAGAAACAAGACGAAAGTGGTAACTTACCTTTGAGCGGTACTGTACAAGTGTAGTGGCCCACGAGGCCAGAGCTTATCCCAGTTTTCTTAGCATGAATCTTGGCCTGGCCAGCGCTCAAACCTGGACCACCTGACCCAAAGTCCAGCACACTAACCAGTCGCCAGTCGCCAAATGAAAAAATCTGGTCGCCAAAAAGTGGTTTGTAAAATTTTTGTCTCGCAGCAGAACACGAATACATTGAGTTCCTCATGCAAAGGCCCAGCCGGCTAAGAGGGACAAGCGGTTCTGGGGATGAGAATGCCACGCACAAACATGTGGCCATATTGCCCGTTCCAGGCCACTTCTGAACAAAATTGCGCCCATGGTATGGCTTTTAGATGAAACCGATGAAAATATGGCGGCCGCTAAATGTCGATCGAAGTGCGTGGCAACCAGCTGGTTGTAATTTCAGACCCTGTTAACCGTTAGGCCACCACAGGGCTCTCACTAATTTTTCAAGTAGGCGGGAAAAGTGAAAAGGTAGTTGGGCGATTTTGTTCTTTGATGTATTTTTCACTTTCCAGTGTGTGTGTTTCAAAGTAGCCGGGGCTCAAACTTGTAGTAGCCGGGGAATTCCCTGGCCCCCGCCCGTAGTGACTGCCCTGCCACCATGCCTCCCTTCAAATTTTTGGCTCCCTCATCTTATCACCTCAAAAGGTACAAGTTATCCAGTGTTTTTGAACTGTTTTTCTTTTTACATCTTTGCACCAGTTGGTGATTCCGTGAGGGGCACTTGGCATCAGATTCAGTGTGGGAATTATGTTTTACCAGATGAAAGAAACAAAGAGACGGCAATTGATGGAGTGTTTTTTGTTGATACAGTAAGTTGCAAACAATTATTCTCCAAAATAGAGGTAACCAGTTCTAACTTAAGCTTCTGATTTTGTTCAAGATTTGTGGTACTTTGTGTTCTCTATGTTGGGTTTTCAACAAAGGCGACAGGATCCATGTCACCACTCTTCACTTGTTATGGCCAGAAAAAAACTACAATTTCCAGGAAGATGGCGCTCAGTCTCAAATTGAAGAAGGTAAATGCTCTATACAAACCAAGTCATTTCAATTTAACTGTACTCTTAGCTGTTGTCCGCAGACAATATAATGTCTCTATCATTACTGGGAGAATATCAGTCGTATGCTTTCATTGGCAGTTCTGTTTGCACCTTGCCGCACTTGAGGCATACAGAAAAGAATAAGCCAGGACTGACTATAATGATTCGATTAGCGCCCTCCTTCCAATAAGTGCCCCCTTTCGAATAAGTGCCCCGCTTCGAATGTGTTTTTATTAAGAAGCGCCCCTACTCACCCTACTCCAATAAGCGCCACTATTCTAATATTATAATATTGCAGGACTGTCAAAGTATGTATCAACCTACAGTGTATGTACGTTCAAAAGGCAAAGTCTGTGTCGAGCCCAGTGGCCCATGCTGCTGGAGCTTATCCCGGTTTCCTCAGCATGAAGCGACTGAGAGTATTTATACTCCCCCCTGGATGGGATGCTAGTCCATCGCAGGGTTACCCCCCAACAGTAAATTCGCCGGTACCCATTTATACACCTGGGTGAAGAGAGGCACTGTGAGAGTAAAGTGTCTTGCCTAAGAACACAGCGCAGTGACCCGGCCGAGGCTCGAACCCGGACCGTCCGATCCAGAGTCCAGCGCACTAACCATTAGGCCACTGTGCCTCCCACAAGCCTAAGTTCATCTTCCTTTAATTGCTCACATGCGGTAATGCCACATTACAAAAACAGTGGTCTTCGTCTGAGTTTCTTATTAAGTTTTCTTGTGAACATTTGGTTGTTTCTCAAAAGAAAAAAGTGCCCTGTCTCAAATAGGTGCTCTCCATGAGATAGCAAATTTAAAGTAAATAAGTGCCCCGGACACTAAATCGAATCATTACCCAATAAATGGTAAGTCTTTTTAAGAGTGGTTGCAACAAGAGGTTAGACTGTATATTATGATTTTCATTGCAGGTCTGCAAGAATCATCTTTCTCTCCATCATGGCGTACTTTCAAGCATTCTTTGTACAGCCTGACACCCGCTGAAAGAGTCATCAAGAGCAGAAAGGCCTACGTTGCCAGAATATCACCAGATGGTCAGGTCTTGGTGTTAGCCATGAACCAGAAGTTTGCAGCACACAACAGAGTGATGTTCTACTCACTGTCAGAGACGGCAGTGGCTGTTGTTGCTGACTTGAAGGGTTGTGGAGCCAAAATGAATGTGAATGGACAGCCTCCCTTTGGAAAGTTAGTTTTAGTCGCGTACTTACGTAGCTCTTTACAAGGTCCCACATTATTGGCTGAAAAAATGATAAACAAACAACAGTAACAATGGACCCTAGCCCTAAAACAATAGAGCTGTGTGCTTGCAAGATCTAATGAAATTAGAGGTTCTAGAGAGCTGTGAACTACCTCTTTTAGTCTTGTATACATACATTTGTATAGTCCAATAATATAACATGTAGTCCCCTGGTTTGAATTTGCTGGTTTGACATTTTATCAACCAGTGATAAACACTAAAATAAAAGCTAAAATCTGAATTTGAAAATAACAAGAAAGAATGCCGCATTCCCTTGGTGGTCAGGGGGGTTTCAATCTGCACATGTGGCAAGGATCCAACCTGCTCGTGGACTGAGGCATGTCAGCAGCCTTTACAGTGACAACGTTTCCAGTTAATTTAGTTGTGTCAAAGCACATCTTCAAAGGAGTCCCCCCCTCCCCTCCCTCTTTCCATGGGTATCTGTCTTCCCTTCCACATGTGGGCTCAAGTCTGGGTTGTTGGGATTTGCCACCCATGGGAGTGAAGTTCCTGCATGGTCCTGATATCCAGCCTCCATGGATGCAGCTGTTAATGTAGATGCGACAAAGGAAAATAAAAATTTTGCAAATAGCTTTTACCTTTTTAAAACATTATCCCAAAACATGCATACTTTGTGGCTAGATGTTAGAACGATATCCAATCCAATTCGATTCTTTATTTACACTATCCATAGCATTTGCACACATGTTTGTTACATGGCTGGCTCTTTCCCCAACCCTGCACACTCTCATTTGTAACTGTGAGTGTCATCAGAAGCTTATCACCTAGAAGCGGGTAACTCTTGTTCAGTTCAGTTCTCGCATGGACTTTGAGATGCACGCGAGCATTACACAAGAATTTAGGGGAAACTTTATTTTGTCTAGGCCAAATTTGATGATGGAGAAAATGTGAAACCCCTGTGAAAAGACTGAAACACTTACAGGAAACCTGTATAAAGATCAGCTATATAGCATATTTAACAACATTTTTCCCACCAACAGAGTTGACTGTCATGCCTAAGAATATAATGCAATGTCTCCGACCAAGGCTTGAAACATGGCTGTTTGATCTGGAGTCTAAGAATAGTTTATACTAAACTTGAAATTAAATGTACCTGATTCCTAAGTTCATTTCGATCTTCAGATCCTGGTGGATCACAGACATGGCTTGGACCAGAGACAGTCTTCTGGTATTGTGCATCACTCGCCGTGGCTCCGTCGCTGTTTTAACTAAGCTTGGTGAACCTTTGGAGATTTGCACGGAAGGTTGTTCTTTGCATACAGGTCCTTCTCTGTTCCTGTCTCTCCATCCCAAGATAACGTTTCAGTAAGTTCTCAGTCTTTACAGATAGTTCTCTCAAGTTGATGATGCATCTTATTAATCAAGTGTGAGGGGCATATGCAGGCTTGACAGTATGGACTGAACACAGAAGGTCTGTTTAGAAAGGCCAGTGTTCTCCAAATATAATCCCAAGTAAGATTTGTAAATAAGAAATCCATTACATGTCTGAAAAAGAGTTTTATAGATATACAGTGAAAGTGGAAATGATGGAGAACAGAATTCCGATTGGCGTGTTTCAGTTGGAAATATTGTTTTGCAAATCATTTAAACGTGAGAGGGTTTTTGTGCAAGTGATGTTTCCTTTCACACTATTGCAAGCCATTATAATGCACAAATTCACATGGGATCATAATTTCGGGAACATCTTGGACTCTCACTGTGCCTCTCCTCACAAAGGTGTATAAAGGGCGCCTTTGGACTTGTGGGTGGGGATGGGGGGGGGGGGGGGTGTAACCTCCATGCCTGAAATGTGTCAGCATTATTAAAACCGGTATACAACTGCATAAAAATTGCAGCTACTGTTGCCCGAATCCTGAGTGTTTTTTTTTCCAAAAAGTATCAACAATTTTATAAATTGGGGGGGGGCAGCCTCGCCACCACACCCATTCCCCTGTCCTGGGCTTGTACGCCTATGGCTAGGTGTTAACCCTGCGATGGACTAGCATCCCATCCAGGGGGGGGGGGGGAGGGGGGAAGGAGAAATACTCCTAGTCACATCATTCTTCCTAAACCGTGATCAGCTCCGATCTGTTGGGTCACTTGGTTCAAACACAGACTTAACTTACCTACATCATCAGTTCTAAAGCCAGGTGAGAAGAAATGTCTGTTTATTAATGCAATTTTCTGAATAGAAGGTTAATGTTGCTTTTGTCTTAACTTTACAGAAAATCCTCAGATGCCTTTCATTCTGATTCCTCAGAATCGTGTGCATCAGAAAAAGATCCCCTCTCGCAGAGGTTTTCTGTTGCCGTGCACCCTTATCTGCCAGTTGTTTTGAGCTCGGATGGTTACCTAGTAACAGTGATGCAGCTGCCATCTGTTGCCAGTTACCATGGCATCATGACAGGCTTCATGAGAGAAGTCACAAGGTGTGTGCTATAAAAATAATAACTTAAATCGGTGAAGGAACATTTCATTGACAGGACAGATATAAAAGTAGGGATGAATGTACTAAAGTTGAAGAAGATTAAAACTGATTGCGTGGTTTGGATTTTTTAAAAAGTTTTCATGATGATGCCTGCAAGACATTCATTTGGTACATTTATATATTGGAGCTATGTCATTCATCATCATTGTCATCATTGTCGTCAACGTCGTCATCATCATCATCATCATCATCATCCTCATCTTCATCACTGCTCAACCACTGTTTAGGGACTTTGAACAATTCTTAACAGGCATGTGCAACCTAAACTGAGACCTGTTCACCCTAAGTGAAAAGGCCATAATCCTCAATTTCCATGCTAGACGAGACAACGAGCACCGCCATCCCTTTCATCATAATTGTGTGTGTCACCCAGTGGGGGAACTGGTGCATAAATTTTTATACAAATACTATACTAAAGTGTCTATACGACCAAAAGCGATTATTTTGGTTTTGGTATTTCTAAAATATGTAGAAAACTATTCTGAACATTTTTTCGATTCCATCACTTTTCACCCCAAAATCAAGCTTTGGACACACCCAATGAAGTTGACCGCGTAATAGAAGATTGGTGACGAATGACGTCACTTCAGGCAATTCTTTTCTCTGAGTCAGCAGTAATTTGAACACCTCACAACAACACATTTATCAAACATATTATTCGGATGAAATACGTTACAATTAATTATATTTCTGAATTAACATTGAAATGAACTGGCAGGAAGATTTGACGCTTCCTAACATGATGTCATGGCCCGTTCTGGAACCAGGACTCTTTTGTTGTAGCAACTCGCGGTCATCATTGGGCGTGGCCAACACGGGAACTTTAAAACTCTATTTTGTGGCAAAAAAGTGGCAGAATCCAAAAAATAAAATTGGAATACTTTCTTATGCAATATAAAGATACCAAAAGCATAAAATATAGACACTTTAAGACTAACAAATTACTTGACAATATTTCTTCCAGACTCGTTCCAGATGTGGATGTAGAGATTCAAGCTGGGAACCTGTCTCGAGCGTCATCTGCAAGCAGGATTAATATCATGCAGTCAGAAGCTAATGTGTCACGCGGCGTGACTTCCACAGAGTTTTTGTCAGATGCTCCGAGTGAAAACAACTCCACTGGATCGTCTACTGTTCCAGGTCAGTTTACAGATTGCTTTATTGTGCAGGTTCGGCTGTGACTACGGATTGTGCGCATGTGAAGTTAAGTCATTTTGGCGGGAAAATAACGCAGGAACTTTACATTGCATAAAGTTTAGTATGTGGGACTACTGCTGTACAACTACGCGCATTTGAACGAACGTTATTTTGGCGGGAAAAACGTAATGAAGAATACGCGATACGCATTGTTGTAAAAATGTTGTAGCGCAGAAAAAAATATATCGAAAGAAAACTCTGATGAATTATAATCAGGACTGCCGTCGATCTTGTTGACTCGAAGTATGACCATGCAGGTCAATTATTTTTGAAAAAACATTATGGATATATTTGCATTCGTTAGTACATGTTGAAAACTTGTGATCAGATCTATTCTTGAAACTTCAAACAAATTATTTTGAAAGGAGATGTCTAATGTTTAACTTGTGGTACAGGAGAGGCAATGTTCTTTGCAATGTTATTTAAAAAGTTGTAAAACAGGTATTTTTGGACTTAAGAATTAACAGCAAGTTATATCGATGTTCACTTTTGATATACAACGTTTTATTCAACTTTTTGTTATACTCAGAAAGAACCAGCATAGGCATTTAGAGAGATATTTTAAAATTAATTTTTCAATCTTTGTTTAGGCTACGGCTTAGCAATCGGAGATCAAGGTATGAGCTTTTTTGGACTCAGTGACCCAGAAGTTGAAAGCTCCCTTACGGAGTATGAACCAGGGAGCCTGGACGCCATTACTCATGCCCAGAGCCTTTCCATTGTGGCTCTGGCTCTGGGAACCGCGTGCGGTGTAAACTGGAAACAAGACATGGGTCCGGCCATGGACCTTACTGTAAACGTAGTGACAAAGTTTTTTCATTTTCTTCTTCGAAGCGCTGAGAGCATTCCACAACTACATAGTTCAGCTGGAGCTCTTTCCTCATCCATGGGTGATATATCAAAGAGGCGTAGTTCCAGTCCAGTTGTTGACTCGCAACTTTCCAAGGCTCTGTCGTATTTCCGAATGGTTTTAGAAGTCTTCCAGTGGGATTCCACGCACAGAAACGCATTCGCCTGGGCGTTTCATCTTACGCATGGTATCGTAAGAGAAGTTCTGCTTCTGAAAGATGCCAGCATTGTCTACCGAGTTTCTAGCTGTATGAGGGTGTTGAAGCTAGCAGAACGTGTCCTAAATCTTGTGTACTCGTCAGGCAGGGAAAAAATCTCACAGTTACCCAGCCATGGATTTTCCTCACAGCAGACACAGTCTAAACAAGAATCTGATTTGAAAAAGAAGGGAGAAGATTTGGAAGAGAGGACTGCTGGAAGTACTTCAGATAAAGCTGCCGCCTCACAAGACCATGACACAATTGTTTCAAATTTGACCGCACAACAACAGCTAACACTGTGTCAAACGCATCTTGGTGGATCATGGGTCTTGTTGTATAATTTCACTTCGGAGAGTTGCAAGAAGATACAAAGAAGACGAAGTTCTTTGTTCTCGGTTCAAGAAGGTGAAAGTAGAGGAACAGTTGAAAAAAGAATGGTTGAATTGCTGTGCGAGATTCAAGAGAAACTACAGATTCTTGGTGTGAGAATTCCCAGTAATGCTATTGAAGAAAAGGAAAATATCGCTGGTGAGTTTCAAGTGTCGACCGCAAGGGCCGCACTGAGAATATTACAAAAATGCCCGAGGGACGATATTCCTCAGTGCGGCTTTAGCGAGCTAAGTTAGTAAGTAGTTTATTTCATAGCCCTTGCAAAGTTTGAATTTATCAGTTTTAGAAAACAACCAGTCCACGGCCAATGACCGTTTCCATGGAAACGGTCCATTTGCCAATGTTCGGATTTTTCTCGAGACTGTCTAATCATAAATATATATATAATTTTTTACGACTGGCAGGAGTTTGGAAATAAGTGTTGTCTAAAATGATCCCAGGAAAGGAAACTTTGTTTGGGGTTATTAAAGAGTATAGAAAACACAAAACTTCATGCATTGCTCCAAGGCAAATTTTCACGTGGTATCTGATTAGGGAAGATATGCCACGAACGGTGCCTCATCATGTTAAGAATCTTCCAAGTCTTCCAGTTTGTCCTTGATCGTAATCTGTCTTAATCTTCCTCGCTATTACGGTAACCGTCCTTGTTTATTTTTGGTTTATTATGAGTTTTCTTTCAATTTAAAAGTGACTTCATGTAGGGCAGAGCTTCTTCTAAAATGGAGTTGCTAGTCAGGCAACATTGACAGTTGAAACTCCAGATTTTCCTTTCTTGTGTTGTGTGTTGTTCGGATGTGATGAATAATGATGGCTGGTAACTTTTTCAGCTCGTTGAATAATTGTTAAAGGTGAAATGTTCATTTGTCACGAGCGCAGGGTAAATCAAAAAATCAGATACTGGTTGGGTGCTCAAAACAACTGAGCTACGAGAACTCTTGGTGCACAAAGTCTTACTAAGTTGCGTTTTGAAACGCCATTTGATTATTGTATAACTTTGTCTTTCCAGGAGTCAGTGCCTATCTGGAGGGCAGCTTCCACAATCTTCCACCGGAAGTCCCTCAAGACTCTTTGTTCTCAAGAAGGCGGTCCAGTCTCCAAGAGCCTGCAGTTCAGGGACAAAGTCCCGTGTTGTCAAGGAGATACGGGTCGCCATCCAGAGATAACATGGGGTACCAACAGTCCCTGAAATCCCCAGCGAGACTATCCCCTGTGGGAAGCCCGGGTGGTCACGTGACCGAACAGGATTCCAAAACGCTCTTGTCAATTCTTTATATGCAGCTGCAGCAGTATGACCTAAGGTCAGCCATTGATCTTGTTTACTCGCTGATCGAGCCGGCATTTTCGTGCGAACAATTTGAGAGCAATGGTTGCTTTTCACTCCTACCTTACACCCAAAGTTCTTTCCAAAGTGGAAGTCACCAGACAAATTATAATCACCATATGGACGTTTTTCTTCAGAACTATCCCATTGCACGAGTTGCGGATTACAGGGGTTTAAAAGTGGTTCAAACTCTCGCCAGGTTTATGTCGGCGTATTTTTCAAACCTTGCTCTGTATGTTTACCCTCCATATCAACCTGCAGCACTTCCACCATTTCGCGATCAACATACTCAGAGAAAAGTTAGCGCAGAGCTTGACGATGGTCCTCAAGGAATTGAACACATTGGGCTTGATAGGGCCAAGGTTTCTCAAGCTGTCCGGGACCAGGGTCTTTATGAGCTTTGGAGTGCCAATAACACTTTAGAGTTGTTGCTTGTGTCTGGACTGGTCTCCGAAGCAGCTTGGTTAGCCAGGAATTTGGGTGACTGGAAAAATGCTATGCTTCTGTCCTTTGCTGGTGATGCGTTGACCTCGAGGTTTCCAGAAACCGCTACGGATCCTCAGATCGTGCTTTTGTTTCCAGCACCATTGACAGACATAAAACCTCACGCGGTCGCCATGTCAAGATTAGGCCCTTCCTTCAAACAATCGGTGACCACGGCATCTGGAGATGAACAACCAGACAACGTTTCCGAAGACAAGTCAGGACTTCATTCCTCTACAGCAAGGAAAAGCCAACGATCAAAACAAGGTGCTGCAGATGTTGGAATAGAGGTGGACGATAAGATTGTAAAGGAAGTCTCCAGAATCCTAGAGGCCGGAGTTGTGGCCGGTCTCGATTTAGTGCCGTTGATTTTAACTGATTTACTAAGTCAGATAAAGCACTTGGTGTCAATGTTCGAGTGGATAGTCCCTGAGGAGTTCTACCTGCCTTATCCGCCATCTTTCTGCCCACAACCAATGAATCAGAAGAAGGTAATTATTGGCATTATTCACAAAACACACCCCATTCTCGTCCCAGAGCCCCTTGTCCTTCTTAGCCGGTGGGGCCTGTGCGCTTGGAATCTGTATTCTTGTCCCCATGGCCCTTTTCGTTTCTCTTTGCCAGCGAGGCCTTGGCACGAGAAATGAAGGGCTCTGGTGACATGGATTTTCAAAACAAGTAATTTTTTTTATTGGCTGGTCGAGACCAAAGAAATCTTAAACGGAAGTCAAAATGTTCGCCGGCCGCCATATTGCAGCACACAACATGTAGAAATATCAGTACATACACGAACTCCGGATGTCCTAGAATCGAGGACTGGAAACTCTATGTCCCCAGATTCCTTCGTTTCTCGTGCCAAATTCCCACCGACAGAGAGAATCGAACAGCGCTATGGGGACGAGAATGGTTGCTCTGGGGACAAACGAGATTTGATTGGGTAGAATCTAAAAATGGAGTCCGGTCAAATCAACCTTTTACAAGGGTCTTGTAACACAGGAGTTTAGCCAAACAAATCATGTGTCCCCAGAAGACTTGTTCCTTGTGCTCAGACCCCGCAGGCTAAGAGGGACGAGTGGCTCTGGGACGAGAATGTAAACGCCCGGGGTTCTAATTGATCTTTCGGAACTCAAGTTGGGGGACGGAGGTAGGGAATTGAGATTTTTCGAAACAGGGCAACCTGAAGGTCGTTCTCTGCTTTCCACATACCCGTTACAAGTTCTTTCACTGAGTTACACTTTCTTACAAAACACTCGTGCCACCTCTCTACAAAGGCTTGCTACAGTTGAACGAACTACACCCACCTAACAAAGTTCGCCATCGAAGGAATGCTTCAATACGGGTAAAGGGTATAGATTGGCAAACGGTTGGGGCAAAACATTGTGGTCTTTGTGGAGAGGTGGCTGTTAGTGCCGATTTGAGTGAATTTTAACAAAAATATCATTCAGTACAAATTTTATGCAGTGCGGTTGTTCACCACTTTTTACGTTTTGGCGATCTTTTTGTTTAGGACGCACTTTCCTCTGCCGCCGAGAAAGAAGAGAAACTCCGCACCGAAGTTGCCAGCATTGTCCAGAAAATATTCCTCCTTCTGAATGCGTGTAACTGCTTGGTACCCTGTGTGAGGTGGTATACAGAACAGCTTGTTGCGTCTACAGAGAGCTGGCATAATGTGAGCAGAACCGAATCAGAGTTTCCTGTCCCATCTTCATTGTCTGGTTACGCTGATCGAGGGTTTAACTTCCACAAGAGAAGAGATGATAGAGGAAGTTACATGTCCCCAAAGAGAAAAGGTAGTTTGGTTGTACTGTATTTTGATTGAACAATTAGAATTGTTTGTAGTCATTACAATGGGTTGATGCTCAGGGATTTAAATTTGCTTTAAGCGCAGCGCCTTGCGGCACTTTTAGCACATAACTTTGAATTTCAAATGAAAGGAAATCCAAAAGTAAGAGTTTTCTAACGCCAAAAAGCACCAACGGAGTAATAAAATCCCGAAATTATACAAGGATTGCTTCGAATAACAAAAATATATATAGATTACTTCATAGAAAGTGCGACGTACGGATTTTTATTCACGAGTTGCAAAACTTTGGAAAACGAACGAGTGAGCGCAGCGAACGAGTGAGTTTTCCAAAGTTTTGCGACGAGTGAATAATAATCCGTACAAAGCACTTTCTATGCTGTAATTTGTTTATTATATATAACGAGTACTCAACCATTGTAAACTTAAAGCGATTTTTCTAGTCTATAATTAAAGAGTTAAACGCAGCGCTACGAGGAAAACAAAGCTGCAAATGCATTCTGATTGCTTTCCAAGCGAGATCTCTTTTAAATAGAAAAGAAAAATTACGGCGACGACAAGCTATCGTAAACAAGAACTTTATTTAAATAGCGGTATAAAACACACTGTGATAATACTTTTTAAAAGGAAAGCTTTTGCTATCGCATCGAGAAACGTCGCCATAAGTGAATCAACTACTGCGCGCAAATCAACTGGCGAATTTTTGAACAAAAGTTGTGATAACACAAGGAGTCGGTTCATTAAACAATAATGACGAAATCCATATTCAAAAGTGAAATATTTACTTTACCCTGGTGTTCCCAAGAGTGCTTGAATTTTCTTAGAACGTCCACGGCTGCGTTGTATCAAAGCTACAATGAAAGTATTTCATTTCTTTGCTTTCCCTTATCGACATTTAGTTTGTCTTCGCTCCGCCTGGAGAATGATTTTAGCATTTCCATATCATAACTGTGTTCTCAAGGTTTTGCTTGGTGTGTTTCTGATGGCTTTCCTATCCATGAAGTTCTCAAAAGTACAAAATTTGTAGCCAAAACATAAGCTGTCTTCGAGAGCTTGCAAACTTGCAGCGTGTTGTTTTCACAACCTCGTTGGAAACCATTTGAATTCTCGCGCTCTGATTGGTTAGGTCGTTCTACTCTTGATGCTGATTGGTTATATTTTTCACATGTGAAGAAAGCTATACGCGAAGCTGATTGGACGTATCGCTTTTCTCACATGTGAAAATATAGCAGATATAGAATTCTATCTGCAAGGTTTATTACCTAAAATTGTCGCTATATATATAATAAAGACTAGTTACAAACGATAAACTTGAGAAAAACTTGCCAGTTTTTTCAAGATGAGTTGTCCGTGACGTAGCTCCTTAAATACATTAAAAACGTTAACATCGCATGACATAACATAACAAAAGTATGGATCACTACTTATATTATTAATATTATTAATTTCAAATTTTTGGATATTCTTCTTAGAAAGTTTGAGCAAATTGTTCACAACGAACAGGCATGTAAATAACAGTCGGACGTCAGACAATGGCCGTCCAAAATTTTCCAAAACCAAATATGGTCGGACAGATTGTCCGGACAATTTTTTACGCCTTCCAATGTTAATGGCAATGTTTCATGTGGACAACACGTTATCTAGCCTCCCACGCAGACGTTCTTTTGCTCGTCACGCAATCTTCCCCAGTTATCAAGAAGTAGAAAAATATGACGTCCGGCCTCGCTACAGTTTTGTCCGATCAAAATGGTGACTTAGTCGGACACATGTCCTCTCACGGGAGAAAAATTATTTGAAAACAAATTTTAACTTTAAGTACATTTTTTTAGGCACTATAAAGCATGTAGTTACTGGGAGTATTATTACTCTACCCTCCCTGGATGGGGTTCTTGACGTATCAGGTTACCTATCCACCCCTCCCCCAGAATTTGTCAGGTTGTCTCCAAGATTGGAACTCTGCACAATAAATCTGGCCAGGCACAAACTATAACTCTCAAGATCTGGACACAGGCTTCATCACACCGTTGTAGGAGTTGATATAATTACTGTCTTTCTATTTCAGGCAAAAAAGGGTCTGACCATAAAGAAGAGAAAGGCGATGAAGAGTTGCCATCTTCGATTAGGAGTGTTCTGGGCAGTTTTCGAGAGTTCTGTGCGATTATGTGGTTATTGCACGCACGTGATAAGATGAGTAAATCATCCAGGAAATACAGACAGCTGCGGAGCCAATCAACGGGCAGCGACGAGGTACATACAAGGTCGTGCATTCACTGGTTCTGGTTCTTACAGCCGCTTTCATTGCTGTGTGTAGATCTGGGTTTCAAAACATCACTCGCCCATCGATCTTTCACCCGGTATAGAACTCTCTGAACTGTTATGTAAAAGTTTAAAAAACTTATTTATCGCCACTTTTGTGATTGCCTTGGGCGAATGATGTTTTGAAAAACAGCACAGAGCACAAGCCATTCAAATCAGTTGCTCCTGATCCATTCTTTCCTTTTGAATTCTTCACTCGTACACCAGTCATACTTTTTGATTTTTGACAGATTTTCCAATGAAAATTTGCACGCTATTTTGTTTGTTTACGATAAGCTTTGTGGGACTCATTCTCCTTTTATTAATAGGTCATCGATTCGTGTTTCCTCGTCTGTGCTTTTGTCTGTTAGTTCTTACGTTGGTTGGTTCGTGCGTTCGTTAGTTCGTACGTTCCTTAGTTCGTGCGGTAGTTAGTTATTACGTTCGTTTGTTCGTACGTTCGTTAGTTCGTGTGTTCGTTAGTTTGTACGTTCGTTAGTTTGTGCTTTTGTTAGTTTGTGCGTTCGTTAGGTCGTACGTTCGTTTGGTTTGCGCCAGGACATGTCGGACTCGTTCTCTTTTCATTAGTAGTAGTAGCTCTTTATTTAAACTCGGTTAAAAATCTTCAGTAATAACAATAGTATTTTTATTACAATCATTAAAAATCAAAATAGCTAAAAAAACTGATTTACAAGATTGCCGAGTGAGAATCGAATGTTTCAAGTGCGCGGTTAATTTCCTTCTTGAACTGCCCCAGTGATCTGATTGCCCTAACATCTTCAGGAAGAGAGTTCCACAGTAAGGCACCGCTGTAGCTAAAGCTGCGTTTCAAATAGTTAGTGCGCGGCTTGGGTAAGTTCAATTTACAAAAAGAATCACGCAAGTCATAGTCTGTATCTCACTCACTGAATAATTCACGCAAGTACACTGGGGCTAACCCTTTGAGATTCGTGTGTCCTCGTCTGTGCTTTTGTCCGTTCGTTCGTTCGTTTGTTCGTTCGTTCGTTCGTTCGTACGTTCGTTAGTTCATACGTTCGTTGGTTCATACGTTCGTTAGTTCGTGCGTTAGTTGGTTCTTACGTTCGTTTGTTCGTACGTTCGTTAGTTCGTGTGTTCGTGATTTCGTACGTTCGTTAGTTCGTGTGCTTCTTAGTTCTTACCTTCATTTGTTCGTACGTTCGTTAGTTCGTGTGTTCGTTAGTTTGTGTGTTCGTTAGTTCGTACGTTCGTTAGTTTGTGCTTTCGTTAGTTCGTGGGTTCGTTAGTTTGTGCGCACGTTAGTTTGTGCGTTCGTTAGTTCGTACATTTGTTTGTGCGTTAGTTTGTCCGTTCGTTAGTTTGTGCGTTCGTTAGTTCGTGCGTTTGTTTGTTCGTTAGTTCGTGTATTCGTTAGTTTGTGCGTTCGTTGGTTCGTTTGTTCGTTAGTTTGTGCGTTCTTTAGCTCGTTTGTTCGCCAGTTCGTACGTTTGTTAGTTTTGTTCGTTAGTTTGTGCGCACGTTAGTTTGTGCGTTCGTTTGTTCGTACATTTGTTTGTTTGTTCGTTAGTTCGTTTGTTTGTTAGTTTGTACGTTCGTTAGTTTGTGCGTTCGTTAGTTTGTGTATTCGTTGCGTATTCGTATTGGTTCGTACGTTTGTTTGTTCGTTAGTTCGTACGTTCATTATTTTGTGCGTTCGTTAGTTCGTACGTTCGTTAGTTTGTTCGTTCGTTAGTTCGTACACTCGTTTCTTCCTTCGTTTGGTTTGCGCCATGACATGTGAGTACATTAATTTCCTTCGTCCTTTTTCTGTTCCTCATCACTTTAAAAGTCCCATATTTTTTCGTTACCGTTTTTTCGTTCATTCGTTGGTTTGTTTGCTTCATTGTGTAACTATTTCTTCATTATTTTAATTTACTGTAACGATATTCCCCTAGGAGGCCACAACAATCCATTCAATCTGTTTGGAGACCCTCCTCTGGACTACAAGACTGACGCCATTCAGCTCGTTTCTTGGTGCTGCAGACAAGATCAACGACACCTTACTCACTCTTTTATCCGAATTGCCGCCGAGCACTGCTACCGCTGAACTAACCGCTCAATTCTTCAACGATCCTGAGTTGGTTCAAACGACGAGTGGACGAGCCAAGTTCAAGAGACTAATGGCGCAGTTCCGAGGAGTCAATGTCCGAGATGATGGCGGGTTAGATGATGAGCTCCCAGATGAACCACTCTCTGTTTATTACCGCCAGAAGTGCTTGGATTGGGAAGAGGAACTTATGGAAAGAGAAAAACTCTTTGGGAAAGTTCTCGATCAGTTTTTCCAAGTTGACGACGCATCCGAGAATGCAACTGTTGATGAAGGCGTTGCGGTATCAAGGCACAGGATGGCAGTTGGAACAGCAGCGTTTGAGACACAGCCATCTTATTTCCAGTTTTTAGACACGTTTTTCATGATTACCGTCTCCAAAACTGTGCTGACGCACCACAGCAAAGTACCTTATCCCATGCCACTACTCTCCCCGTACAGCAAACAGCTCTTAGCTGCAGACACCAAGTTCCTGGCAGTGCTGCAACAGAAAGCTCACAGTGATACTCCAGCGAGGCCCATCAAGGGCCCTTCCAGTCTATTCAGGAGCCGTAGCTTTACAGATGTGCGTTCCTCCAAGTCTAAACCAGAGGCCGCACCCTCGAGCTTGGAGTCAGGAGTGGAGATAAAACGAAGCAGTAGCTTGAATGATGTGACAAGACTGGGCTCCCTCCCTGGGATACGGACCCTCGGAAGTAAGTTCCTGGAGTTACTGCCAAGTATTACGTGGCTGAGTAGGTGGTCGATGGAAGGATCCTCTGTACCTTCAAGCAATCAGTTTGATCTTAGTATTCCCGGTGCTAGCGACTCGCATCCAGTGATGCGTATTCACGTCTCGCTACCACTACTGGTCAACGGGTTGTGGCTGCTTCAGAATGTCTACTGGCCTTGGGTGTCAGATACTGAAGTGCAGGTCGATATCAAAGTTATCAGGCAGAAGATATCTCCCCAAAGGAAAATAACAAATGGTGTGGCAGAACGCTCTCCTGGGGTAAAAGATGCATCCACGCCTCCAAAAGGCTTGCGAAAAGTCCTGAGTGATTCTAACATTCAGAGGTCTGCAAAGAAGTCCTCTAACCGAAAAAGCATTGCTGGTGAAGGCCAAATGCTGCAAGGTGACCAACATCATCATTCAACTCCAGATATACTTCGGAAATCACAAGGTGATGCAAGGAGTTTGATGTATGAGACAACAGAATCAAGGTCTATACCAACACAAGCTCACCAAGAGGAGATGGCAGTTAGAAGACCGTCACGTAAAGACCTGCGGGTCGTTCAACACATTGATCGCATTCCCAAGTCGAACAGTGAACCAAATATCCCGAATATTGTGGTACAGAGTCCTACAACGGATGAGGATAAGGACCTCAGTGGCGCGTGGAAAAAGAGGCATTCACTTCAAGACAATGAAAGAGCTGCTGTTGTTGTTCCTGGCAGCCAAGTAACATACTACTCTGATACAGGTATAGATATCAACCAAAATTCTCCTTGCTGACTGGCGTACATTTCTCATAATGTTATTTCTGAGAATTTTGAAGTGCATCAGCAAAATGTTCCCAAGTTGATCTTTGTCTTTGTTCTTATCACAATCTGAGGAGATTCCCTTCATGAACCAGCATATTCTTAGAACAAACATGATAAGAGGTATATGGTGGTCAGTGCGGAGAATTGATATTTTCAAGTCTCCTTCGAAGCCTTGTTTGGGTCAATGCTTCTAGAGAGCAGGAAATAACGCAGTGAAGGCTGCGATGTTCATGTCCCATTCATAAACGGTCGATGCCATAATTTGTAGCCAAGCTTTTCGGAATGGACGATGCTCTGTCTGCTCTAGTTTAGGCCTGGACTAGGTCGAAACTGGTTATAATTTGGTGATAGACTAATACACACTTGCCAAATGCTCAATTGTTCACTGTCACACTGGTTTGCTTGAGGTTAGGTTTTATTTGCTCGTCAGGGCAATTCTCTAAGTAAAATAGATTAAGAGTCATCTTTTATAATTAAATTTTGCCTGGCTTTGGCCGATCGATCAACGTGGGATGTTGGCATGCCAGAAGTTCCGGGTTCGATTGTGGTTGTTGACTTACAATTTTTCTTTTTTGTGTGTGAAAAAAATTTACGACAGCTCAAAAGTGTCGCTAAAATGGCATCGACCGTTTAGGAAAGGGAAACGTGCGGAAAGGTTGCGTTACTAGCCTATTCATGTTTTCTTGGTTGCGTGACTAGCATATAGGGAAGATATTTGTTTACAAACATTGTTTTTGTTATTCAAATTGCTAACAAGTTAAACAAAAGAGCTCTTTGTTTGAAAAGCCAATAGTTTTCTTGGTTGGCACATTAATGACAATGGGTGACGCCACTGATATCTTTCCTATTCATGTTTTGTCGAGTCTTGATATGCCTTCAAAGTAAACGCATTTTTATCGTAGACATGGTGGGGTGGACTGTCTGCATCAGGGACTCTGTATTAATTTTTCCTTCCTTCCTTTTTTTGTCGCTGCGACCAGTCCCACTCCCCAAAAATAGCAACTGCAACACTAGAGGACCAGTGGAATTCCAGGCTTATGAGAGCTGTCACGCTACTGGCCAATTGCATATAATACTGAATACAGTTTTGCCGAGCTTAGTATTTCCCATCTTTTTGATTTGTTCAGATGGATTTTTTCGGATTTTTCCGAGTTTCCTTTGATGCCATTTCTATGTTATTGTATTTCTTTGATTACTCGCTTGGAGATTTTACTTCTTTATTTCCAATATTCTTATCATTCTTCGCTGCAGAGTTGGCGTCTTCTGTCAAACCAATCGTAAGTTCGACTCCTGTAAAAGCAAGACGTTCAAGGAAAGGCAAAAGAAAGGAACGTAAAAAGGCAGAAGTGTCAGACGAAGAGAAGGAACAAGCGAAGAAAAGTCTTGAAGAAGATGCACTGTATTGGAAGAAACAACAGCGGCAAGGTGACATGTTCACCTGTCTCCCCCCCCCCCCCCCCTCCGCCCCACCCCTTAATAGAGACTTTAAAGGGAACCTCGGCTCGGCTCTTGAAATAAGTTGACGTTAAGTAGTCTACAATAGTGTCTAAATTACAAATTTTACTTGCCAAGGGAGATGTGACATTTCATAAAATTCCGTTTGCCGCCATGTTGGATTTTACGACGTCGCTGCGTTGTCCTGTTATTAATGAGAAGCTTTTTTGTATGAAAGAATCAATGGGACAACGCACTGACGTCATTCAATCCAAAATGGTGGCACACGGGAAATTTGGAAAGCGATAATCTTTATGAGTATTACATGTTGTATCTCCCAGGCCTCGTCTGGTAAAATTTGTAATTTAGACCCTAGTTTAGTCAACTTGTTTCAACAGCCGAGGTTCCCTTTAATATTCTAAGACTAGGGCGAGTACCAGGAAACGTTTTTTCAAGCCTTTTACGTGTATGCTAAGGAATTAGATACCGTATTATTTTAGACGGGGTAGGACAGGCATCGAAACAGGCTTACATTTGCCACGGGCACTCTGTGATGCCTGGGTCTAACTAACTTGAACGCAAATCGAGGTGAAATAGCAGCGGTCGGATTAGTTGTAGTAAAGTATTTTGTTTTCTAAATTTTATTAACAGAAATAGAGAGGACGGTGAACGAGACATCTGGGTCTCAACATCCAGCAGGCGCAACACATCCCATAATAAGGACAGCCCCGTCACGCCAAGCGAAAAGAAAAATGAAGTCTTCATTGGAGCAAGAGAGTATTGTTGCCGAGGTCGCTAAAGATTCCCAGCAGGGAAACCTTGTGGAACCAAATGAATGGAGCCAGTCATCGGCAACGGAAATGATAGTGTCTCAAGGGAAAATGGAGTTACTTCTTGTCGTCAGGTGAATTTGCAAAACTAAAACAAAATTCTCGAATCTTATTGCGAGTTACTTTGCGTCTCTATTTGAACACTACCCAAAAGTTCCATTGACGCCCCAGAAGGTAATTTTTTGTTTGGACGGAGGGAAAGGAGTATTAGGAGAAGGAGGGTTGTTTCAACTTTAATCATAACTATAACAAAATTCGCTAATGTGATTGGTTCTTAGCACGAACTATGTTCCCAAATTGGAGCGCGTTCAGCTAGTGTCCAAAAACAAGGTGTTGTGTGCTGCGCATGCGAGTGCTCTTTTCCTTAGACAACGGCGGATGACAGCTCTAACAAACGCTGTTTGAACACTACCGTGTGTAAATAAAAGTCCTCCCGAAAATCTGGAATATCGTCCCGAATATTTGGGAGGAATTCCCCCCAAAAATCTTAAAATTCCCGAAATTTTCATTTCATTACTTCGTGTCTCCCGATTCCCGGCAAAATTTTCAGATTCCCGGAAGAATTTTGTTGTTCTCCCGAAACAGCCCTTCTTAGAGTTGACACCCCCCATTTAGACAACTCTTTACAGAATGATATTAAATACCTAACAAATTCTGCAGTGGTTTAGAATATCAATTCTCTGAGCATTTATTATGAGAAGAATATCTAAAGTAAGCCCACAGAGTTATATTCGGTGGAATAGGGGTTTGGAGGGGGGGGGGGGGGGGGTTGTTGGTGGGTGGGGAGGAGTTTTGCTTCTGATTTTTTTCTTTGGGAGGACGAGGTGATTAGTTTTGGAAGGGCTTATTTTCAGACTTAACACTTTACGTTTCGTTAGCTGCTACATTACTACACGGGGAGGCACGCTGGCCTTATGATTAGTGTGCTGGACTCCGGATTGGACAGTCCGTGTTCGAGCACTGCGTTGTGTTCTTGGGCAAGACACAGTGCCTCTCTCCACCCAGGTGCATAAAATGGGTACCGGCGAAATAATGCTGGGGGGTATCCCTGCGATAAACTAGTATCCCATCCATGGGGGAGTAGAAATACTTCTAGTCGCTTTATGCTTCAGAAACCAGGATAAGCTACGTTAGTATGGGCGTTTGACGTGACTCAGACTTATTTTACCTTTAGTAGTCGCTTCATGCAACAGAATTGTCCCGCAACACGCAGAAACAGACTTTCCTTTGCCTTCTTACCATTTATAAGCTATGTTACTCTTGCAGACCAGGAGATGGTGGACAGACATCCAACTTGCAGACCGGCATCCCTCTTGTCCGTATCCCAACACTCGTGGATAGCAGTCAGAGCTCGGAAGTTATTCCATCAAGCAACAAAACAAGGCAAACAACTCGAGCGGAAACAGCCTCACAAACTGATCCTCACAGAGTGACGTCAGCTGCCTCACAGACACTGCGGCATTCTGGGATTCCATTTGAGCAAGGTCATGTGACTCATCGGTCTGATCAAGTTTCTAACACTGGTGGTGACGGGGAGATTGGCGCGAGAACTGCTTGGGTTCAAACAGAGCCCAGTATGGACTCAAAGCCAGAGGTATCGTTGCAAGTTCCACCACCACCAACAACACAAAATCAAAATGAATTGAGAGTTCTACCCTTGCTTCATTTTCCAGTTGCCGACGCATCGTCCAAACTTGACCTAAGCAAAATGAGGCTTCTTCAAGTCCCGAAACGAAGTGAAGACTCGCCGTTGTTGCAGTTTCCCGAATCCAAACCGATGGCGTCGCAACAGAAGGTGCCGGATTTGAGCAAAATCAAGTTCTTACAAATTCAACCCAGGAAAGACATTTGGGCAAACACCGCTGAACCAAAAGGGCCTGGTATCGAGCCTGTGCCCGCTAACAACTGGGCCTTACTGCGCATGACAGGAAATCAGGCGCGCTCAAATGGCGTTGACTTGAGTAAAATGAAGTTTTTCGAAAATCCACCCACTGTTCGTGAAGCATGGCCGCTTTTAGAAACACCCAGGCAAGCGGAGGTTCCAAGGCTTATCCCTTTAGAGAAAATCTTAGCTTTTGAGAAAGGACTTAGAGACAAACTAGCGCCATTTAGTGAACCTGTGCGGTATTCACATGAGAAGGAGAACATACGACCCCATGTGGAGAACAAACCCAAGCTAGTGGAGTCACACTCTGAGCCTTTGAAGACTATGGAGCCGGGAAACAAGAGAAACACAGCTTCCAGGTAACCTTGGGTCAGCAACAACATATAACGTACTGAAAGCTTATCTGGGGGTGGGGTGGAGATATACATTACACATTTCATTGGAAGTTATTTGGATTGGTCACGCTCAAGGAACGTTTTCAATTGGCATTTTAGACTTTCTGGAAGTGTTCTGGAGTAGTTGGGTATATTTTTTTACTTTTTACTTTAAGACAGACTCGTCAACAAAGTGTTTTTTAAGTAGTGACATTTCCTTATCCAATCGCACTTCAAGTCTTCTTTTCCTCTTGAACAATATGTCCGTTGTTGCAGTTGTCTTTTTTTCTCACTGGCTTGCTCCTTTTTAGGCAAAGAAGACGACGGGCTTTGGAGAAGCAAACTCGACCCCGTTCTACCTCACCCTTGTTCAAAAGCAGGCGAGGAAGGGCTTCTTCTCGCACTAAATCCTCACAAGGAAAGATCATCACAGTACAACCCGCCAAGAAAACAAGAAAAGTTGAGAAAGTATTCTCTGAAAAACGACAACAGAAGAAAGGATCTGTTCCTGAAAAAGCTACAACCTCGAAGCCTCGTACGGAACAGAAAGCCGTTTCAAAGAAGGGTTTGAAGAAAAGCGTTAGTTTGAGTGACAGCGAGTTAGAGTTATCAGAGATTTCTGATCGAGCTTTCCATGTTTCGGCGGAAGAGGAGTATTTTCGTGTTGAGCGAAGTCCAGAGCCGATTACTGTGACCGAACGTGATTCTAAAGACCACAGAGTGGTAAAAAATGACAAAGAAAGGGAAGAAAATTTTGAAGGTATAATACCAGGACCGCCTTCCATGCGGCACATTAGAGAGAGAATCGGACGGAAACTACAAGACGTTGATCAGCAGATGGCTGTGTACCGGAGCGGAAGTGCCGATTGGAAAACTACTCTTGATAAAGAGCGGAAAGAGATTGTTGGTGACAGGCAAAAGCCTCAAGAAAGTCGTCCCCAGCAGAGTACAATCGGAATTCAAGTTGGCGAAGGGAAACATTCACCTCCCGTTGAATCCGTGGGATTGTTTCATTCTAGTTTCCAGGATCGTGTCGGAGCTAGTGTTTTGAAAGTTAGCTCCAGTTCCCAAACTGACCAGGCCTCCGCGCGTCCCATTCCAATAAGAAGAAACCTGGTAACGTCTGGCGTTCAAACGGAGAAAGAATCTGCTGATACTGATCGCGTGACGTCACACGCGCCAGTTCTACCACCAGACATTTTCCTTAACCTGCAAATGCCCAAACCCAATGAAGAAACGCAAGTAGGTATTGATATGGCGAGGCCAACAAGAGGACTCCCCCCTGAACCTGTTGTTCATTATGACCAAACTGTTACTGATCGACCTCTGCCAATCCGGGGGAGGCATCTGGGTGTTGATGTAGGAAGTGAACGTGGTGACGCCCCTCCTGCTGCGCCAAAAATTCCTGAAACGGTCAGGGGGAGGCAGTTCCTTAGTGTGGCTGATATAGCTCATGACCAGTGGCTGGAAGTTCAGAGTACACCTATGACTACAACAGATGGAGTGGACGAAGAAGATGAAAGGAGGGACAACGTTGATGTAGAAACAGAACCTCCGTCTAGAACAGGTAGAAATCTGTTCTTCTTAAATTACGAACGCACCTTTAAGACGGAGACCTCTAAAAATGACGGATAACTGATGTCGTTCCCTGCGAGCCATTTTGCAGTCATCTAAATTCTCTATTAGTATGAGCAGCACAATTTCAATCCGTCTCTATCTCCTCCATCCTTAGCCATCCTTGTTCCTTTTTTGTTTAGTACCACCTCTTCGCTGTTTTTCCTCCTTACTAAACTATTAGTTTTAGGTTTCCTACATTTTAAGGGTAACTTGGTTCGTCGCAAAAAAATTACTCGAAACATCGTGACGTAACTCCTTTAAGAAAGTTTTCTTTATGGCCATTTTTGGATTACCCTTTTGCGCCCCAAGCTAAATAGCGGCTGCGAAGGACGCCAGACGTGAGTGTTTATGTGAAATATAAAATCGAGAGGCAGCGTTTCATCAGCGTTTCAAATTAACCCTTATGTTATTGTGTGTAAGACTTGTTGTCTCTTTCATACAGCGTCGCAAGAAAGTCCGAACTTCGAATCAGAGGATGAACAATACGAAGCCAAACAAGAAAACGAGAAGCATTTTGAAGGATCTGACAGAATAACAGTAGAGATGATGGACTCTACAGACGTCCCTATCCAAAGGTCAGTTGAATGGTCACACACTAGGGTTTCATCCACAGACTGGAAAGTTAGAACCGCCTTGTACAGCATAATAAACAGTACCACATGAAAGTACTGCTCAATAGCTTTCATTTGAATGGCCACACACTAGGGTTTCATCCACAGACTTAAAAGTTAGAACCACCTTGTACAGCATAATAAACAGTACCGTCGTTTTGCTAGGTTTTACCCGCTTCCATTCCCAACAGCTCCCCAGTCCAGCGCAAGAGCTGTATCAACACAGTTCCTAAATGAGAGAATGAAAGAGATGAGTGAACGTATTGACGCAATGGATGAAATCACGAACAACATGGACAGAGAGTTCAAAAATTCTCGTGTGGTAAGTTTAAGTTCCCGCTCTAGGCAACGGCTAGGAGACTGGGCACAAGCTTAGTGCGCTAGGATTTTCGGGATCGTTTTTCTAGTTCATTTTGTGAGCCGAAGTGTCTCTCCAAAACAAAAAGCAGAAACTAAATTGTTCCCAAAGGTTCCAAGTTTTACTAAAGTCTATCAAATCAACCCTTATATATTATGGGAATCTTAAGTGTGATTAGCCAGGCGTTGGGACAAGGTCTTGGTTCTTTATCATGAGCCAAGACCCATTTTTCGCCAGTTTGAAATTTTTCCACGTCCGTCGGAACGACTTCAAAAGCACTCTTCACCTCATTCATAGTAAGCTGCAAATCTGTTTCCTCTCAAAATGAGACGATGCTGCATGAAATGAGATGGGTCGTGACAAGTTTGGGTTTAGAGTCTGAAAGGGTTTCAAGTCTACTGCACTGAACTTATTTTCGTCCCTAGAGTCGCTTGTCCGTCTTAGCCGGCTTGGCCTGTGCACGAGGAACAAGTGGCTCTGGGGACGAATGATTTGATTGGCTGAAATCTAACAAAAGGAGTCCAATCAAATCAACCCTTCCCGGAGCCACTTGTTCCTTGTACACAGGCCCAGCCGGCTAAGAGGGATAAGCGGCTCTGGGGACGAGAATGTACTGAAACCTACAAATTTGAAATCGTTTTATTTTTCTCAGCTTCTCTCTGCCATTCAGAGCATTGACCAAGTGCTAAACCCTTCATCAAGAGCTTCGTCCTCAAGGGGTTCTGGGGAGTCCTGTCAGAAAATGGGAGATACCGTCCAGAAGGGCATGCCCCGGAGATGGGGAGATACCGCACCCTGGAGGAAGAGAGGAAAAACGTCCACTGAAAGACAACCAGCTCCAACGCTTTCGCAAACAGAAGGTAGACTTTTATCGAGTTGTTATTGGGAATCTGAAAGGAAACCTTGGCTCTTGAAACAATTTAACTTTGATTAGCCTCAATTAGTGTCTAAAGTGCACATTTTACCGGCCAAGGGAGATATAACATTTCATAATGATAATAAACGGAAAAGATTATCGCTTTTTAAATTCTCGTGCTCCGCCATGTTGGATTTCATGACGTCAGTGCGTTCTCGTTATTGTTATTAATAAGATACTCTTTAGGGTTGAACAATAGAACAACGCACGAACGTCATAAAATTCCAAAGTGCGATAGGCGGGAAATTTAAAAGCGATAATCTTTTTCTCGCTTTATGGGTATAACATGTTGTATCTACCTCATCCAGTAAAATTTGAAATTTAGACACTAGTTTAGACAATTCAGCGTCAACTTGTTTCAAGAGCCGAGGTTTCTAGATACCTTAAACGGTTTGTACAATCCTGAAAATGTCTAATATTTTGGCCATCGCCTTGAAAATCTTCCCAAGAAAAATCTTCCCAAGCCTTTCGAAAATTGCCTGAATGTTTTCAGTGTCTTGCAAAGTTGTTAGGCTAACTGAGAGATGTCTTCGACATCATTCTGAGCGGTGATATCGAGCACTTTAAAACTAATTTTGCGTCAGCCCTGAAAAGTCCTTGCAACAATTTTTGTGTTAATTGGTATTGTTATCAGGAATAGAGGACAGCATTGATATTGAAGTAGATCACAAAGAAGCAGATAAGGCGGCCATTGCGGCTGATGTTGAAGAAGATGACAAAACAAGGGAGACTGACAGTGAAGACACTGAAGAACAAATTAACAGCGAAAAAGATGAACTCGACGATGACAAAAGCTTTGAGCAGGATCAAGAAGACGAAGATGCCGAAGAAGAGAAAGCTAGACCTAACCAGATGTACGAATCTTCAGAAAGTGAAGCGAAGACATCCGCTGACAAGGAAAATGTACCGGCATCGTTTGCTGCACAAGATCGTGAACGGTAAAGATAGCGTTTTTGCTTTTATAATTTTGATTGATTCGATTCATGTTCATGATCCCTAAAGTCGTATGTTCACACGTTAACGATTGATGATGATTCAATTTAGCGCCACGGGGGTATTCTAATTTGCTCTTGATAGCACTGACCAGGGTGGTCTTGTATTGGAGAGGATTTAACCTCGGTAAATTGCAAAAAAAAAAAAAAACAAGAAATGTACTGAAAAGATAAGGTTTTAATTTTCAATGTGTTAAGTTTGATAGTTAACTAGTTTCGTGTCAATTTACTAAACTTTTTAGGACTTTACTAAGAACGTTCCAAGTGTTTGAAAACGCCGAAATACGAACTTGTTGTCGCCATTAAAAGAAAGTAATTTTGTTCCAGAACTGGTTCGTTTGAATGAAGTTAAACGTTTTCTTTACCCTCAGCTACTAATTTATAACTTCTTTTCTTACTTTCAATTGATCGTGAATGAAATCTCCCGAAATAAAAACAAAAACTATCTGAGACGTTTGACCATGGTGGAATTAGAGACAGATTTTGTTTTCATCGTCAACATTACGTTACTCAAGAACTGCAACAATAGGGGTCTCGTTTTTTCATACTCCCCCAACAGTAATACCAATCGCTTGTTCGATAGACTGGTTTGGCCAACGTTGCCAACAAATTCATATCACGTGATGATTCATTTGGGAGGTTACAATTCATTGTTCCGCTCGTACATATCTCCGTGCACTTACTTTCATGTGACAATTTGCAGAAATGAGTCTTTACCTGATCAGAATTGAGTGGCAGCCAGGATTTAAACGTTAGCCGAATCCGTTTATTAGCTCCATATTATATTCAGATGAAAAAGCAGACCAACAATAGGCCATTTCCGAGTTCCCTTGAGCCTCTACTTCAAAGCGAGTCTAAGTGCGAAAGTTTTGTGATGGTAATTAGTTTTTCTTTCCATATGAATGAAAACTCATTTTCATTACAAAGACTTCGCACTTAGACTCGCCTTGAAATAGAGGCACAAGCGAACTCGGAAATGGCCTATTCGCTCGTCTATTCAATGCCAATTTCTTGAATGCCACTTTCACAAAGGGCGCTCTTAATGCATGGGAGGGGACTCCTATTGAAATTGGAGCACTTGTTGCAAAATCGACAACCTGTAGGGCACAAGTCAAGTAAGTCAAGTATCTTGTCCTAAAGCATATACGAAGACAATGATTTGTATATTTGCATCTTTAGGAGAGAAAACCCTCAAGCTTCTCCATTGGAATCTGTAGCATTATCACATGACAAGCTGAAGGAACTGTTTCGGGACAAAGACGTGAAAAGAACTCGGTAGGTTGATGTGTGTTTTCCTCGACCCTAACAAACTCCCTTTAGTAACGAACTCCTTTAGACGAGTTAAAACGCCAATTATTTACGCGCATTTTATTTTATAGAACAAGATAAAAGAATTTTACAAATTTAAGAAGTTTACCAGCTGAAAAATTCCGCTTAGAACTAGCCTCTTAATGTAAGAAATATGAATCATTTTAGTGAAGTGTAAAATCACATTTCCATCATGACAGTTTCCAGAACGTTACAAGTCTTACACTTTGATGGGTCGGTTCTACCGTTGATGAAATAATAATGATATCAAACAAACGCCCGATCATTGGTGAACAAGTTGTGATTATTTCTATGACATTACTGGTTACTACAACAATGGTATAACTTGTTAAAAACCACCCTTAATTTTAGCTTGAAGTACCTATAACTCAAAAGCGAGCTCGATGTTCCCATTTTTTATTATCGAATTTTGATCAGCATGTCAAGATTTTCACAATTTTTCACGAAGTTAAAGTGTCTATATGACCTACAGGGTTTTTATGCTTTTGTTATCTTTATATTGCATAAGCAAGTATTTCAGTTTTATTTTTTGGATTCCGCAACTTTTTTGCCACAAAATAGAGCTTTAATGTTCCCGCGTAGGCCACGCCCAATGAAGATGACCGGGAGTTGCTACTAAAAAAGAGTCCTGGTTCTAGAACGGGCCGTGACGTCAACTCAGGAAGCGTAAAATCTTCCTCCAGTTCATTTCACTGTTAATTCAGAAATGTAATTAATTGAAAATGATTTCATCCTAATGATATGTCTGATAGCTGTGTTGTTGTGAGGTGTCCAAATTCTGCTGAGGAATTGCCTGAAGTGACGTCATTCATCACCAATCTTCGATCACGCGGTCAATTTCATTGGGCGTGGCCAAGGCGGGAAATTTAAAGCTTGATTTTGGGGTGAAAAGTGACGGAACGAAAAAAAAAAATCAGAATAGTTTTCTACGCATTCTAGAGATACCAAATCCAAAACAATCGCTTTTGGCCGTATATACATTTAGGCATTGTTGCAAACAATGTATCGTCAACTTGTCGTAACAGAGTTTTTATGGTACTTTCCTCAGTTTAAGTTCAGTTCTTTGCTTCTTACGTTTGCGTTTGCTTTCAAAATTGTTGCTAAAGTTTTCAATGTAATCCTCAAATTCATCCTCAAAAGCATCGGTGTAAAAAAATGACATTCTTAATCACCTAAAAACCATTGTAAATAATGTCAGCGTAGCTCGGACGACCAGTGGCCGCATAGCGGAGCCCCATGTCCATAGAAATAAGAAAACCATGCATGTATAAAAATTAAAATTAGGAAACCATGCATTTCATTTTTTTATGGTCATTATTGCTAGCGGCATGGTTCGTAACGCATGCGCTCTACTTACGTACGTACCTACGTACGGCGACGTCGCAGCTCAGTCTCGCTGCGCTCGGTCGGCGCGTCCTCACCTCGAACCAAATATTTCCAGTTTGGCCTTCCCATTTAATCAATACTTTCATATAAGTGATGCGTACTTTGTCCTACAGCAGGGACCCCAGCCCTGATGCCAGGCAACACCTTAAAGAGTGGATGAACAAGAAGCGTTCAGAGAGGCGAGGGGAATGGAGGGGACAACAGGAAGAACTTCGTGCACAGGAACACCAACCTTTCATGTCTCCCACACAGGTACGTTATAAATGACTTTTATCTACTATTTGAAATTCTCATATACCGGTAATTAAACATTATCTTACAAAGTTAACCAGAATATAAAAGAGGGAACTGTGCAATCTATCTCGTTCACGTTCTAAGCAATCTGAAAGCTCTGTGCTTTATGTTTCGACTTTTTATTACAGTTTTGAGTATGTCCTTGAATTTTTGAAGGAGTATTGAGAAGTCCTTGAAATTTGATACAGTATTCCTACTGTCTGCTGAAAAAATGGACAGCTTACACCTGTTGTTAAGTTTAATGCCCTGAAAACGGTCGCTAGGTATAAAATTGTTACCTCTAACAAAAAGACAGCGAAAAATAACTACACTTACAACGAATGCTAAGGCTATTGCATGGTTATAGAACCAAAAATAATAAATGGTGGGTATTGCTAGCTGTAATGTTAGCATCCAAAATGTTTCATGCGGATGACTCGACTTTCGGAGCAACAGGACCAAGTGCTTGAAAATTGATTTTTAGTGCTTACAAATTCCTTGAAATGTCCTTAAATTTTGTGGGCCTAAAGCTGTACGAACCATGTTTCCCTTCCTTAAAGCTCTTAAAATCTTATAGAAAATCACCTGTAGCCCTATCTTATCGGTCAGAACAATATAATATCGACCTACCGGCGGTGGACACCTAGTTATGAATTATACCACATAGTATAATAATGAATACTAGCACTCGGTTAGCCTGGGTAGCACTCTAGCTACTAAGCACTCCGATTAGCCTACTATATGCGCTTCGATTAGCCTACATAGAACTTCGGTTACCCTTCTCAGTTGTCACGAAGCCCTTCAGAAACTTTAATTTCATTGGATCTTGTTAGCCCGAAGCTCTATTGTTTTAGGGGCTATTAGGGCTAGGGTCCATTGTTATTGTTGTTTATCATTTTCTCAGCCAATCTTGAGAGACGTTCCGAAGAGCTTCGTGGCGACCCACCCTTCTAAGCACTTCGGTTGGCCTACATAGCAAGCACTTCGGTTAGACTAAATTAGCTTTAGGTTGCTTGCGGTTAGCCTTCATATTAAATAGGGTCAGCGTCTTATAGCAAAAAAAAAAAATGGAAATTTGGCAGCTGGTCTCGGTGGTGTAGTGGGGATGATTCCCGCTTGGTAATCCATGGTCCCAGGATCGAGACTTCTTGGAGAATTTTTTTTTACCTTAAAAAATAGAGGGTAAGTGTGATTCATACCTCATGAATGGCAACGTAAGAAGTCTCGCACAAGAAAACCTCCGGTAGGTCGATGTCATAATGTACCGACCTATCTTATCAGCTTATCTTATCATGCCAATTAAATGTCACATAGAGTGTTTAATCTTCTCTTAACCCTATTCTGATACTGCTCTTTTCCAGGGATCTACAAATTTTAAGAAGATGAAGTTGATGGAAAAAGAGAGAAACGTCAAACGCAGGTATGGGTTCCGAGTGTCTATCTCCTAGCGCAGGCTTGCGTGACTTAACTTGTGTGACACACTCACAAGGGTCACAGTAACGCAACTGTTTGGTCTGGTCTTTGACGGTGCATTTATTGTTGATTCTTTTTACTGATTTGTACAATGTTGATTTTACTCAGGAAAAATGAAGATCAGCATAAGCAACAAAGGATTGAGTCCGCGTCCAACCTCCTCTCCGAGATGCTGGCCGAGCCAGTTCCCAAGCCTACTGACCGCAAACCAAATCTCCGTTACGGAGGTAGCGTGAATTCTCAATATTCAACATCGCTTGCAGGAAGAAAGAAAAGAACTAGTGAACGATACAGAAAGCTACCTAAAGCTTCACTCAAAAGCAAGCGCGACCCACAAAAATCAACTCTAACGAAAGATAATCATTTGCTCGAGGAACATCAGCACAGTTTAGGTTCACCATTGGTTGAAGATGTCGCGATGCCTGGGCGCGCAAATCTTGGAGGCGGATCTGAAAATATTCCTCGATATGACTTTGTACAAACCAGTAGTCCAGTTGCTACAGCTGAGTATGGTTCAGGAAGATTACAAGGAGAAAATATTGACGAAGACAAAGATGAATTTGTTAAAGAGAAACGGTTACCGACCGATGATTTCTGGCGTTCGAATTCTCCGACAGGCGCCGAGTTCGTGACGACACGAACGTATCGGAAGTTCACGAAGGAGCAACCTAAGCGATTAAAAGCAAGGAATGCTGCCATGCGCAAGATACCCCCAGGGGGGCTAGGTGCGTATGGTTTATCCCAGCAGCCCCGAGGTAGAGTCGCTATGGGAAGAACTTTCCAAAGGACACAGCTGACTGACTCTCTCCTCCCTGGAGGTGAAACTTTAACGGAAATAGATCGATTGTTGGAGGACATTCCAGACGACGGTTCTACTTTTGATCAGGAAAAACTCGAAGGAATAGAAAGCCTGTTAGAAGGAGATGACGAACTAAGGGACTTGTTATCTGATGTAGATTGGCGCGCTCTCAGTAAGGTAATAAGTGTTTTTAATTTCTTGTATCGCATCGTGTCACACAGCGTGACACGATCTCGTGTCACGTCATTTATTCTAACCTGTTCTGTTATCTCGGCAAATGTCACGCTTCTTGTCACGTCTCATGAGACAAATGTTGTAACGTGCCGGGTTAAGACTGTCATCACACCTGTAACGATTCTTCACGACTCATGTCACGCCACTTGTCACGTAACTTGTAATGTAGAATGGGAAAGTTGTGCCATTGACTACAGAGTAACAGTGTAATAATTCTTTCAGCCTCAAAGAGCGGATTCTGCCAGACCACCTAGAGAACATTCCAGTCTGTTTGACGCAAGAGGAAGAGGTAAATGCTGTAATTCAATAGTTGGCAAAATAGCAGAAAGTAAACAGGTAAAATCTCTTGCAAAACTTTTGCAAAGCAAACAGTACTTAATCCACAGACTTAAACGTTAGAACCACCTTGTACAGTACCACATGAAAGTACTGCTCAATAGCTTTCATTTGAATGGTCACACACTTTGGTTTCATCCACAGAGTTATAAGTTAGAACCACCTTGTACAGCATAATAAACAGTACCACATGAAAGTACTGCTCAATAGCTTTCATTTGAATGTAACAGTGAAGTGGGCTTAAGTTTTTCGCAGACCGTGGATGCGTCCTGGAATAAAATTGTCTCTGCATTCCTTTTTTGCGACTCCCGTTTTGGAAAATTCGTAAACTGTCAGCAATTAATTAGAAGTTCTTGAGCCAATAACTTTCGTAGTCTTTATCGTGCCTACGATCATTTCCGATACGATCATTTCCTATACCAGTCCGGACTCACGACGAGCCTCTTCCTAAGATACGATTGGTCCCAGCCTTTGCAATCGTTGGCCATGTGGGAATTATCCAAGATGGTAGCGATGTAGGTAAAATTCGGGTAAGCTTTAGCTTCGCTTTCATCCTGATTCATGTATAGGTCGCCTGTTTTTGTTTGATTGTTTTTTCAATCCTTTTCCTATTTACAAATGCGCATTTGTGTTACTCTTAGATTGGAGATCAAAAGTTGGTCATGCTCGTATTCCTCACCGAGATGAGCCTGCAGCAACTTCTGGCAGCGGTCTGTTGCCAGAGTTTGATGATGAGGTCAGCCCGTGGAATACAAGAGAGAGCATGCGCACATCTGACGATGTTGCACAGCTCCTGGTGAGTCATGGGATAGTTATTGTATCGATGTAGTTAATAATAAATTGATTTCCTCAAGAACATCCAAACATGAAGCGACCTCGACCATTGTTACTAAGGAGGTGGCGGGGTAGGAACCCTGAGATAGACTAGTATCCCCACCAGGAGACCGAGTGGCAATTAGTCGGGGTGAAACAAAGTAAACGCGGCAAAACTCGAAGCGACGAAAGTTGCCATTAATAACTAAACGAGCCCCTGGGAGCTGAGTCTCTCCAGACCATTTCCAAACAAACGGCTCTGTGAATGGTAATCATCTATTACTGGAAACTTCGTAGCTCCGAGTTTTGCCGAGTTTACTTCGTTTCGCCCCGACTAACTGCCCCTGGGTCTCCGAGGATGTGCAAACTGTTGAGCCTAACAGCTTTTCAAAAACCCACATCGCAATCCGTTATAATATTTTTGAAGGTTTTGTCCATCCGTCCCTCCTTTTGTATTTGTAGTGCTAATGAAATGTTCCTCCTCCATTTTAACTTGTTATTTTTGTATTTCACTCAATTTAGTTGCCTTTTCCTCTTGTCTAAGTTTGCTGAAACCCGTGGCGCAGTTACTTCAGTCCTGTTGATTAGTTAAAAGCTTCCTTTAGCGAAGCCCACGAGTGACTTACTGACTCAGACAAGACTCAAACAAACAAACCGGAATGGCAGGCGATTTTGAAGAAGATTTCTTCAAGCGCAAAAGCTGATGTTCCTAAAACACGTTTGAAACGAAAACGTTGCCTACATTCCCTTAGACTCCCACGCAGACGTCCTTTTGGCTTCGTCACGCGTTCCTTCCCCACGGACGTCTGCTGAATCGAACGTCCACTTCCGTTCACGGCTACGAACCAATCAGTGGTAACTTTCCAGTTTTGGGAAAACGATTCGTAGCATGTGATAGGATAGCTGTCATGCAATGAGTCAATACTGATTGTTTTCTTTAATTGGATTAAACCGCCTGTGAACGGAAGTGGACTGTCGATTCAGCAGACGTCCGTGGGGAAGGAACGAGTGAGGAGGCCCAAAGGACGTCTGCGTGGGAAGCTAACATTCCCTCTATTTCTCTCTGAACGCGCTAATGTTGTCCGTGTCACGCTGGGTTCCAATAATTTGCATTCTATTTTGACACTTCGCGTGCTTCGCTATTTGCACACAACCTGCCACTCATTCTTAGATTACGGCGTCTAAGAACTTTGCTTGTTCTCATTTTAGGCTGAAGTTGACGAGGCTGTAGGAAACATGTCGGAGAGTACTGGCAGCACTAGAAGTCATATCGACTGGGAAGAAGTCGACAAAATTATGGGAGAAACTTAGATCTGAGAGGGCAACGTGTTAGCGTCGCATGACGTAACCACTTGATAACAACCTAGGTCGTTAAAGTGCACCTAACCCCAAAATATTTTTTTTTCTAAAATATACCTTTGCACCAGTTTGAAACGCATTGCACCTTTCTTTTCTCCTTTTTACCACATTCTGGCTATTTATAGCATTCAAACGTTATGAAAAACTGTGCATCATTTGTTCCACGACCGAGTCAGAAGGGGCGTGGGTCTATTCCTGATTTAACGTCACAAAATGATTTGCATCGCATCAAGTCTTTGTAAACATGCATGCAAATCAGTTTGTGACGTCAAATCGGGAATAGACCCATGCCCCTTCTGACTCGGTCGTGGAACAAATGATGCACAGTTTATCGTAACTTTTGAATGCTATAAATAGACAGAATTTGGTAAAAAGGTGCAATGCGTTTCAAATTGGTGCAAAGGTTTATTCTAGCGAAAAAAATATTTTGGGGTCAGGTGCACTTTAATGCTTAAAATGGTGCGAGAGCGTGAAGTATTTTTTCGCCTATACCACGAAAAAAGGTCGCCCGGAAAACATCATTGTACGTTATCCTGAAATGTTAAAACTTCTAACATTTGGTTATCTTTTTTTTATTTTCGCCACTTCGACATTCCCGCTAAAACTTGCAGTATAAGGAAAAGACGCTGGTTCAAGACAAATCAAGTGCTCGCTCTTTGTGCCACTGTTTCAGCATTTAAAAATCTCTTCCTCGTCGCCTTCTCCGTCTTAAAATCTATCGGTCTTTATACAATAACAAAGAATTCTCGCGCGCTCATTGGTCGAGAGCTATGGTGCATGAGAGTACAGACAATGTAAATGACGTAACATAACAAAATCTTTGAAAAACTTGACAAATTTGGCCCCACTTTTCTATGGAACAGAATCTGGTGAGTTGTGAAAAGTGAGCCGAAACAAAATTTCTTACACATTCGGCGCCTTCAAAATCAAAAATTAGATTGTATACCATGGAAATTTGATGTGAACAACTTGTTATAGGTAAAGGAACTATTTTATAAGAAATTCGATGTTTGTATTGACATGCAAATTTAAAAGGCATTGCGAATTATTTGTTCTGGGTATCCACTACAAATCCAAAACCATCAAATATTAATATAGTCAATAAGCTTCTTATTTAAAAAAGGAAATGTAAATATGGCAGAAATCGTGGTATAAAGAATGTTTTATTAAAGTGGCTGTGCTTTTTAAATGTCTCCATCGTTTTTTTTTTTCTCTTTTTTTTGGCCGGATTTCTTTTTGCTGCCCAGGTTACAGGGCAGCCATTTTAATCGTGTACCATTGAAATGCCCAGATTCCCGGATTTCTGGAAGTCTACATTGGGCCCGCAGTGTCGAGGGCAGCGTTGATGCGCGCGCATGGTTGGATGTATGTTTTGCTTTGTGATCGCTGATCTGTGCAATCTCGTTTCCAGAGTCCACGTTTCCTTGATCAGCGGTCAGGAAACGACGGATTCGTATCTCGTTTCCCGTTCCGCTGGATAAGGGTAACGCAGACTCTGGGGCGAGATTGTGATCTGTGCAGCTGTCCAACAAACGATCGAGTTATTGTTTTCGGCTTTCACTGACTGTTATGTCGAATGTAAGTTTATTCGCTTGTTTAAGTAATCATCAGCATCACGAACGTACAGGAAGACAATGTTCTTTTATGAGATGGGTACTGTTCCTGCACAAACCTCTCGGCAGCATTCCAATTGGTAACAGCAATTCTTTGTTTGTGGACGGACATGTTTTAAGGTGGGGGAGCGGACAAGGGGAAGGTGGGAAATTGCCAAATAAAATTCCTGCACAATAAAAATTGCCAAACCACTATCTTGCTGATGGCGAAAAAACTATTGCTCAGAATACCCCCACCCCCGAATCAAAAAAGTAATGTCCGTTCCATATGCAACTTAACTTGCATTGCTTACAGAGGGACGCGCCTGATTAGAATCTGCTTTCCTCTCTTGATAAATATACAAATACTCCCAGCTTAGTACTGTACAATCTTTGCAGATGGACAGGGAGAATTTCTATGCCGGAATTTTGGGAATAAACCCGGAAGTTGCAAAACTGATATAGTGTGACATCGGTTTTCAACGCTCACTTCGTTTACTCCGTAGTTTAAATTCGATTGACATGATATATCAAACACTCGAGAGTGTTTCATCACATTTCCAAGCTCCTTGAAGTTCGTCAAAAATACTCCGCTGCTTGTCGTATTTTCAATTGTCTTCTCGGTGTTTGGAAATTGGGGGATATATTAGATCAAAATTGTCTTGTCCTGTTCTCTTTGTAGAGACGTTCAGGTTGGGTTACCTGGGGTTCGTCTAGAACATTATCTAACACAAATGCATGCCACTGGTACCTCGAGTATTTTTTCCTGCCAGTCGTCGCCATGTTTGCCAAGTAAGGTAAAATATCGAAACAACTTTTGACACGTACCACGTGCGTTAAAACAGGGACTATATAGGGGGCAACGAAGGTCTCGAGCCCTTAACACTGCAACTCCTTCAATGGAATAGTCAGTCGTTTTATCCAGGCAGACCCCGCATGGATTTGTTCCCTCTTGAATGAGTCCGCATCTCTTGTAAGGATTGGAATAGATGCTTCGCTTAGCTTCCCGTAACTGGAAGGAATTTAACTTGCGTACTACGCTAAAAGAAAACAGAGGTACAATGTGTAAGTCGTTAGCACAGTCTCTGAGCCTAATAGAGTCAATGAAACTTTTAATTGAACTTTAACCCGAATAGCTAGGGGTATGGGGAGAGCCATTCTCGTCCCCAGAGCCACTTGTCCCGCTTAGCCGGCTGGGCCTGTGCACGAGGAACAAGTGACTCTGGGGACACATGATTTGATTGGCTAAAATACATCGTTAGATTTCAGCCAATCAACTGAATCATGTGTCCACAGAGCCACTTCTTCCGACACTGTGGAAAAACGAGTGAATGTGAATATTTTTGGCAATTTTTAAGGAAATCACTGAATATTTAAAGTTTAGAGAGGTAGATTGTTTTGTTTATATTTTCCTCTCAATTTCTACTTTCATAATTTTGCTTCCAATTTTTGCTATAAGTTCGCACGTTTAGACTAAAATTATGCCATCGATGTATCATGGCCTCCATTGCTGACGCTGACCACTTCGAGAAATCGTGACGTCATGCGCATGCGTGGTGCTTTTTCCGCGGTGTCCCTTTTCCTCGTGTACAGGCCCAGCCGGCTAAGAGGGACAAGTGGGTCTGGGGATAAGAATGGGCGAAAGCAAGATTTCTTTCAGTGCATTCTCGTCCCCATAGCCCTTTTCGTTTCTCTTAGCCGGCAGAGCCTTGGCACGAAAAACGTAGGGCACTGGGGACATACGATTTTCAAACAAATTCGAATTTTTTTTATTGGCAAAGAAATCTTAAACGGAAGTCAAAATGTTCGCCGGCCGCCTTATTACAGCACACAACATGTAGAAACATCAATGCTATATACATGAAGTCCGGAAGTCCTAGAATTTCGGACTGGAAATCCTATGTCTCCAGAGCCCTTCGTTTCTCGTGCCAAGGCCTCGCCGGCTAAGAGAAACGAAAAGGGCTATGGGAACGAGAATGGAGCAAGATATCTTACAGTGCTACTAGTTCTCCTCGCGGCCCATTTCATCGAAATCGGAAACCTCTTTCGGGTGTGTTTATGCAACAAACAAAGAAAGAAGATTGCTTTGATACATGAGTACTTCTGTTCGTTGTAGGTGAAAACTCGAAAGGGAAATTTCTCTCCTCGTTTATTATTCAACACAAGTATCAAAGTTTGAAGAAGAATTAGTTTTTGATCGCCAATGGTCTTACCTAACATTTGGAAGATCCAGAATTCCAATTCTTTTAAGCTGTAAAACGACATCTTCAAAGGAGGGTGAATTATTTCGATTAAAAGCTTCATTGTTACTTGACGTTCTCGGAAGATAATATGTGTAACTTTCTGCGCCACGCAACTGATGACGATTGCGTGACTTCCATTTATGCTGAGTCTTGCTTGACCGGTGTAGGCTATTCTTGGCGGTTAAAGGGTACAGAATGATGAAGAAGAAGATGAAAGCGACACGCATGGCTGGGAAGCTGCAAGGTTGTCGAATACAACTATTTAGATTAACGTTGTCGGATGTAAACTCGAAGCTTAGGCGACAAGACCGAAAGGGAGTATGGGTAGAAGTAGAGGGCTGTTGCGCGCGCTGAATCCACTGTACGGAGTAAGATGGCCGCTGTGCATTTTACCGCAATACCTTGCAAAACTAACACAGCCCACGGGGAATATCGAAAGCTATGAGTAAACGAAATTCTTTCCTGTAAGTACTAGCGACACTGTTCTTGCCGAGTTTCGGAAGGTTCAAGAACTTTTCTTAGGATTTTCTCGCGCAAAGAATTATAGGTATTTGTTCCGGTCGCCATCTTTTTCCGTACGGTGTATTCTAGTGAGATAATATATAGATTAACCAAGCCTAAAAGCGTATATTTCCTGGTTCTTGATTTCACTGACCCAAAATAAATCTTCTACTCCAATCGCAAAAACTACGCTGAGGACGGGCATGAAAAATTACAAAATTCTGTCAGAACCCTAGCCTAAAAAAACTTTACTTGAACCCGCTATCCATTGAAAAACCATCGCGTGATCAGCGGTCAACTTTGAAAAACACGTGACGTCGATGAGCTCTAAACTGAGCCCGCGATGTGGTTATGTGATAGTGGTCAACGGATACAGCTGTTAATTGATCATAACATCGATGTCCAATGCCAAAGATGTAAGCTTACGTTAACCTGAACGTTACCAGGTCTACCTCTTTCAGGAGTATGGCCGTCATGCATGCTGGGGAATATTTCGTCGCCGTCGTACGCGCCCGCGAACCATGCCGCTAGCTATTTTGACCATGGAAAATGAACTGCATGGCTCTGTTTAAATTTCTATGGCTATGGGGCTCCGCTGCCGGAACGTGTTTTGTCTGAAAACCACATTGAATCTTAGTAGAAAGCTATGTAACAGTTAGCGAAAAGCTATGGAAATTGGTCTCGTGAGAGCAACTCCACGCACAAAAGTACAACCTTGTCAGTAGATTGCGTCTATATGCTCGAATATGCAAAATTAATTGTAGTAATACCCAGAATCCATTTGTTCTTGTCGCGTAGGGTTTTAATGCTTGTATCTGACGACGTAACGTTGATTGAAATAGATGTAAATAATTGAAACTCATCTGTAGCCAAGGGTTAAAAGCTTGAATAAGGGAAATTTTCGGCTCATCCTCGGTGTAAAAACCTATGAAACTCACAAGTGACGTAGAACAAAGAACGGACAAGATAACAAAGAACTCAAAACAATATAGAACTGAAAAACAATAGCTCACAAACAAGAAAAAAGTCACAGGTTTTTACACCGAGGTAAACTCACATTTTCTTACAACACTCGGGCTTCATCAATGAACTGAGTTTCTAAATACAGTTTCTGAGACAGAAAGCGACTTGAAATGACAATACTTCATGCGATGAATACGTTTTCAATATTCGATAATTTATACAACTGAAATGATGTATGTTTAATCCTATAAAGTTATGAGCATCGCTTTGAATGACTGTACCGACATGCCCAGTGTTTGATAAAGACTGGGGCAAAGACGGCGGTAAAAATCGTACGAAATATCCCAGGTTTTGAAATTGGCGGTCTTAAGTCATAGGAACTTAGACTTGTATTTTCGTATTTCTTTTTTCAATTTTTTTGTACTTTTTTGTCTCTTTGTAAACATGCGTCTTCAGTGCAAGAATCAGTTGGCTTGAAGATAACTCACAACCTTAGAATGTATTGTTTAGAAAAAAGGTGTAAGCTTTTAAAAACCGAACTGCCTTGAAAAATAGTGGCGGTGTAAGCCACTTTAATGCAAGAAACCTTGTAAATCTCTCAACCTTTGATCTCTTTTCAATGGCTTATAAACCGGGTTTTCTAAATTACTGTCAGGTTAAAATTTGTGTGTACCATTATTGTTGTCGCTGATTATTTTAGCTTTAAGCGTATTGTTCTTCAAATGAAAGGAAGTATAGAGTAAAGCACTCTCGCTTTCTTGTCTTCTTTCTTTAAATCGCGGCATGTGGCAACACATTTCTAAACCTGCTTCAAACAGTATAAAATGAGATATCTGAAGTAAAGAAAAACGTGAGAAAGTACCTGAAAGAAGCAGCTTGTCGTTCCTTGATACCGCTAGAATGTGTCACATTCCGTTGAGCATTCTTCAGTTAATTTGTAGTTTGAAAAAAAATCTTCACAGATGTTAATCAATCAAAAGAAAAAGGCACAATTCCACCTGCATGTTGCTGGTAATTTTCTAATGAAAATTAAACAACAGGTTGACTCTTTTATTTTTATCAAAACAGGTGCTTGTTACGGGAAAAAACAAAGAAAAATATTCTGAAAATATTGTTTAAATGTTCAAAAATAATCTTAACGCAGACAAATGGGGCCACTTTAGCAGACCACAGAAATGAGGCATTCGCTTGTCCGGCTGGGCCTGTGCACAAGGAACAAGTGGCTCTGTGGACACATGTTTTGATTCGTTAGAATCTAACAAAGGGAGTCCAATCACATCAACTGTTTTAAAATCCCTTTGAAGTAAGAAAGTTTAAATCGGCTGATGTGATTGGACTCCCTTTGTTAGATTTTAGCCAATCAAATCATCTGCCTCCCAGAGCCACTTGTTCCTCGTGCACAGGCCCAGCCGGCTAAGACCAACCAAGCGGCTCTGGGGACGAGGTTGTGGAGTCTCTTGGCCCCATTCCTTTCCATGAGGGCCGCGTGTGCCTCTTTTTCACAATTTCTCTTATTTTGAAGACAAATAAGCGTTGGGAATGATCTTGTCAAGGCCAATTTCGAACACACTCGGTTTTTTTAACAAAAAGATTAGCTTCCGGTATTTATGACCGGCGAATTCCGATTTTCCAAAATCATCGGGAAATCCTCGGTTGTGACGACAATTTTCGGACGCCTTCGGAAGTCGTGAGACCTTTTATGGAAAGTAATATTTCATATTACATGATAAATAACAATCAAACTCTCTGAAAGTATTTATGTTTTCCTCAGCGGTAAATACGATATGTTACTCGCCGGTTGACAAGATACCGATAGCTAAAAAAATGAATCGGGTTTCTCGCCCAACAATTTCTGAGCGAAAATAATTATCTCTCTACAACTGTTTTGTATAGTTTCTTACCTTTCATTCACCTAGAGGAGTTAAGGGCCATTAACTGATACAAATTACGTGCCGAGGCTGGAAAGTTTTCTTCAGAATAAGGTCCTTTTTCCAGGTACATATTTCAGTGTTGTTGGAATGGAATGAAAACAATGTTGTAGTTTGATTCCTATTAGGAATCGGGTGCACCTAACCCCCAAATTTTTTTTGTTAAAATATACCTTTGCACCAGTTTGAAACGCATCACACCTTTCGTTTCTCCTATTTTCAAAATTCTGTCTATTTATAGCATTCAAGCGTTATGAAAAACTGTGCATCATTTGTTCCACGGCCGAGCCAGAAGGGGCGTGGGTCTATTCCCGATTTGACGTCACAAACTGATTTGCATGCATGTTTACAAAGACTTGATGCAATGCAAATCACTTTGTGATGTCAAATCAGGAATAGACACACGCCCCTTCTGACTCTGTCGTGGAACAAATTATGCACAGTTTTTCAAAACGCTTGAATGCTATAAATAGCCAGAATTTTGTAAATAGGAGAAACGAAAGGTGCAATGCGTTTCAAACTGGTGCAAAGGTATATTTTAGCAAAAAAATATTTTGGGGTTAAGGTGCACTTTAAGTTTCTGCTCTAAATTAACGTAGTTGGCAAACGTTGAAAAAAGAGACTCCGCAAACGTTTCTTCTATTCTCTATTCTTCTATTCGCTCCGCCGAATAGAAAATATTTCTATTGCAAGTCTATAAGCAAACAAGACAACGGAATATGGAGGGAGCCGCCAGTAATCGAGTTTATTACAACCATACAGTTCAGTAATTCGTGTGACGTAATTAAATTACAGATAATTACATCAAATACAATAAAGTGATATTCGGAGGACATACGAAATGTAAGACACCGTTCATTACAACAATACGATTCAGTTATAAATGGAAAAATAGAAAAGAAAAACCATTGTAAAAACATTGAAAACCAATTTAATAAGGCCCGTTTCAGACACCGATCTTTTCATGAGCCGCAGCTAATTCCTTAAATTAAGTATTGACCATTTTCGCATTGCCCATAATACACCTTGTTAACCCCCCAAAATTTTGCATAAGCATTGTCTTCAGATTCTCTTGGGACGACTTTAATACCCAGGAGAATCGGGAAACAAAGGTTATGCAAAATTTTGGGGGGTAAACAAGGTGTATTATGGGCAATGCGAAAATGGTCAATATGAAAATTTATTAAAGCTTCTCCAATACAATAGTAAAGCGAAGCAAAAAAGCAAGAAAAAGGGGAGAGGGAAGACATCCGAGATCGGCGTCTGCAACAATTTGGAACGGCTCACCCGTTCTTCCCGCCTGGCTTGGCCGAGAATTTCGCCTTTGTAACGGCTTTGATGACGTCACGTGAAAACAACGAACTTTTCTGAACGAACTGCCCCTTTAATCGTGTCAAATGTTTCGGAGCGTTGCTGTAAATCCAGATTTCGTTAGGAAGAGTTACGTTCGTTACGTTAGGTTCGTTGAAAGCCATGGCGCTGACTGGGATCTTCGAGAGACCTTGCAAGTCTGGACAACAGTCGGTTCTGGCATCCCACGGTCCCGATCTTGAAAAATTACGTGCTACTCATTGACGCTCAGTCAACGCTAAGGAAATTTCCTTAACGCTTCCTTTTTCAAGCCACTTTGAACATGGATTGTTGCAGTTGTCGTCAGAATGGACGAGGGTTGCTGCAGGGGTATCTCACCTTCGGAGCAGCTTTTGCATAGTGTGGGGGCAGAAATGGATCGCTTCATCGTTTCTTCATTATTTTGATAAGCAAAATCTGCAACCATGGCTAAATCACAGGATTTTGATCTCACTAAGCGGCCACGTTTTTCTCCCCTTTTAATATCGGGCACGTTTGTCAGTGAACTTCTTTGGGCCTTTTGTCTGACAGATCGCCTAACTCCAATTCTTGGCTGGATTGCGGGAGGTTTTCTCATTCCTAACAGCTCTTGCATGGCGTTCCTAAAATGGGAGAATCTACAACAGTAAATAATGGGGTTTATTAAAGAGTTCAAATCCGCACATAACTCCGCCGATCGGAAACCTGAATTTGTACCAAGGACTGGAATATTCTTCCTCACCCATAAGAACGAAATTACGCCACCAGGGACATAGGAAATCAACACTACTGCAGTTAGTAGGAAAGTCGTCTTAGCGACTTTGGATTCGAGTTTCGCTTTAATCCTGGCGGTGACCTGGCTGATTTGGTCTATTCTGCGTTTCCGAACTGCAAGGAATATTGTGATATAAAAATAAAATATTAAAATTATGAAAATTACTCCCAAAACACCTTCACAAGCGTACCAGACTTCAAGGAAACTACTGTTCACACCGGCTAATTGCATGACGATGGCTGGAAACGCTGCAAAACTCATTGACAGCCAGCCGGCTATGGCAAGCTTTCTTATTCGACCTGTTGTGAGGATCGCCTTGTATTCCATCCACTTTGTTATCGCAATGTACCTCTCCCAAGCGATGACTGTTAAATGATATAAAGAACACATGGAAAGGAAAACGCCTGAACCGACATTGAGCGTGTCTAACAGACAAATATTTGCAAAAGAAGATTGGCGGAATATTAATGTATCAACAGTGGTACAAAGTGGCATAACTGCAGCGCCAATAAGGATATCCGTGACGGCCATGCTAGATAGAAGAATGCTCGACTGCTTTGGAAAAACCTTCTTTTTTTTCATAGTAACGATCACGAATGTGTTCAAAAGAATGACAAGGGGAGAGGCGATGCATCGGATAGCGACTAAAACCCAGGCATAAGTGGTCTCATCTAAGCTCCAAATGAAGTTTGGTGATGCTGGGCAATAAAACACCGACATGACCTGTCTGGAAGAATTGGTGGTTGATTCCATCGCTTTGGATACCATCTTTGTAGAAATATGAACGTTGCAGACACCTGAAAAGCCCAAAAAACAACCAAGTAAGATTTCAGCACAACCAGGTGAAAACAAGGCAAAAACATGCATTCCATTAACGTGAGTCAATAAGTATATTTGAAAACTCGTCCCTTTTCAGTTTTTTAAAGGGAAATTAGGTTCAAATTCCTGCATGGTTTCAAAGATTCGACTGCTTAGCTGTGAAGAATTGAGGAGTAAAATGAAACGAAATTACAAGTTTTACTGATTTCTTGGTTTTGTGTTTATAGTTGCCATGGAAAGATCGACATCCATAACAAATGGAACGTATATCTAACTTCAATCTAAGGCCAATTTCTGGTGTAAATTTCGTATTAATTTCAGTCTTTGAAGGTTGCTAAACGGCCAATTGAAAATGTTTGGAATGGTTTGGAAAAAACTGTACTGGATTGAGACATTCAGGTTTTAGCTTTGTTTTGCTGTATTCGGAGGTAGAAATTAAACATTTTCCGTTATTTTAATTCAAAGGGGACAGACCACAATCTCAATGTTGGCTCCTGTAAAAAAATATCTAATTGCCATAACTGTTCATCAGTAGGATGCCTAAAATGCTTGTAATTCCACAATTGGTTTCGGCGCCATTAAATCCTATACCAATTGCAGAACATTGCAGGTGGAGCCACCCACGATGTGAGCACAGTTACTGACAAGAAAAAGTAATAACGAAAACAACGAAAAATAAATTGAACCGTTAAATTGCGAACTAAGCATACACGTCAACTAAATAAACCAAACACGAATTTAACCTTTTTTAGAAATATAAAAAGAGTTGTTATAACAGTAATTTCCAGAATACATGGCCGTCTTTGGTTATTTTAAGCTGAATTGCTTCAAAATGAATTTGAGAACACCACAAGCAAGCTGGAAGCATACGTTCTTACTCAAATTTAAACTTATAGGCAGCCAGGTGAAAATAGAGCAAAACCATCAGATATTGTCATAAATCGATTATAATTTGAAACCTCTTACCTTAAAGTATGAAAAAGTGTCTCAACTATTCAAGCAACAAGATTAAGAACTTTTCTTGCTGAGTCGCATGGAAGTTTGAGAAAAACTGATTCCAACAATCTTATACTGATTCAAGGGACCGGTTCTGATGTCATGGTGGGTGTACGTATAACAAATACATCAGATCAAAAACAAGACGTTTGCAATTTCCTTTTCAGTAAATCAGAGAGACAAATTAGGCCTTTTCATAAATTTCCTGTTCTTTACATTTTAATAAAAAAGCAACGTTTTAGTTCGTAAATAACATAAATTGTGCGAGAAAACTACAAGCTAAAATAAATACGAATTTATAAAACCGCACGAAAACAGTGTATTCCACTATAAATCAAATCAGCTGTGAACAGTGTAGAAATACGCGTGCCAAACATAAGGAAACTGAAGAAAATAGAAACTAAAATGAATTACGAGGTTAAAGGAAATCACGTTCTGAATACTGTTCTGAAAAAGAATGGCCAATTTCCTGTAATCACTTTGCTTGTTGAATTCAAATTAAAGAAAACTGACATCTGGATGTATTTATTTGATAACTCTCCTATTATAGATTATTCCCTAATGAACAGTAATTAATACCTTACGCTATTTTCTACGTTTAGCTCAGGGAAGGAAAAATAAACTTCGACTCAAGAATTCATAATCTGCGTATATTTAACAATTATTCCACGAGCGCACGTTGGGTATGAGATGGTAGATAAACGCGCCTCGTTGGCTATAACAATCTCATATCCAACAAGCGCGAATGGAAAAACTGTTTTATTAAAAACGCCAAAAAAAGTATTGTACAAACATTGCGAAAAATGCATTCTTTTATGCGTACACCTTCCTGCATATTTGTAGGTCAATGGTATATGAGCTCAAACCAATCAAAACTCAGGAAATGCAATAATACCATAGCTAGTTTTAAATAATCATGAAAATAAAAAATAAACTGAACAGAAAAGAAAAATGGACCGAGGCCCGTGGTGTGACGCGGGCCTTTCCGTGACACACCGCGTCCCTCTCCTCCCCTCTCCCTCCCCCTTCCCTCTCCTCCCTGGTAATGCAAACGATCACTTGATCGAGGGCTTATCACAATTACTTGGCTTGGTGACGTCATGGTTAGTACGCTGATCGATTTTTCTAGTTTCAAGCCCTGGCCGCGCTCTCCCTTGTGATAGGCTCTCAGTGTTTCTCTCCAACAGGCGTATATTAAAATGGGCAGCGGTGAATTTATTGTTGGTGTAACCCTGCGATCCAGGAGGGAGTAGAAATACTCTCAGTTTCCTGAACCTTAATTGTATTTTCATCTTTTGGTCAGCAATAAAAGCAGTTAGCAGATGTTTTCAATAGCATTTCAAAGGAAAAGAAATAAACGAACAAAGAGTAGCCTGCTAATACAGCCGTACGTCTTCACTCCCGGCCCGAGGGGCGTTTCACAAGACGGACGTCTGCGATTTACCGCCGAAAATTCCATACTGATGACGTAACCCCGTCCTGAATCTGGTCATGAACGCTCATTGGTCAACTAGGCAATTTGCATAATGTTTGTGAAATATAATTCGTCATTTCACCAACGAAAATAGAAACCGGATGTTATTGAAAACTTAAGGTAGACTGGTCGGGCGGGATCATGAAGCTACACTGAAGCTAGAACTAAGATTTTTCTGATTTTTTCACTTCAGAAGTGTTTGGGAATCGAAATAAGAGCAAAAGTGCTTTATGAACGACCTCAATTAAAGCCGTACACAAAGGATATGCCATTGCGTGCTGGTAACAGATCCCGGGGGGGACTCGCATATAAAAGGGGCGGGCATGCTCGTCGGAAATTTTGAATGAAACTCCTAAAGGAGACGGTTCTGGGCGTGGCCCAAGCTTTCTTTGACCCCAAAAAGAGACCACGAAAACTTTGATTCTATGAATCGAGTAAATAAAACGAATTAGTAATATACATATTCAATATATATTTCTATAGTTCTTCGCGTGCAACCCTAAACGAGACCTTCACGACCAAATATAACGGCGTTTTGCCCAGAACACCCTAAGTGAGATAAAAATCAGAAATTTACAACCCTACGCGAGACGACGAGCATCCCTGCCCCTTTCATATGCCAGTCCCCCCCCCCCCCCCTTTCGGTAACAGATAAATAAATCATTGACACCAGCGGTTTCTACAGCAAACGCAGCGGATAGACAGGCACGGGAAAGACAGACAAGGTACAGCCAACAAAACTGACTAATCTGAGCCGTCCATGCATTCAGAAAGAAGCGCTATGATCGCTTTCGATTAGTGATTTCACAGCTTTGTCTTTCAAATCTTAGTTGATGTGCTTCTTGCATAAGGATTCCGGATTTTCGCGATGAAATTGTCCGCATGCGTCCTTGACAGTGGCTTTACTTGTTTTTCTTTTTTCCAATGAATCCTCTGATGAGTAGTGAGCAACATGCGCGCTAACTGCAACTTTTTTTTTTTCGAAACGTTTCTGTGGACGTAAGCCTGGTAATCTCCCTGAACAAAAGAGCCAATCAGTAATCTCCGTTATCCCACGTGGGAAAAATCAATGCCACCTGCCGACCTGCGTTGTGCGCTGAAATCCGCGCGAAAATGGAGCCAATCAGGAGTCAGAGTTATGCCACGTGGAATAGATCAATGTCACTTTTCCGGAGTGCAAGACTGCAACGAGCCCTTGCCCTGCAACGAGCCAATCAGAGAGGTGCATAAGCGCGCGGATTTCAGGTAAAATCCGGGCGCAGTGTCCGAAGTTTTCATTCACCTTTTGACGAACTTGTGAACCAGTTGTTTGGTTTTGATCGAGAGGAATCTTCAAAAAATTAGTTTGCCTTCTTCTTCGGCTTCGTTACAAACAAAAGAATTCAGTAGCGTTTAGAGGATTGCGGAAGAGTTAATTTCGTGGAGAGAAGGGGATAAAGTAAGATAGGAGTCATCTATCTTTTCACTTGGATCTGCGATTTTTGTGTTACAAACAAGACGTTTCGAAACTACAAAACAACATGGTGGGTAACTTTCGCCAAAGTTTAACTTCCTTTATTTTCAATTACCTTTCATTAAATGAATGATTTTCAATTAACGTAAGCTTCCTTGTTGTTAGCTGGGATTTTCTGTGCTAAAATGAAGGAATTCAGCGCCAAGAAAGTTCTTTCTGTAGCGAAGAACGTGGCATTGAAACACCATGCTGACAACACAAGCACGCCCTTGCGGCATTTCCTCTTCAACGAACTTCAAGCTGTCAAGAGGACATTCTCGAGGTAAGTCTTATTCTATTAATAACTTAACAATAAAAACGGGGTAGTTTCTTTTGAATTTTCATGAATGTTTCGTCCTTTTTTTTTAAACAAATGAAAGGTTTTATTCAGGAATGCCGACGGCAACTTCACCTCGATCTTTTCAGGAAAATTAGAACTTGTTTATAGATGCAGTAGCCCAGTGCGACTCACCATGAAGTTCAGTCCAGTTTTCAAGTTATTTTTGCTCTGTGAAATGCTGTTTTGAGGTAGAAATTCATGTAAAGTGGGAATAAAATTTGGCGGGAAAAAACTCTTGGGAAAATTGTTCGCAAGCAAAAGTAAGTCTGCTTCTGTGAAAAACGTTCAACATCACAACACCAGACCATTTTTTGACATTTTTTGGATGAAATACTAATTATTTTTTTAGAAGTCACTTTTATTTTTACGTCAGGAATCGGTGAGCAAAATCTTACGCTGTTTGTTCGAATTTTCTGCCAAATATATACAGTAAAATTTTGTTTCCGAAATGTTGGCAGTTTAAAATTAGAATATCTGGCAAAAAACCGTATTTTACAACGCATGCAAATGAACCACAACAGGATAATGCATTTTCCATTTATGTAATCCTTTGCCGCGGATGTTATTAAACATATCAAAATGTGCGAATTTGTATTCGATAAATTGGACCAGCGAAAGTTTTATTTACAGAGAAAATGTAAACTTTTACGGAAATTATTTGTCGTCTGATTCGTTTTTTGTCGAAAAACATTCATGCGATGATTGTTCCATTTAGGCTACGTCCACACTAATCCGGATAAATTTGAAAACGCAACTTTTTTTCTCCGGATTGGCCTTCCGTCCACACTAAAACGGCGTTTTCGGTCACCGAAAACGGAACTTTTTGAAAACGCTCTCCAAGGTGGATAAATTTGAAAACGCTGGCTAGGTGTGTTAGTGTGGACGGCGAAAACGGAACTTTTTGAAAACGCTGACATCAAAACAATCGAATAACGTTTCTCGGACAATGTGGGCATGTTCTTGCATGTATTAAGCGGTTTTTGCGAGGCAGCGTTTCAAAATCGATGGCGAAACAATTTTATCCGCTTTCGAGGCGAAAACGCCATTTTCAAATTTATCCGGCTTAGTGTGGACGTAGCCTTACAGTCCTGCGCGAGTTTCCGTGAGCACCACATCAACTTGAGAACAGAAAACCTTGCAATGCGGAGTAGATCAAGATTACATAACATGTCTAACCGGGTGTCTACCTTGGTTCTTTTTTTGCTTAACCGAAGTAAAAATTCCAGTCGTGTAAACTCCGCAGTAAACCGCAGTAAATGCCGGCAAAAACAAACGAAAGTTAACTGAGCTTTGTCGATAGCTGAACGAACGCCAGGTCGAGCATGTTTTAGCTCAGCAACCGATGGTAAACCCAGGAAAATCCGACACTGTTGGGACATCTTGGCGACAAATGCACGTGTTTACGCATCGGAAACGAAGACAAATCTTCCCAGAACAGTAGGTATGAAGCCTAAAGGCTTCCACCGTGCCTATTCAGTCTCAGTTGAACATCAGCTAGGGGAAAATAGAATCCACGAGCTTTGAAAAGAGGACCGATCCTACGATTTTCAGTTGAGCGTGACACCACGCAAGTTTCCACACAAAGTTTTGGCGTCAAAACTTTGACGTTTCCGATGGCAACGAGAATGTATCCAATAGAAACAAGCGTGAACACGTGAAGATAAAACGTCTCCTAATTTGCTGTCAAACGTTGAATGACGTCAAAACTTTGTGTAGAAACTTGCGTGGTGTAGCGCTCAACTGAAAATCGTAGTAAGTTAAGTTCTGTATACTGCGTACAGCACTTTGGTTTTCCCCTTTATTCTTTCCCGCCTTGAATAAAAAACTTGTTAAAAATAACTATGTCAAAAAATGGTCTGGTGTTCACCGCAACATGTGAAGGACTGTAAAAGCCAGCAGATTTTGTTTCGTTATTACTGGTAAATACTTTATTCATGAGATAACTGCGCAATGGATATGAAAAACAGTTACTTAATTACATTTTAGTTTAAAACCCAAGCAAGTCTATTATGTAGTCAGTGGAAGATACTGGTTGAGAGAGTTGTTTTTGTTCTATAAAATGGCTGCTGACTTTAATCGTTAAACCCTTACTATCAATCATGGCAACTATTTTATACATTCTGATTATTAATTGTTCTTGTTATAAATCAATGATTGGGCATTCATGTGATGATATACTATTCATTATCAAGAAAATAAACTAATATGCAGTTTATTTTGTTTTTAATAAGATGATTCATTTAATATTTTTCAGTCTCATTCCACCTGTTCCAACCAGAAGGCTAGTCACCAGTCCATATTCACAGCATGGTCAGTTGTTGTCTATCAAGGATCCATTCCACCATTACACTTGTGCAGCTGCAACTCAGTCAGATCAGCCTGGTCTCCATGATTATGCTCAGCTCTGCTCAAGCCAGACAGGATTCTGATGAAAGATGACACCAGTGATCAGCTAAGTTTAACATGGGCTGGGAGAGGGGGGTAAACAGAGCTCTGGATGAACCTTACAAAGCATACAAGCACACACTTACGGCCAGAAGTCAAATGCACTTCTGATTCGGCTTAACTTAATGTAATTAATCTAAGTAGGTTTACTAATGGGCCCCTTTGGTTGGTGTGGTTCCTCCCTCTTGCCTTTTCATTTGGGTTTCTTTGCAGGTTAATCGGCCACAAATTGGAATTCGGCTTTCATTCGATTTCAGTCTGATTCTATTTTCACTTCACTCCGGCCTTTTTTCGACTTCACTCCAGCTTTTTTGGACTTCACTCCGGCTTATGTTCAACTTCACTCCGGCTTACGTTCAACTTCACTGTGGCTTAATTTCGACTTCAATCAGGCTGCATTTCGACTTCATGTTGGAGAGATTTTGCTACATTTCGAATCCCTGCTTAGTTGCGCTTAGGCCAATTATTCATCTATTACATTTCACTTGACAGTCTACACACTGATAAGTGAAATTCTGCCAGTAAGGTTCAACCAGACATTATATTACTTGTAACTTAATTTTGGAAACAAGAATCCATTAGGCCACTCAAGGAAGCCAGTTTTGGCAACTCTGTGAAGGTTTAATGGTTTTTTTCTAGTTACAGATACTTTAGGAAAACACAGATCAGTTCTAAGGACTCTAAGCACATTCCCTAATGCCTTTTATTTTTGCAAGGTTTAGAATTTGTCAAAAGGTTAAAACGTGGCTGATTCAAACTTTACAGGTGTTTTTTGCACTGGATTTGACTCATAAGTGGCATTTCCTTTTTCTTATAAGGACAAATTTTCTGGAAATAAACAAATAAAATAAAACCCTGCAAAACTTAAAAGGTTCTAGGGACATGGGATCATGGGACAATGCACATACCTCAGTTTTAATCGGTTAAGTAGGTAGCCTTCGTGAACAGCTGATGAGGATCAACCAGCTAATCTGGAGAGGATGGCCAGTCAGGCAGTTAGCTAAGATAGTTCACGAGTGACAGGCAGTGGGGAGGATTTTCTCACTATGGTAGTATTGACATTTAGACATGCGAATGTGTCTTCTTGTCAATGTTGCCTTGTGGGAGGAGCCGTCTCAAAGGAGACCTACATTGCACATTGTGGGCTTTCATAGCATAGATCGTCTACAAATCGTAGGCGTAGGTAGACTTCACCTCGGCAACAAGCTATGTACACTGGCAATGTAAATGAAAAAGACTGATGATGACCAGAAGACTGCAGCACAAATGATGAAGAAAGGAGACAAGACTAGGTAGTCAGCATAGTTAGTGGCTAGTGTAAGTAGCTAGGAAGCTGCAAATGCAGTGAGGAAAGAAGGTGAAGACCACATCTGGACCAGAAGAAGATCACCAAACAATAGGTTGTTTACAACATGGTGTTATTTGACAACAAATACTAACCAAGAGTTCAATTTATTTGGACTATGTCTAATGAATTAAGAAAATATTCTACCAAAATTACCATGAGGGTGAGAAAGTCTCTGCATTCTGTTGTCATGACGTCATATTGTAACTAACCTAATGTCTTAGCTAGGGAGATAAGACTGATAGTAGGCTATATAGGTAAGCAGTGTAAATTATAGAAAAAATAAGTAAAAAACAAACAGGATCTGACTTTGGATGGAGATGGTGGAATTCCTGCCTGCACAAGAATGACACAGGACAGCAATGGATGGCAAAATATCATGCTGGCCTTGTATGCCTAGGTTTGATTGTTTCAGCAAGAGTTGCTAGTGACGCTTCAAGGCGTGCATCACTTCTGCCTGTTCACTCCTTTATGGGGCATAGGCTACTGCAGACAACACATGCAACAAAAGCAATCAGGACATATCACAACATGAAACACTAAGTTAACAAACCCACGCCTGACACCACCATCATGAATCCTTTAGCACTGAATGGCTCACAGGAAAACAACAAAGTCCCTCCATTCCTGTTATTCCTATATAGCTAGGAATTAGGATTAAGAAGATGCAGGTAGACCAACCAGGTTAATAGAGAGTAATTTGTAAAATAATTCAACAGCCATCCAGGAGGATGCTTTTGTTTGGACTGAGAGCATGGGACTACTGCACAAAGTGGCAAATGAAAGAATGAATGGTAAAGGATCACTCTGGCCTTGTGCACCTGGGACTGTATAGAATTATGAATTTATCAAGTTTCCCAATGGCACTGAAGCTGTGTCACTAATGTCGCTGCTGTCCTTATAAACACTTTGGAAGCCAAGTGGTGCACTGGATAACAGCAAGGTGCGAATGAATTCAAGTTGGTGCTTTGATTACAGCCTCACGTTCTGACCTTGTGATTGACTAGCATCCCATCAAGGGAAGAATAGAAACATCCCTGGTCACTTCACTCTAGGGAAACCAGGATAAGGTCTCACATCATTGGCCACTAGGTTCGTACGCTGACTTTTTCCCTTAGAGCTTAAAGTTCTGCCTCTGGTTCTTCCAGATGATATCCAGAAAGACCAAACTGTGGATATTCAATACCAACATGAAGTCATTCCTCTGGTATGCCTCAGAGACATGGAGAGTAATGAAAGCAACCTACAACAAACTTAAGTCCTTCACCAAATGAATGATGAAATAGTTTTGACTAATACACCTGTGGCGCTCGGGATCCCAGTAGAATAATATTGGAATTTAGGAGTGTAATTGGTTTTTGTGGAGGGAGGAAAACCGGAGAACCCGGAGAAAAACCGTCGGAGCAAGGACGAGAACCAACAACAAACTCAACCCACATATCATGCCGGGTCCATGGACCTATGCTCCACGAGGTGTGAAGGGAATAAGTCAAGTCTAGTTCTTGCCTATGTGGACCAAAGATAGCTCACTTCAGTCTTCCCTACTATATCCATTTGAGAGCAACCTTGGATATGTTATTAGCTTCTTTGTTGTGTTCTTTCTTGCTCAGTTGGATACTAAAGTCACTTCTAATTCTGCTTTTTCTGTTTGAAGAACTCAATATTTTACACAGTCACCCTTTACGTATTCTGAGCTGAGTCTGGCATATATCGCTATTTCAGGCTCTTCTTAACTTGCTTAATCTGACTGATATTCTGTCTGTTCCTGTATCAGTTTGAAACTTACAGATATGTAAGATATGCCTTAATGCTCAACAGTGGATACATCCTGGAACTTATTCCTCTTGCTCCTGCCTTTGCTATCCCAATTGATGACAACTGTTGACAGCAAAGCTGACATCTCTTAGTGTGTTACAACAGATTTGATGTGAAAACTGAAGTTGGGCATACAACGAAGGAGCGAACATCAGGAAAGGCTTGCTTAATTACTCAGAAAGTGGAGAATGTGGAAATCTATAATTGCACTGGCTTACTCTATTTTTCTCTCAGTCTGGGTACTCCTTCTGCAGCACTTAATCACAAGCTATGGATAGATACCTGGCAATGGGTTCACATCTAATGCATGCCTTTCTTGGATAACAAAGTGATGCTCTGCCAGTTGTTGCTTTCAGCTTGAGAGATTAAAAAAAAAGCATGGCAAAACCATTGTGCCAGTCACTTCATATCCTTGTTTGCTGCACACTCCAGTAAGAGGGACAGATGTATATCTGCAGCCAGTGCAGTGGGCCACTAAGAAAATGTTCAGCTCCAAGCTGAACTGTTATAGCTAAGTGCTTTTACTGCCTGTCTGTATGAGCCACTGTGCGAGTTCACCAACATCTTGGATAGTACAATAGCTGCCTCCCATGGCCCTTTGTGTTGCAGAGCTAACTAAAATGTTTTCTTCTAAAGTGAAAGTAAAACACTTTGCTTGTACTTTTCAATTGTAGGCATCTGCTGCCTTCCTCAAATCTCTGCACACATGTACACTGCACCTTGCTCCCTTATGAAGAGAAGAGTTTGTTGACATAATGGTTACCTTTGGTTGTACAGCTTCAAATCCATCAGCATCATGCCCCCTTCACTTAAAAAACACACAAATGTCTTCCAGAATAATAACAAATCAATACTTTACAGGTTTAGACAGTCTTTGTGTCTAACATCACTTGCAGCTTGCTTCAAAAGTTACTCATCAACATGTCACCAACACCTAAAGGATACATGCTTTATGATGGATTAAAAAAAAAAAGTTTACTACTACCATAACAGTACAATAGTGAATTTAACACAAGCTTTTCCTTATCATAAGGATTACAAAGTGAAACACTGCAGGTTGTTGTGGTCAGCCTGTGATGCTTTAAGGTGACCCCATTGAACAAGTCAATTGTTATAGTCCTTCTTCTTCTTACACTTGAACAAAGGGGAACAACTCTGCCTTATTTCAGTGAATCACATATATCTATTTGTGTCTTAAAACTGTTATAATTTCTAATGGATTTTTCCATAGTCATTGAATGGCAACATCAATGCAGATTCAGCATCTCAGATGTCAGCTGGCACCCAACATACTGTTTAGTGAAGGCTCTCCTAAAATCCTTCCTATTCCCTATCAGTTGTTAATAACACACCTCCCTAATGTCACTAATAAGTGGCTTTGCTTGCCACTGGCATCCACAAATAGCAAATTCTCTTGACACTCTAAGCCCTTGCTGATGGTTTCGCTTGAACATTTAGGGTGCTGTACGTGGTAAGCTTAGAGCTGAACTTCACTTAAAGCCAAGAAGAAGTAAAATCTTGACAGAGGAGGTAACATACCTAGAAAACAAGCAAAGCTCCTTTACAAGAAGCTTTGGTAGAATCTGGATGATAAAATAGTCTTTTGACTAATACACCTGTGGCCCTCGGGATCCCGATAGAATTGGAATTTAGAAGTGTTGGTTTTTGCAGAGGGAGAAAAACCGGAGAACCCAGAGAAAAACCCTCGGAGCGAGGACAAGAACCAACTACAAACTCAACCCGTGAATCAAACCCAGGCCACATTGGTGGGAAGCGAGTGCTCTCACCATTGCACCATACCTGCTTCCCATTGTTTTCAACTCTGACAGTGTCTTCACTATATCCTGTACTATCCACAAGAGTTTAGCTGGTAGCTTTGGTTTTACTGTAGCAGTGCAAAACTGATGGTCATGCACATTTAAGCTTACAACATTGGCTCCTCTTTTGTTGTCAAATCTTGGAAAGGAACCTCCTATTTTCACCATTCATTAATAGAGGATCAGTTTTGTGTGGAAGCATTACATGTATGCTCATGACTGGACTATCCATGCGACAAATGCCAGCCAGGCTCTCATCATTACTGTTGATACTAACTTAAAAACCATCACTGGGCTCCTCAAGCCGCCTTGTTGAAGACATCTCCAACATATTTGGTTGATTCCGCCATCTTGCTCTTCTCAATTCTCAGTAACACACACTACTTTTCCATATTACCAGTATGTGTTTGTGGTTTATACTGATGTCTACACATATGATGTGTGTCAAAAAAGCTAGGCAGGCTCCCAATGAATCTTTTACCCTTAATGCTTTGGTGAGTGTGGAATTACTCATTATGCCAAACAAAGTTGTGTTTTTTCAACAGATGATAACAGAACACTAACAACGTTTCTTTACAAGAAGCTTTGGTTTATCCTGAATTGTGCAAGAATACTGGATTGTAGCAGAGAATGAAAGAGATCATGGAGTGAGCAACGCCTACAATATTCTCACTGAGGAAAACTTAAAGAAAGTAAATGACAAAACATAAGCAGCCTGGAACATGTTCTGCAATTCTGCAGAGAAAAAAACATAAGTGCTGCAATAACTCAGCAGGTCATCATGGCTAGTAAGGCCTCTCTGGTGTTTTTAATGTGGAGTGTAGCTTTGGTTAAGCCATTTTCAAATTGCTAAGCTCCCAATATGTGGCTTCGTAGCTTAGTTGGCTAAAGCTCTGAATTTTGTCTCAGGCTTCTTTGTGTTCCAATTGCAAAGGTTGGAACATTCACTTCATAGTTAAATCTTCAGTTCATATATGAATTACTTCACAGGCTTTACAGTACATCAGTGGCATAGACGATCACACCACCTGATCACTTCAGATTTTGCCTTTTCTCCTAACATGCCATTAATTGAAAACTGACAGGACAAAATGGTCATTCATATCTATGTGACAAGCTTATGCCAGTCATTTGGTCTGCTTGCCTCCTTGGTGACTAGGTTATTTGTGACTAATGGCAGATGGCTAATTTTGGGGAAATATCACCTGTTAGAGAGAGGAGTTTCAGGAAATCTGTCAATCTCTGTATGGGAACATTACGCCAGTGTTTTGGTCTGAGGTGACTTACGATTAAAACTCTGTAACCTCTCAAAATACAAACCCACAGTCACCATAGCTGAAGGACAGACTTTTCTTGGATGTGAACAAAGTATGTTATTTTCTCATGGTCGACACTGCTGGAGCACAACACTGGATCGCAGTTGTTCTCATCTGCTTTTCAACACTACTGCTTACTCTCTTAGCAATCAGCTCGCAACAATATATTTAATAGATCACAACCACTGCAAGGGACGGACTTCTTTTGGATGTGAACAAAGTATGTTATTTTCTTGGGTTCAACCCTGCTGGACCACAGAACTGGGTCACAGTTGTTCTCGTTTGCTTTTCAATATAACCAGTTACTCTGGCCATAGCAATCAACTTGCAAACATGGCATTTGATAGCTCACACCCACCACATCTGAAGGACAGACTTCTCCTGGATGTGAAGGAAGTACGTTATTTTCTCAGGGTGAACACTGCCAGAGCACAACACTAGTTACTGATGTTCATAGCGATCAGTTCACAACAATAACTCACAGCTGCCATAACTAAAGGGCAGACTTCTCTTGGAAAAAAGTGTGTAATTAATTTTTGTAAGGGTGAACAATGCTAGAGCAAAACACTGGATCACATTTTGTTCTCATCTGCTTTTCAATGTCACTGGTAATTCTGTTCATAGTGATCAGTTTGCAATAGTGGCATTCAGTGAGTCACAGTTGTCTTAACTGAAGTAAAGACTACTCTTGAAGTGAAGAAATTGTCATTTTCCCAGGGTCAACACTGCTGGAGCACAACACTTGATCATAGTTGTTCTCATCTGCTATTCAATATCACTGGTTAGTCTGGTTGTTGCAAACACCTTGAAACAATAGCATTTAATAAATCATAGCCACAATATCTGAAAGACAGACATCCCTTGGTTCTGAAGACAGTATGTCATTTTGTTAGTGTCAACACACTGCTGGAGCACAACAATTGATCATAGTTGTTCTCAACTACTTTTCAATATCATTGGTTACTCTGGTCATCGGAATTAGATCGCAACAAAACAAATTAAAAGGTCACAGCCTCCATATCTGAAGGAGGGACTTCTCTTGGAAGAAAGCATATGTCATTTTCTCAGGGTTAGCAATACTCGTGCATAAGACTGGATCACAATTGGTCTCATCTGCTTTTCAATGTCACGGGTTACTCTGGTCATAGCAATCAGCACGCAACAATAACATTTACCGGTAATAGTTCTCAACCACCATGAAGGAAAGACGACTCTTGCATGTGAAGAAAGTATGTTACTTATTTGTGACCCACAGTAGTGAAGCATCAACATTGGATAACACTTGTTCTCATCTGTTTTCAAATGTCACTGGCTACTCTGGTCAAAGCAATTAGCTCGCAACAATTATAATTAAATGAGTCACAGCCGCCATATCTGAAGAACAGACTTCTCTTCGATGCAAAGAAAGTATGTTATTTTCACAGGGTCAACACAGCTGGAGCACACTACTGGATGACAGGTATCAACTACTTTTCATTGTCACTGGTTATTCTGGTCATAGCAATCAGCTTGCAAAAATCGCATTAAATAAATCACAGCTGCCATATCTGAAGGACAGACTTCTCTTGGATGCAAAGAAAGTATGTTATTTTCACAGGGTCAACTCCCCTGGACACAATACTGCATAGCAATAATCACCTGGTTTTCAATATCACAGGTTATTCTAGTTAAACCAATCAGCCCATTTACATTTGATTTGATTTAGTGTAATATAATTTGATTTGATTTAATTTGATTTCATTGTGCTCTATACACTGTCCCCAAAGTTGAATAAAGTGAATTGTTGTTGTTTATTACAATAGCATTTAATAGGCCACAGCTGCCATATTGGAAGGACAGACTTCTTGGATGTGAAGAAAATATGTTATTTTCACAAAGTCAACACAACTGGAGCACAACACTACATGATAATTATCATCTGGCTTTCAATATCACTGGTTATTCTGCTCATAGCAATCAGCTCGCATATCTGAAGCAAAGACTTCTTGGATGCAAAGAAAGTGTTATTTTCACAGCGTCAACACAGCTGGAGCACAATACTGGATGACAGTTATCAACTAGTTTTAACCATCACTGGTTATTCTGGCCATAGCAATCAGCTCGCAAAAATCGCATTAAATAGGTCACAGCTGCGATATCTGAAGGAAAAACTTATCTTGGATGCGAAGAAAGTATGTTATTTTCACAAGGTCAACACAGCTGGAGCACAATACTGGATGACAATTATCCTCTCGCTTTCAATATCACTGGTTATTCTGCTCATTGCAATCAGCTGCCATATCTGAAGAACAGACTTCTCTTGGATACAAAGAAAGTATGTTATTTCTACAGGGTAAACTCCCCTGGACACAATACTGGACAACAGACGTCACCTGGTTTTCAATATCACCGGTTACTCTAGTTAAAGCAATCAGCTCATTTGCATTTGTTTGATTTGATTTGATTTAAAGTAATATAATTTGATTTGATTTGATTTTATTGTGCTTTATACAGTGTCCCCAAAGTTGAATAAAGTGAATTATTGTTGTTTATCACAATAGCTTTTAATAGGACAACGCTGCCATATCGGAAGGACAGACTTCTTCGATGCGAAGAAAATATGTTATTTTCACAGGGTTTACACATCTGGAGCACAACACTGGATGACAAATATCATCTGGCTTTCAATATCACTGGTTATTCTGCTCATTGCAATCAGCTCACATATCTGAAGGAAAGACTTCTTGGATGCAAAGAAAGTATGTTATTTTCACAGGGTCAACACAACTGGAGTAGAACACTGGATGACAATTATCATCTGGCTTTTAATATCACTGGTTATTCTGCTCATTGCAATCAGCTCACCTATCTCAAGGAAAGACTTGTTGGATGCAAAGAAAGTATGTTATTTTCACAGGTTCAACACAACTGAAGTAGAACAGTGGATGACAGTTATCATCTGGTTTGCAATATCACTGGTTATTCTGGTCATAGCAATCAGCTCGCAAAAATCGCATTAAACAGGTCACAGCTGCCATATCTGAAGGACAGACTTCTCTAAAGTCAAAAAAAGTGAATTATTGTTGTTTATTGCTGCCATGTCTGCAGGACAGACTTCTTGGATGCGAAGAAAGTATGTTATTTTCACTGGGTCAACACAGCTGGAGCACAATACTGGATGACAATTATCCTCTGGCTTTCAATATCACTGGTTATTCTACTCATTGCAATCATATTGCATGTCTGAAGGAAAGACTTCTTGGATGTGAAGAAAGTATGTTATTTTCACAGGGTCAACACAGCTGGAGCACAATACTGGATGATAGTTATCAACTAGTTTTCAATATCACTTGTTACTCTGGTTATAGCAATCAGCTCGCAAAAATCGCATTCAATAGGTGACAGCTGCCATATCTGAAGGAAAGACTTCTTGGATGTGAAGAAAGTATGTTATTTTCACAGGGTCAACACAGCTGGAGCACAATACTGGATGACAGTTATCATCTAGCTTTCAATATTGCTGGTTATCCTGGTCATAGCAATCAGCTCGCAAAAATCGTATTAAATAGGTCACAGTTGCCATATCAGAAGGACAGACTTCTTGGATGTGAAGAAAGTATGTTATTTTCATAAGGTCAACACAGCTGGAGCACAATACTGGATGACAATCATCATCTGGCTTTTAATATCGCTGGTTATTCTGGTCATAGCAATCAGCTCGCAAAAATCGCTTTAAAAAGGTCACTGCTGCCATATCTGAAGAACAGACTTCTCTTGGATACAAAGAAAGTATGTTATTTTCACAGGGTCAACCCCCTGGACACAATACTGGATAACAGTCGTCACCTGGTTTTGAATATCACCGGTTACTCAAGTTAAAGAGATCAGCTCATTTACATTTTTTTGATTTGATTTGATTTGATTTGATTTCATATAATTTGATTTGATTTAATTTCATTGTGCTTTATACAGTGTCCCCAAAGTTGAATAAAGTGAATTATTGTTGTTTATCACAATAGCTTTTAACAGGTCAAAGCTGCCATATCGGAAGGACAGACTTCTTTGATGCGAAGAAAATATGTTATTTTCACAGGGTTTACACAGCTGGAGCACAACACTGGATGACAAATATCATCTGGCTTTCAATAACACTGGTTATTCTGCTCATTGCAATCAGCTCGCATATCTGAAGGAAAGACTTCTTGGATGCAAAGAAAGTATGTTATTTTCACAGGGTCAACACAACTGGAGTAGAACACTGGATGACAATATTATCATCTGGCTTTCAATATCACTGGTTAATCTGCTCATTGCAATCAGCTCACATATCTGAAGGAAAGACTTCTTGGATGCAAAGAAAGTATGTTATTTTCACAGGGTCAACACAGCTGGAGTAGAACAGTGGATGACAGTTATCATCTGGTTTTCAATATAACTGGTTATCCTGGTCATAGCAATCAGCTCGCAAAAATCGCATTAAACAGGTCACAGCTGCCATATCTGAAGAACAGACTTCTCTTGGATACAAAGAAAGTATGTTATTTCTACAGAGTCAACTCCCATGGACACAATACTGGACAACAGTCGTCACCTGGTTTTCAATATCACCGGTTACTCTAGTTAAAGCAATCAGCTCATTTGCATTTGTTTGATTTGATTTTATTTAAAGTAATATAATTTGATTTGATTTGATTTTATTGTGCTTTATACAGTGTCTCTAAAGTTAAATAAAGTGAATTAATGTTATTTATTGCTGCCATGTCTGCAGGACAGACTTCTTGGATGCGAAGAAAGTATGTTATTTTAACTGGGTGAACACAGCTGGAGCACAATACTGGATGACAATTATCCTCTGGCTTTCAATATCACTGGTTATTCTACTCATTGCAATCATCTTGCATATCTGAAGGAAAGACTTCTTGGATGTGAAGAAAGTATGTTATTTTCACAGGGTCAACACAGCTGGAGCACAATACTGGATGATAGTTATCAACTAGTTTTCAATATCACTCGTTACTCTGGTTATAGCAATCAGCTCGCAAAAATCGCATTCAATAGGTGACAGCTGCCATATCTGAAGAACAGAGTTCTTGGATGTGAAGAAAATATGTTATTTTCACAGGGTTTACACAGCTGGAGCACAACACTGGATGACAATTATCCTCTGGCTTTCAATATCACTGGTTATTCTGCTCATTGCAATCAGCTTGCATATCTGAAGGAAAGACTTCTTGGATGTGAAGAAAGTATGTTATTTTCACAGGGTCAACACAGCTGGAGCACAATACTGGATGACAGTTATCATCTGGCTTTCAATATCGCTGGTTATCCTGGTCATAGCAATCAGCTCGCAAAAATCGTATTAAATAGGTCACAGTTGCCATATCAGAAGGACAGACTTCTCTTGGATGCAAAGAAAGTATGTTATTTTCATAAGGTCAACACAGCTGGAGCACAATACTGGATGACAATCATCATCTGCCTTTCAGTATCGCTGGTTATTCTGGTCATAGCAATCAGCTCGCAAAAATCGCTTTAAAAAGGTCACAGCTGCCATATCTGAAGAACAGACTTCTTTTGGATACAAAGAAAGTATGTTATTTCTACAGGGTCAACTCCCCTGGACACAATACTGGACAAGTACAGTCGTCACCTGGTTTTCAATATCACCGGTTACTCTAGTTAAAGCAATCAGCTCATTTGCATTTGTTTGATTTGATTTGATTTAAAGTAATATAATTTGATTTGATTTGATTTTATTGTGCTTTATACAGTGTCTCTAAAGTTAAATAAGGTGAATTATTGTTGTTTATTGCTGCCATGTCTGCAGGACAGACTTCTTGGATGCGAAGAAAGTATGTTATTTTCACTGGGTCAACACAGCTGGAGCACAATACTGGATGACAATTATCCTCTGGCTTTCAATATCACTGGTTATTCTACTCATTGCAATCATCTTGCATGTCTGAAGGAAAGACTTATTGGATGTGAAGAAAGTATGTTATTTTCACAGGGTCAACACAGGTGGAGCACAATACTGGATGATAGTTATCAACTAGTTTTCAATATCACTCGTTACTCTGGTTATAGTAATCAGCTAGCAAAAGTCGCAATCAATAGGTGACAGCTGCCATATCTGAAGGACAGACTTCTTGAATGTGAAGAAAATATTTTCACAGGGTTTACACAGCTGGAGCACAACACTGGATGACAATTATCCTCTGGCTTTCAATATCGCTGGTTATTCTGCTCATTGCAATCAGCTTGCATATCTGAAGGAAAGACTTCTTGGATGTGAAGAAAGAATGTTATTTTCACAGGGTCAACACAGCTGGAGCAAAATACTGGATGACAGTTATCATCTGGCTTTCAATATCGCTGGTTATCCTGGTCATAGCAATCAGCTCGCAAAAATCGTATTAAATAGGTCACAGTTGCCATATCAGAAGGACAGACTTCTCTTGGATGCAAAGAAAGTATGTTATTTTCATAAGATCAACACAGCTGGAGCACAATACTGGATGACAATCATCATCTGGCTTTCAATATCGCTGGTTATTCTGGTCATAGCAATCAGCTCGCAAAAATCGCTTTAAAAAGGTCACAGCTGCCATATCTGAAGAACAGACTTCTCTTGGATACAAAGAAAATATGTTATTTTCACAGGGTCAACTCCCCTGGACACAATCCTGGATAACAGTCGTCACCTGGTTTTGAATATCACCGGTTACTCTAGTTAAAGCAATCAGCTCATTTACATTTTTTTGATTTGATTTGATTTGATTTGATTTAATATAATATAATTTGATTTGATTTGATTTTATTGTGCTTTATACAGTGTCTCTAAAGTTAAATAAAGTGAATTATTGTTGTTTATTGCTGCCATGTCTTCAGGACAGACTTCTTGGATGCGAAGAAAGTATGTTATTTTCACTGGGTCAACACAGCTGGAGCACAATACTGGATGACAATTATCCTCTGGCTTTTAATATCACTGGTTATTCTAATCATTGCAATCATCTTGCATATCTGAAGGAAAGACTTCTTGGATGTGAAGAAAGTATGTTATTTTCACAGGGTCAACACAGCTGGAGCACAATACTGGATGATAGTTATCAACTAGTTTTCAATATCACTCGTTACTCTGGTTATAGCAATCAGCTCGCAAAAATCGCATTCAATAGGTGACAGCTGCCATATCTGAAGGACAGAGTTCTTGGATGTGAAGAAAATATGTTATTTTCATAAGGTCAACACAGCAGGAGCACAATACTGGATGATAGTTATCAACTAGTTTTCAATATCACTCGTTACTCTGGTTATAGCAATCAGCTCGCAAAAATCGCATTCAATAGGTGACAGCTGCCATATCTGAAGGAAAGACTTCTTGGATGTGAAGAAAGTATGTTATTTTCACAGGGTCAACACAGCTGGAGCACAATACTGGATGACAGTTATCATCTGGCTTTCAATATCGCTGGTTATCCTGGTCATAGCAATCAGCTCGCAAAAATCGTATTAAATAGGTCACAGTTGCCATATCAGAAGGACAGACTTCTCTTGGATGCAAAGAAAGTATGTTATTTTCATAAGATCAACACAGCTGGAGCACAATACTGGATGACAATCATCATCTGGCTTTCAATATCGCTGGTTATTCTGGTCATAGCAATCAGCTCGCAAAAATCGCTTTAAAAAGGTCACAGCTGCCATATCTGAAGAACAGACTTCTCTTGGATACAAAGAAAGTATGTTATTTTCACAGGGTCACCTCCCTTGGACACAATACTGGATAACAGTCGTCACCTGGTTTTGAATATCACCGGTTACTCTAGTTAAAGCAATCAGCTCATTTACATTTTTTTGATTTGATTTGATTTGATTTGATTTAAGATAATTTGATTTGATTTGATTTCATTGTGCTTTATACAGTGTCCCCAAAGTTGAATAAAGTGAATTATTGTTGTTTATCACAATAGCTTTTAATAGGACAACGCTGCCATATCGGAAGGACAGACTTCTTCGATGCGAAGAAAATATGTTATTTTCACAGGGTTTACACATCTGGAGCACAACACTGGATGACAAATATCATCTGGCTTTCAATATCACTGGTTATTCTGCTCATTGCAATCAGCTCACATATCTGAAGGAAAGACTTCTTGGATGCAAAGAAAGTATGTTATTTTCACATGGTCAACACAACTGGAGTAGAACACTGGATGACAATTATCATCTGGCTTTTAATATCACTGGTTATTCTGCTCATTGCAATCAGCTCACCTATCTCAAGGAAAGACTTGTTGGATGCAAAGAAAGTATGTTATTTTCACAGGTTCAACACAACTGAAGTAGAACAGTGGATGACAGTTATCATCTGGTTTGCAATATCACTGGTTATTCTGGTCATAGCAATCAGCTCGCAAAAATCGCATTAAACAGGTCACAGCTGCCATATCTGAAGGACAGACTTCTCTAAAGTCAAAAAAAGTGAATTATTGTTGTTTATTGCTGCCATGTCTGCAGGACAGACTTCTTGGATGCGAAGAAAGTATGTTATTTTCACTGGGTCAACACAGCTGGAGCACAATACTGGATGACAATTATCCTCTGGCTTTCAATATCACTGGTTAGTCTACTCATTGCAATCATATTGCATGTCTGAAGGAAAGACTTCTTGGATGTGAAGAAAATATGTTATTTTCACAGGGTCAACACAGCTGGAGCACAATACTGGATGATAGTTATCAACTAGTTTTCAATATCACTCGTTACTCTGGTTATAGCAATCAGCTCGCAAAAATCGCATTCAATAGGTGACAGCTGCCATATCTGAAGGAAAGACTTCTTGGATGTGAAGAAAGTATGTTATTTTCACAGGGTCAACACAGCTGGAGCACAATACTGGATGACAGTTATCATCTAGCTTTCAATATTGCTGGTTATCCTGGTCATAGCAATCAGCTCGCAAAAATCGTATTAAATAGGTCACAGTTGCCATATCAGAAGGACAGACTTCTTGGATGTGAAGAAAGTATGTTATTTTCATAAGGTCAACACAGCTGGAGCACAATACTGGATGACAATCATCATCTGGCTTTTAATATCGCTGGTTATTCTGGTCATAGCAATCAGCTCGCAAAAATCGCTTTAAAAAGGTCACTGCTGCGAAAACTGAAGAACAGACTTCTCTTGGATACAAAGAAAGTATGTTATTTTCACAGGGTCAACCCCCTGGACACAATACTGGATAACAGTCGTCACCTGGTTTTGAATATCACCGGTTACTCAAGTTAAAGAGATCAGCTCATTTACATTTTTTTGATTTGATTTGATTTGATTTGATTTCATATAATTTGATTTGATTTAATTTCATTGTGCTTTATACAGTGTCCCCAAAGTTGAATAAAGTGAATTATTGTTGTTTATCACAATAGCTTTTAATAGGTCAAAGCTGCCATATCGGAAGGACAGACTTCTTTGATGCGAAGAAAATATGTTATTTTCACAGGGTTTACAAAGCTGGAGCACAACACTGGATGACAAATATCATCTGGCTTTCAATAACACTGGTTATTCTGCTCATTGCAATCAGCTCGCATATCTGAAGGAAAGACTTCTTGGATGCAAAGAAAGTATGTTATTTTCACAGGGTCAACACAACTGGAGTAGAACACTGGATGACAATTATCATCTGGCTTTCAATATCACTGGTTATTCTGCTCATTGAATCAGCTCACATATCTGAAGGAAAGACTTCTTGGATGCAAAGAAAGTATGTTATTTTCACAGGGTCAACACAGCTGGAGTAGAACAGTGGATGACAGTTATCATCTGGTTTTCAATATAACTGGTTATCCTGGTCATAGCAATCAGCTCGCAAAAATCGCATTAAACAGGTCACAGCTGCCATATCTGAAGAACAGACTTCTCTTGGATACAAAGAAAGTATGTTATTTCTACAGAGTCAACTCCCATGGACACAATACTGGACAACAGTCGTCACCTGGTTTTCAATATCACCGGTTACTCTAGTTAAAGCAATCAGCTCATTTGCATTTGTTTGATTTGATTTTATTTAAAGTAATATAATTTGATTTGATTTGATTTTATTGTGCTTTATACAGTGTCTCTAAAGTTAAATAAAGTGAATTAATGTTATTTATTGCTGCCATGTCTGCAGGACAGACTTCTTGGATGCGAAGAAAGTATGTTATTTTAACTGGGTGAACACAGCTGGAGCACAATACTGGATGACAATTATCCTCTGGCTTTCAATATCACTGGTTATTCTACTCATTGCAATCATCTTGCATATCTGAAGGAAAGACTTCTTGGATGTGAAGAAAGTATGTTATTTTCACAGGGTCAACACAGCTGGAGCACAATACTGGATGATAGTTATCAACTAGTTTTCAATATCACTCGTTACTCTGGTTATAGCAATCAGCTCGCAAAAATCGCATTCAATAGGTGACAGCTGCCATATCTGAAGAACAGAGTTCTTGGATGTGAAGAAAATATGTTATTTTCACAGGGTTTACACAGCTGGAGCACAACACTGGATGACAATTATCCTCTGGCTTTCAATATCACTGGTTATTCTGCTCATTGCAATCAGCTTGCATATCTGAAGGAAAGACTTCTTGGATGTGAAGAAAGTATGTTATTTTCACAGGGTCAACACAGCTGGAGCACAATACTGGATGACAGTTATCATCTGGCTTTCAATATCGCTGGTTATCCTGGTCATAGCAATCAGCTCGCAAAAATCGTATTAAATAGGTCACAGTTGCCATATCAGAAGGACAGACTTCTCTTGGATGCAAAGAAAGTATGTTATTTTCATAAGGTCAACACAGCTGGAGCACAATACTGGATGACAATCATCATCTGGCTTTCAGTATCGCTGGTTATTCTGGTCATAGCAATCAGCTCGCAAAAATCGCTTTAAAAAGGTCACAGCTGCCATATCTGAAGAACAGACTTCTTTTGGATACAAAGAAAGTATGTTATTTCTACAGGGTCAACTCCCCTGGACACAATACTGGACAAGTACAGTCGTCACCTGGTTTTCAATATCACCGGTTACTCTAGTTAAAGCAATCAGCTCATTTGCATTTGTTTGATTTGATTTGATTTAAAGTAATATAATTTGATTTGATTTGATTTTATTGTGCTTTATACAGTGTCTCTAAAGTTAAATAAGGTGAATTATTGTTGTTTATTGCTGCCATGTCTGCAGGACAGACTTCTTGGATGCGAAGAAAGTATGTTATTTTCACTGGGTGAACACAGCTGGAGCACAATACTGGATGACAATTATCCTCTGGCTTTCAATATCACTGGTTATTCTACTCATTGCAATCATCTTGCATGTCTGAAGGAAAGACTTATTGGATGTGAAGAAAGTATGTTATTTTCACAGGGTCAACACAGGTGGAGCACAATACTGGATGATAGTTATCAACTAGTTTTCAATATCACTCGTTACTCTGGTTATAGTAATCAGCTAGCAAAAGTCGCAATCAATAGGTGACAGCTGCCATATCTGAAGGACAGACTTCTTGAATGTGAAGAAAATATTTTCACAGGGTTTACACAGCTGGAGCACAACACTGGATGACAATTATCCTCTGGCTTTCAATATCGCTGGTTATTCTGCTCATTGCAATCAGCTTGCATATCTGAAGGAAAGACTTCTTGGATGTGAAGAAAGAATGTTATTTTCACAGGGTCAACACAGCTGGAGCAAAATACTGGATGACAGTTATCATCTGGCTTTCAATATCGCTGGTTATCCTGGTCATAGCAATCAGCTCGCAAAAATCGTATTAAATAGGTCACAGTTGCCATATCAGAAGGACAGACTTCTCTTGGATGCAAAGAAAGTATGTTATTTTCATAAGATCAACACAGCTGGAGCACAATACTGGATGACAATCATCATCTGGCTTTCAATATCGCTGGTTATTCTGGTCATAGCAATCAGCTCGCAAAAATCGCTTTAAAAAGGTCACACCTGCCATATCTGAAGAACAGACTTCTCTTGGATACAAAGAAAATATGTTATTTTCACAGGGTCAACTCCCCTGGACACAATCCTGGATAACAGTCGTCACCTGGTTTTGAATATCACCGGTTACTCTAGTTAAAGCAATCAGCTCATTTACATTTTTTTGATTTGATTTGATTTGATTTGATTTAATATAATATAATTTGATTTGATTTGATTTTATTGTGCTTTATACAGTGTCTCTAAAGTTAAATAAAGTGAATTATTGTTGTTTATTGCTGCCATGTCTGCAGGACAGACTTCTTGGATGCGAAGAAAGTATGTTATTTTCACTGGGTCAACACAGCTGGAGCACAATACTGGATGACAATTATCCTCTGGCTTTTAATATCACTGGTTATTCTAATCATTGCAATCATCTTGCATATCTGAAGGAAAGACTTCTTGGATGTGAAGAAAGTATGTTATTTTCACAGGGTCAACACAGCTGGAGCACAATACTGGATGATAGTTATCAACTAGTTTTCAATATCACTCGTTACTCTGGTTATAGCAATCAGCTCGCAAAAATCGCATTCAATAGGTGACAGCTGCCATATCTGAAGGACAGAGTTCTTGGATGTGAAGAAAATATGTTATTTTCATAAGGTCAACACAGCAGGAGCACAATACTGGATGATAGTTATCAACTAGTTTTCAATATCACTCGTTACTCTGGTTATAGCAATCAGCTCGCAAAAATCGCATTCAATAGGTGACAGCTGCCATATCTGAAGGAAAGACTTCTTGGATGTGAAGAAAGTATGTTATTTTCACAGGGTCAACACAGCTGGAGCACAATACTGGATGACAGTTATCATCTGGCTTTCAATATCGCTGGTTATCCTGGTCATAGCAATCAGCTCGCAAAAATCGTATTAAATAGGTCACAGTTGCCATATCAGAAGGACAGACTTCTCTTGGATGCAAAGAAAGTATGTTATTTTCATAAGATCAACACAGCTGGAGCACAATACTGGATGACAATCATCATCTGGCTTTCAATATCGCTGGTTATTCTGGTCATAGCAATCAGCTCGCAAAAATCGCTTTAAAAAGGTCACAGCTGCCATATCTGAAGAACAGACTTCTCTTGGATACAAAGAAAGTATGTTATTTTCACAGGGTCAACTCCCTTGGACACAATACTGGATAACAGTCGTCACCTGGTTTTGAATATCACCGGTTACTCTAGTTAAAGCAATCAGCTCATTTACATTTTTTTGATTTGATTTGATTTGATTTGATTTAATATAATTTGATTTGATTTGATTTCATTGTGCTTTATACAGTGTCCCCAAAGTTGAATAAAGTGAATTATTGTTGTTTATCACAATAGCTTTTAATAGGTCAAAGCTGCCATATCAGAAGGACAGACTTCTTCGATGCGAAGAAAATATGTTATTTTCACAGGGTTTACACATCTGGAGCAAAACACTGGATGACAAATATCATCTGGCTTTCAATATCACTGGTTATTCTGCTCATTGCAATCAGCTGACCTATCTGAAGGAAAGACTTCTTGGATGCAAAGAAAGTATGTTATTTTCACAGGGTCAACACAACTGGAGTAGAACAGTGGATGACAGTTAACATCTGGTTTTCAATGTAACTGGTTATTCTGGTCATAGCAATCAGCTAGCAAAAATCGCATTAAACAGGTCACAGCTGCCATATCTGAAGGACAGACTTCTCTTGGATACAAAGAAAGTATGTTATTTCTACAGGGTCAACTCCCATGGACACAATACTCGACAACAGTCGTCACCTGGTTTTCAATATCACCGGTTACTCTAGTTAAAGCAATCAGCTCATTTGCATTTGTTTGATTTGATTTGATTTAAAGTAATATAATTTGATTTGATTTGATTTTATTGTGCTTTATACAGTGTCTCTAAAGTTAAATAAAGTGAATTATTGTTGTTTATTGCTGCCATGTCTGCAGGACAGACTTCTTGGATGCGAAGAAAGTATGTTATTTTCACTGGGTCAACACAGCTGGAGCACAATACTGGATGACAATTATCCTCTGGCTTTCAATATCACTGGTTATTCTACTCATTGCAATCATATTGCATGTCTGAAGGAAAGACTTATTGGATGTGAAGAAAGTATGTTATTTTCACAGGGTCAACACAGCTGGAGCACAATACTGGATGATAGTTATCAACTAGTTTTCAATATCACTCGTTACTCTGGTTATAGCAATCAGCTCGCAAAAATCGCATTCAATAGGTGACAGCTGCCATATCTGAAGGAGAGAGTTCTTGGATGTGAAGAAAATATGTTATTTTCATAAGGTCAACACAGCTGGAGCACAATACTGGATGATAGTTATCAACTAGTTTTCAATATCACTCGTTACTCTGGGTATAGCAATCAGCTCGCAAAAATCGCATTCAATAGGTGACAGCTGCCATATCTGAAGGAAAGACTTCTTGGATGTGAAGAAAGTATGTTATTTTCACAGGGTCAACACAGCTGGAGCACAATACTGTATGACAGTTATCATCTGGCTTTCAATATCGCTGGTTATCCTGGTCATAGCAATCAGCTCGCAAAAATCGTATTAAATAGGTCACAGTTGCCATATCAGAAGGACAGACTTCTCTTGGATGCAAAGAAAGTATGTTATTTTCATAAGGTCAACACAGCTGGAGCACAATACTGGATGACAATCATCATCTGGCTTTCAATATCGCTGGTTATTCTGGTCATAGCAATCAGCTCGCAAAAATCGCTTTAAAAAGGTCACAGCTGCCATATCTGAAGAACAGACTTCTCTTGGATACAAAGAAAGTATGTTATTTTCACAGGGTCAACTCCCCTGGACACAATACTGGATAACAGTCGTCACCTGGTTTTGAATATCACCGGTTACTCTAGTTAAAGCAATCAGCTCATTTACATTTTTTTGATTTGATTTGATTTGATTTGATTTAATATAATATAATTTGATTTGATTTGATTTTATTGTGCTTTATACAGTGTCTCTAAAGTTAAATAAAGTGAATTATTGTTGTTTATTGCTGCCATGTCTGCAGGACAGACTTCTTGGATGCGAAGAAAGTATGTTATTTTCACTGGGTCAACACAGCTGGAGCACAATACTGGATGACAATTATCCTCTGGCTTTCAATATCACTGGTTATTCTAATCATTGCAATCATCTTGCATATCTGAAGGAAAGACTTCTTGGATGTGAAGAAAGTATGTTATTTTCACAGGGTCAACACAGCTGGAGCACAATACTGGATGATAGTTATCAACTAGTTTTCAATATCACTCGTTACTCTGGTTATAGCAATCAGCTCGCAAAAATCGCATTCAATAGGTGACAGCTGCCATATCTGAAGGACAGAGTTCTTGGATGTGAAGAAAATATGTTATTTTCATAAGGTCAACACAGCAGGAGCACAATACTGGATGATAGTTATCAACTAGTTTTCAATATCACTCGTTACTCTGGTTATAGCAATCAGCTCGCAAAAATCGCATTCAATAGGTGACAGCTGCCATATCTGAAGGAAAGACTTCTTGGATGTGAAGAAAGTATGTTATTTTCACAGGGTCAACACAGCTGGAGCACAATACTGGATGACAGTTATCATCTGGCTTTCAATATCGCTGGTTATCCTGGTCATAGCAATCAGCTCGCAAAAATCGTATTAAATAGGTCACAGTTGCCATATCAGAAGGATGGACTTCTCTTGGATGCAAAGAAAGTATGTTATTTTCATAAGATCAACACAGCTGGAGCACAATACTGGATGACAATCATCATCTGGCTTTCAATATCGCTGGTTATTCTGGTCATAGCAATCAGCTCGCAAAAATCGCTTTAAAAAGGTCACAGCTGCCATATCTGAAGAACAGACTTCTCTTGGATACAAAGAAAGTATGTTATTTTCACAGGGTCAACTCCCTTGGACACAATACTGGATAACAGTCGTCACCTGGTTTTGAATATCACCGGTTACTCTAGTTAAAGCAATCAGCTCATTTACATTTTTTTGATTTGATTTGATTTGATTTGATTTAATATAATTTGATTTGATTTGATTTCATTGTGCTTTATACAGTGTCCCCAAAGTTGAATAAAGTGAATTATTGTTGTTTATCACAATAGCTTTTAATAGGTCAAAGCTGCCATATCGGAAGGACAGACTTCTTCGATGCGAAGAAAATATGTTATTTTTACAGGGTTTACACATCTGGAGCAAAACACTGGATGACAAATATCATCTGGCTTTCAATATCACTGGTTATTCTGCTCATTGCAATCAGCTGACATATCTGAAGGAAAGACTTCTTGGATGCAAAGAAAGTATGTTATTTTCACAGGGTCAACACAACTGGAGTAGAACAGTGGATGACAGTTAACATCTGGTTTTCAATGTAACTGGTTATTCTGGTCATAGCAATCAGCTAGCAAAAATCGCATTAAACAGGTCACAGCTGCCATATCTGAAGGACAGACTTCTCTTGGATACAAAGAAAGTATGTTATTTCTACAGGGTCAACTCCCCTGGACACAATACTGGACAACAGTCGTCACCTGGTTTTCAATATCACCGGTTACTCTAGTTAAAGCAATCAGCTCATTTGCATTTGTTTGATTTGATTTGATTTAAAGTAATATAATTTGATTTGATTTGATTTTATTGTGCTTTATACAGTGTCTCTAAAGTTAAATAAAGTGAATTATTGTTGTTTATTGCTGCCATGTCTGCAGTACAGACTTCTTGGATGCGAAGAAAGTATGTTATAATTTTCACTGGGTCAACACAGCTGGAGCACAATACTGGATGACAATTATCCTCTGGCTTTCAATATCACTGGTTATTCTATTTATTGCAATAGGCTTCCATATCTGAAGGAAAGACTTCTTGGATGTGAAGAAAGTATGTTATTTTCACAGGGTCAACACAGCTGGAGCACAATACTGGATGATAGTTATCATCTGGCTTTCAATATCGCTGGTTATCCTGGTCATAGCAATCAGCTCGCAAAAATCGTATTAAATAGGTCACAGTTGCCATATCAGAAGGACAGACTTCTCTTAGATGCAAAGAAAGTATGTTATTTTCATAAGGTCAACACAGCTGGAGCACAATACTGGATGACAATCATCATCTGGCTTTCAATATCGCTGGTTATTCTGGTCATAGCAATCAGCTCGCAAAAATCGCTTTAAAAAGGTCACAGCTGCCATATCTGAAGAACAGACTTCTCTTGGATACAAAGAAAGTATGTTATTTTCACAGGGTCAACTCCCCTGGACACAATACTGGATAACAGTCGTCACCTGGTTTTGAATATCACCGGTTACTCTAGTTAAAGCAATCAGCTCATTTACATTTTTTTGATTTGATTTGATTTGATTTGATTTAATATAATTTGATTTGATTTGATTTCATTGTGCTTTATATAGTGTCCCCAAAGTTGAATAAAGTGAATTATTGTTGTTTATCACAATAGCTTTTAATAGGTCAACGCTGCCATATCGGAAGGACAGACTTCTTCGATGCGAAGAAAATATGTTATTTTCACAGGGTTTACACATCTGGAGCACAACACTGGATGACAAATATCATCTGGCTTTCAATATCACTGGTTATTCTGCTCATTGCAATCAGCTGACATATCTGAAGGAAAGACTTCTTGGATGCAAAGAAAGTATGTTATTTTCACAGGGTCAACACAACTGGAGTAGAACACTGGATGACAATTATCATCTGGCTTTTAATATCACTGGTTATTCTGCTCATTGCAATCAGCTCACCTATCTCAAGGAAAGACTTCTTGGATGCAAAGAAAGTATGTTATTTTCACAGGGTCAACACAACTGGAGTAGAACAGTGGATGACAGTTATCATCTGGTTTGCAATATCACTGGTTATTCTGGTCATAGCAATCAGCTCGCAAAAATCGCATTAAAAAGGTCACAGCTGCCATATCTGAAGGACAGACTTCTCTTGGATACAAAGAAAGTATGTTATTTCTACAGGGTCAACTCCCCTGGACACAATACTGGACAACAGTCGTCACCTGGTTTTCAATATCACCGGTTACTCTAGTTAAAGCAATCAGCTCATTTGCATTTGTTTGATTTGATTTGATTTAAAGTAATATAATTTGATTTGATTTGATTTTATGGTGCTTTATACAGTGTCTCTAAAGTTAAATAAAGTGAATTATTGTTGTTTATTGCTGCCATGTCTGCAGTACAGACTTCTTGGATGCGAAGAAAGTATGTTATTTTCACTGGGTCAACACAGCTGGAGCACAATACTGGATGACAATTATCCTCTGGCTTTCAATATCACTGGTTATTCTACTCATTGCAATCATCTTGCATATCTGAAGGAAATACTTCTTGGATGTGAAGAAAGTATGTTATTTTCACAGGGTCAACACAGCTGGAGCACAATACTGGATGATAGTTATCAACTAGTTTTCAATATCACTCGTTACTCTGGTTATAGCAATCAGCTCGCAAAAATCGCATTCAATGGGTCACAGCTTGCCATATCTGAAGGAAAGACTTCTTGGATGTGAAGAAAGTATGTTATTTTCACAGGGTCATCACAGCTGGAGCACAATACTGGATGACAGTTATCATCTGGCTTTCAATATCGCTGGTTATCCTGGTCATAGCAATCAGCTCGCAAAAATCCTATTAAATAGGTCACAGTTGCCATATCAGAAGGACAGACTTCTCTTGGATGCAAAGAAAGTATGTTATTTTCATAAGATCAACACAGCTGGAGCACAATACTGGATGACAATCATCATCTGGTTTTCAATATCGCTGGTTATTCTGGTCATAGCAATCAGCTCGCAAAAATCACTTTAAAAAGGTCACAGCTGCCATATCTGAAGAACAGACTTCTCTTGGATACAAAGAAAGTATGTTATTTTCACAGGGTCAACTCCCCTGGACACAATACTGGATAACAGTCGTCACCTGGTTTTCAATATCACCGGTTACTCTAGTTAAAGCAATCAGCTCATTTACATTTTTTTGATTTGATTTAATATAATTTGATTTGATTTGATTTCATTGTGCTTTATACAGTGTCCCCAAAGTTGAATAAAGTGAATTATTGTTGTTTATCACAATAGCTTTTAATAGGTCAAAGCTGCCATATCGGAAGGACAGACTTCTTCGATGCGAAGAAAATATGTTATTTTCACAGGGTTTACAAAGCTGGAGCACAACACTGGATGACAATTATCATCTGGCTTTCAATATCACTGGTTATTCTGCTCATTGCAATCAGTTCGGATATCTGAAGGAAAGACTTCT
>OX393571.1:5113856-5189344 GCA_947652115.1 Blastomussa wellsi
ATATCTTAAAACTTGTACGAAAGGTACAATATTAAGTAGGAATCTGCTATAAGCCAAAATAATATTTGTAAGATTCTTAATAAAAAAAATGATTCTTTTCAGATCCAAAAAAGATGAAGGTTTTTTGTAAAATTGTTAACATGATTTCCACCTGGGATTACACCAAAGAAGGCTTGCAAGCAACTTGAAGAAGCAGAGGGAAGAAGCATATGTCAAACTTATAGATTTGTACCCCAAAAGGTAAGCAATACAATGTTATTATCAATTGCCCATTGTTTTGAAACTACATGTCAATAAATATTTATGATTAATTGGCTGCTTTTAAAAGTAAGAGTGTGTGACCACTAATATGTAGGTGCCAGCAATGTAGTAGCTTAATGGTCAGTACATTTTAATTGTCAACTTGGTTCTAATGCTGTTGATTAGGGTCACTGTGTTGTATTGTTGGTCAAGATGCAGGACTCAGAAGCCATCAAGAAATTCGAATTGAATTTCCATTGCTTTATAGCCATTGTGATGTTACAGGATATCCTCACTTATTGTGATAACATAAATGTTTTGTTTCAGGATCAAACAGATGAACTGAAAAAATGGTTAAAGACATTTGACATTTCTCACCTACACAGAAAAAATACCCACAAACAGGTAGGTGTCAGTATACTTTAACTTCACATTATAGAAGACTCTAATGCAGACACTCCTTAGGATCACTAGGCAATCTTTTTGTGTGAAGGAGTGTGTGACAAGCCAAAGGAATTTGTGCATAAGAGGTTAGGTTTACTTCTCAGCCCCAGGCATCATCAGAGACAGGGTGGTTAATCGAGATGAGAAAGATTAGTCACAAAAGTTTTGTGGCAAATCAGAGGCAAGCATTCAAATGGGTCACTAGTTGTTTAAGGTTACTTCAAACCTTCGCGAGTGTCCACCAGAAAAAAATTCGTACGTGCGCTGTTTTCAAGGAAACCCCCACAAACGATAAAATTCGATAAAATTATGTTTTGTTTTGGCTTTTGCTTTCCAAAGGCGGCAGAGGTCATCAACTCGATAATGACCAACTGATGTTCCAGCGAATTAATAGGGTATGCAGATAGGCTGCATACCTGAGCCTGAAGGACACTTCTGTGAATTCTTTGAAGGTTTGTTTGCACCCATTTCGCTGCTCTGTTTGGTTTGCGTTGACCTGAATAACTGCCCCTGGATCTCAGGGACTCTTTGCGTGTGAAGGAGTGTATGACAAGCCAAAAGAGCTACTGCACAGGAGGTTAGGTTTTATAGCCTGTTCTTTAATTAATACTGTGGGATCCTGATATCACAACCTCTCAATAATGAAGTACCCAGCTCAGTTTAACAATCTTCTTCTGCGTGGCCAAAGTTAAAAATAATGGTAAAATATGTAAAGATAACCCTGTTATAGCGGAGCTCCGGTGGCCTTAAGGGCCGCAGAGCGGAGCCCCATACCTATAGAAATAGAAGAACTAAGCGCACATACAAACTACAAACAGGAAAACAATGCCTTTCATTTCTCGTGGTAAAAATGGCAAGCGGCATGCTCGCAGGCGCGTGCGAAATACGTACGTCCATACGTACGATGTTTCCCCAAATATCAATTAATATAGCAGCTATAGTTCAGAGTTCGACCTGGTTGATATTTTTAAAGGTTACCATAAGCTTATATCTTTGCCATGTTATGGTCAATTGAAAGCTGTCAAAAGAAGGCATCTGCTGACCAGTATCACATGACCAGATCATGGGCTCAGATTTAGAACTCATTGAGGTAACATGGTTTTTTAAATTGACTGCTGACCAGGTATTGTTTTTCATTGATCCTGGGCTCAGGTCCCATGGTTCTGGCAGCATTTTTTAATTTTTTATGGTCATTCTCAGCGGAAATTCTGCAATTGGAGTTGACGTTTTTAAATATTCTTATTTATTTCAGGTGTGGAATTTTGCTTGAGTAGTTGACCACGCTAGTACTTTTAATGAACGCAATTTCAGAAATCATTAAGAAACAGAAAAAACATGGAGCTCCGCTTTTAGGCTTGGCTAAATCTATATATTTTAATTAACACATTTTCGTCGCCCTTTGCAATGACACTTTGCCATATTGAGGTTTCAATATAACCACACATGCCTGACTCATTACTTACTATTTTTGTTTTTCAGTGCTTGATGACATCTTTGCATGATGAAAATGTCCCTGGACCACTCTTTCACTGTGTTGAGTCAGACTGTATTATAGCTATATATATGCTTGCCCTGAAGACTTTACCTGAGTGAAAATAAAAAACAGTTAAGAACTGCAGATGTAAAGGTATTAGAATGTTGTGTTAGTACACATTGCACAGAATAATCTAAGTTTGATTAAAATAGCTAAAAGTATCTGAAATTTGGATTTTTAAAATCTTGATTGGTCAGCAAATTAACCACTTATCGGCAAAAAGCTGTTGAGTGCAAGTCTCGTAGAGGAATGGAGTAGCTAAAATGTTAAGTCCTATGTAGCGGTGATTGGTACTGATGATAGCTGCATGGCTGAAGAGGTAAAGGAATGTGACTTGACAGACAATTGATTATCAACCTTTTTGAAACTCAACAGGAGACTCAGAAAGAGAAAGCTGAAACTCAATAGAAGACTGGGTAAGAGCACTGGAGCAATCAGAAGTGGATAGTATTAGTCCTTGATCCATTTGGTCACCACCCAGAACATTTTCCAGGTAAATAATTCAATTCAGTCAGCCAGAGATGAGATGAGGGTCTCTCAGGCTATATTCGAGCAAGATGTGACAGTTCAACCAGGGCTCGACACTAACAGTAGCCAACTAACCACAGACTAGTAGAAATTTAGTTTTGGTTAGTAGGTTTTCGATTTACGATTAGGCTAGCTAGTAAACAAAAAGAAATTGGCCGAAGCGGTTTCTGTCTTCCTCAAGCAAGACAAAGACAAACACTTTGTTCGGAAACTGAAGATCAGTATTTCACCAAGGACATCTCATGACTAGAAACATCTAAGTTGTCACGAGGCTAGTAAGCTGAAAAGTTAGTGTTGAGCACTGTCAACCAAGTTATTACAATTAAGCATGATTAAAGTAAACAATTCAAAATTTCCTATAAAGTGAATATAACATACCATTTTTAAAATACATTATTTGGAAGGAATAAAACAATTTTAAACTATCTTCTGTGTGTTTTACAGGATCTTCATGTTGGTTTGCACTTCAAACCATGTAGCCTGAGTGAATTTACATCAAGTTTGTGTAGCCATGTTTGATGATTTGACTTGTGGGTGAAACTACTGGAAATTAATTATTCATGCTGATAAAATGTTAGACTGAACTAATCTTAAATTAAAGCTATCAAGACAGTGATATGGTGGCATATGGTGGTTATCATATCTGGAATGCCAGTTTGGTTGAACCTTCAAGGACATTTAACGCTTGGTATTTTGGCTATTTAAAGCATCAAGACAAAGAAGGACAACTTCAGACAAGGACTTGAACATTAAAATTAAGCTGTTAGGCCTTAATGTAGGTCACAGGTCCTATTTTCTTTGTTTCAGTGTTTCAGTAAAATAACAATGAGGTGGTGAAATGGAAAAGATGATGAGAGTAGCAATTTACCCTGCAAGACTGAGACTTTTGGATTGTAAGACAAATGTCAAGAACCAAAAACAACTTTACAAAAATTGGAGAGAGTGAAGCATTCGTTGCCACTTAAAAATGAGACTACAAGACCCATGAAAATTGATTAATTACATTTTGCGAGACCCCTATAATTTCAGACACCCTTCACCATCTCTGTAATAATTTGATAACTAAAGCTGTCACATAATGTAATTTCAGTGTTTAATAAATTTGATAGTTTTAATGAAAGTGAATCAAACCTCTCTCAGCCACAAACCACTTGGACTGTTTTGAACTTTGCAGACAACTTAATTTAATTTTCAGTCTGCTTTGGAACGTTCCTTGAAATTTTTACCCTCGGAGTCCAAATGAACCATTGCATTAGAAACTGGAGAAAATTATCACAAATTATTCAGTACAGTTCTGTGTGAATAATTGGCCTGACAAAAATATGCAATAACTAAATCACAGCCATTCACTAAAATATTCATCTGCATTTTATTCAAAAACAAGTATTTGCCTGTTCCAGCTCAAGGAAGTGTTTTACTTTTGTCACAAGTACATGTATTTTAACATGGGGAATGATGCAATTCCACCTGGAGCACCACCTAGCATAATCCCTTAGACCTTTCATGTAAAATAACCATAAATTAAACATCCCCATTGACCTCTGCATTTCCTTGAGGTGGTTCTCACAAGTACATTCTTATGGAAGTCAGTGAATGGTTTTGGCAAATGTTTGGACAATTTGTGATAAACTTCATTGTGTTTAGCTGCATGCATAGCATTGTACAATTTGGCAGCAAATTGATCATCAATTTTTTAATCCAAGGGGTGGTGAATGGGCATTTTTTGAGTGGTTCCAAAGGCCGCACAGTCCTGAGTTTTTGCAAAGCCATTTTGTGCCTCAACCTCGGACTCGCAATCCAAACTCTTCAAAAGTTTCAGTCTCGCAGGAAAAAACATTAGTCTTGCATTTACCATTCACCACCCAATACATATGGCTTCTCAAATGAAACAGCCTGCAAACACAATGATGCATTTCTGGTTGTTGCTTGGGAGAGACAAGTGGCAGCAAGAAACATGTCTATGTTTGCAGGCTACAAACTAATGCATTGGTCCTTGACAATTTAATTACCAATGGTTGCCAATTTAGTGGATGTCTATAAGGACTGTAACTGATAGAGGTTTCACAGATTCTACAATGATTTAATTGATGATTCAACTACAACTTGAAAACTATTGTGGAGAAGACAAAACTGATCATTACAGTTACAATTCAAAGCAACTGGAGCAAACTGCAACTTAGGAATTTACTGAAGAGGTAGTTAACTATGCTGTAGATCAGGATTAATCATGGGAAACAGTTAATTTTGTTCTTTTAACGAATCTCTGTCTCCCTTCAAGGGCGGATCCAAAATTTTTTGATAGGGGGGTCCAAACTTTAACTCATTTGGGTGATAATAAGCGATACTGTCGATGCGAGAAATTCATTGTCAAAAGAGTAGTAAGAAACAAAAAATTGGTTAGGGAAGAGGGGGGGGGGGGCTCCGGAACCCCCTGACCCTCCCCGTGGATCTGCCACTGCCCTTGGCTCCTCCTTGGGAAATATTGAGATTTTCAGGGACAATTAAATTAACTGTTTCCTTTCAGGGCCATTCATTAAGTGTCAATTAGTACTCCAATTTAAAAGGTTAACACCATGTTGCAGGAATATTTTTTATTCAAGCAGGAAGGAAGTCATGAAATAGAATTATCATATTGATGTGTAACTAAAATAATTATTTTCTAATCTATGGAAATACACTGTAGGTATGGAGACTGAGAGAATGTTGCATCTTGGAGCTTAGAAAATTATGGCTGCTGAAATAAGTGTCTTATTTATGACAGCATTATACATGGACCCAAGGAGCTACACAAAGTGGAATCCTGATTTCTTCAATCTCGAAGCTAGGGAAACTAAAATTGTTATTGGTCACAGAAATTGGGGGAAAAATTGTAGTGTCTGACTTTTTTTTTTCACTTTTGTTTTGGATTATTGAGTGGTTTGAGAAATTTAGTGTTTCAGAAGTAAAGATTCCACTGTACTAGGATGACGACAGTGACAGTTCTGATCTGACTGGAGTGTAACTTTATTTAATTTATAAATCATAATTTTTGTGAGACATCTATTCAGCATTCACTCGGGCAAAATTTAAAACAGGATTAGATTTTATGTCATCATGTGACTGTGCAAAAAAAAAAAACAGAAAAGATGAAGGCATAAAACGCGGAGCATCTAGTAGATTGTTCTTTTATTTGCTTTTTATTAGCTGCACTAATTTTAACATGATAAAAAAGCTTACTAACCAACTAATCCATGAACAGTCAGTTCTGGAAGTTCCAAGTAATTTTGTATTGAGATATTTATCTGTCTGTATCTGGAAGGGATAAAACACAAAATGTAAGAATGGTTTTCCTTTTTCAGATTTGAACAACAACTTAACCATTTGGTATACATGTAATTAGAATGCTGAATATTGCTCAAAATATATTCACTGGAGATTTCCCTCTACTCGCTATACTGCATGTATTTAAGCAAACCTGTTTCTGTCAAGGAACTATTAGCTGGTTAAGTTGCCACTTTGATGTTCTTAAAACAAGTATTAGCCTAAGAAGTGTAGCTTAAATTTATTTAGAGAATGATATTATTTTCAGAAGGCAAATAGGGTAAGTTATGTCACCTGACAGTACACAAAGAAGTTTAGATGCAGTTACTTGTACCCCATTCAGACATACTATATTTTTTAAAACATTTTTGGGACAGACTCCAGGCAGAGAAATTAACTCCTCAAGTGATTGGAAACATCTCAGTTATTGTCTCTGACATTTTATAATCATGATCTCTAGATTTATTACCTGCCATATTTAGCTGGATGATGTGAATGGAGTGTCAACTTAATTGGAGCACACGTCTGGATGTTCACACCCTTTTTCTGTTGTAATATTTATAATTTAATTATAAAATAAAGGTATGATGTTGGCAGAATCACTTAAAACGAGTCTGTTGTCTTTAATGTCTTGGAGGGAGATACATGCAACAACAACAATGTGTACCGGTATAACTAGGCATGTCTTCCTGAATTTTGAGCTCCTCTACGGGTATAATGTTGCAAAGAAATTGAAGACTAGATTATTGCTGAAAAAACAAAGATTTCAATCTTGATTGAAGCAAAGATTTCAAAATTTGTGTGTTAAGACGGAATAAATGAAAGAAATAAAATTACATTAATAACATCAAACACTGACTAAACAGAACAACATCAGCAACAGTTCGAGGAGGCCTAACCTCTCATAAGCTCCTATAGTTTCTGTTAGGTCTCCTCGCCACTTCTTTTTTTTTTTCTCTCTTCTTTTCCTATATTTTTGGAATTAGTGTGGCAAATAAAAAATAAATAAACAAATGCCAAACATTCTTTAATTTCCCTTGTTGCTTTTGAGCAGCCAATTATTTTGCTTTCAAGAATTTAAACATTTATTCAATTCGTGGAGAATGTGAGATAACATTTTGGCTTGGAAAATTTGCACTGAAGGTCTGCTAAAGAAATCAAAAGAAATTTGCCATTTTAATACCCCAAAATATAAGAACCTTTTTAGCCAAGCAAATATAAGCAGGTTCTTATATGTGGGTTCTAGTACATTTTCATATACAGCTCTTGTTGAGCAGATGCTTTTGCGGGTAATACTGTACTACACATACATCGTTTAGTCAGATTTGTTAGACTTATGGCAATTCAGTTATGAATAAATGTTGTATAGTCAAGGAACAAACCCTAATTTTATTATTTTTCTGGTAATCAACAACTTTGTCTCCCCCATATAAATTAAGAACCTAATTAAGAACCTACTCAGCCTAAATTGTCAATAACAACCCCAAAATACAAGAACCTATTTTGCCATACTGTAAAAAATGTAGGTTCTCACATGCGGGTTTTTACATTCAGTACCAACCTTTTTCTCGTGCTAATGCTATCCAGCATAATATTTTCTTCGAAAAAGGAATACTACGCAAATTGTGAGTTTGTGACAAGCCGTTTGCACTTTTTCGGAGAACGAAAGCCATTTCAATTCAAAATCCATTCAAAGTCCTGAAGAAGCGCACGCCATGGACGGTAACAAGGTAGACAATTTAGTTGTGCTTACATAAGGACCCAATCGTTCATCGTGGTCTCGTGGAAAGTTAGTTTCGTGACACCGGAAATGGCGCTTTTCAGTGAGTGCAATGTGGGTTTCTTGTTTAATAAATGATTATTCAGCAGTATTTTAGGGTGGATATATATCAGAGGATAATCATTAGCCATTTTGTGCAATCCGATTGTAATCAATGAATCAAATTAAAGTGTCACGCATCACAGAATTAATTTCTGCTGGTATTTACAGACACTGCAGAGTCGAACAGATCGAAACAGGACGAACTTGCAGCTAGTGAAGCAGTCATTTTAACAACACTCTCGAGGTGTTTTCTTCAGTTCAGGTTGCGGAAAATTATTTAATACGCACCCATTTAACGCATCAACTTACTTGGTTAAAATTCATGTCTAAATTCAAAGAAAATTAAATTTAGCCTTTGTAAGCTGAATATAAATATATATTCTGTAGTGAAAATTTGAAACCTTGATCAGTAAGTCTTTATCCATAGTTTTCAGGATCACAGTAAAGTGTTTCCTTGCAATCAAAAGTCTTCAGTGTTATTGTTGACAGATTATGAAGGGGGGGGGGGGGTTAACTTTGATGGACCAGTACTACCCCTCTTTATTGTTAATTTTCAACAAGTGCGCTGGGGTGATTTTCCAATTTCGTATCATTTATGGCTTACCCGTTTCTGGGGCAGAAAACGAGCTCACCCGTTTTATCACTAAATTATGATAAATACAGTGCGACCTCACCCTCCACTAAATAAAACGGCCAATTTCTAAAGTCCCGAATTTTTTGTCACTAAAATATTTTACCTCTATTATTTAAGAAGCCAACCGCTATTAAGCGGCCGAGGGTGACTGCTTAACTCATTCGGTTTCAGATTCTGTACAAACCTCTCATATTTGATTTCTTCACACGAATGCCAGTACAGGTCTAGTGAGAATGGTGAGGAAATGGTCAGCTACTTTATTTACTTGAAAACGCAACAGTGGTGATTTTATAAAGGAATCACGTCTCTTAGTTTGTATCAAGTTACTGTAAAATTTCTAAATAAGATGCCGTCGAATTTTTAATTTTCTATAGATATTTCGAACAATTTGTGTGCAGGGCGCCATACCAAAAGAGTTCTATAGACAGTGAAACCAGGGTCCAGTTATTAATGGCAATTTTCAGTGTTTTTCGTTTACTTCTTTTGCTATATTTTCAGCGCCCTCTAGTGCCTCATTCAATGTGAATGGAAATGCTTTTCTTATATCAAAGAAATATGGAAATCATTCCTCCAAACGATCTACAGGTTTGACCGGCCCGCCGTAACCCTCCCCTCCCCACCCTTAACTCCACTGAACGCCGTCCCAGGGTCCTTCAGGGGTTAAATGAAGATGGCGGAAAGTGTTTTTGAACATGTGCGATGAAAAATCACAAAAATACGTATTTTTCTCTCAAGTTCCTGGATAACTGACTGTTTTGGGGGACGAAGATAACCTTATTTGTGGAAGTAAGTGTAAGAAATTATTCTTATGAAGTTGTATTTGCGTAATGAAGGCTGTGTGGTTGCACTGCAGAACGGCTCGATAAAGTATTTTTTCGCTCTTGTGTTTACGGTCAGCACATGAACAGTCATGGCAATGATTATGAAATGAAAAAAGGGAACTTCTCATATTTGACACATTTTGGTGTGAATTTTCACCTTTTCACACCTTTCTCGCATAATTTTCACACCTTTTGGTGTGAATTATGCAAATTTACACTTTTGAAGTCAACGGTACATGTGGTGCAAGGTACATACATTTATTTATACACGATAAAAATTTCAAAGCTAACAAGCTTGTGGGGTCGTGTACTAAATAAAAAGATACAAATGTTAAGGATAATTATGCATGGTTCAATTCTACCTGTAACCACCCCCACCTCCCCCCCCCTCCAGGCAACCCCCGGGACAAGTCCAGACCTTGCGGTGCGGGGGTGGGGAATTGACAGACAGACAGACATGTTTTATTTGGAGTCTTATACAATAAGTAGTACTCTCTCCATGTTCTTCCTAGTATCTCACTTATCGGTTGACACGATTTGTGCCGTACCGCGTGGAGAGTGCCTATTTCCAAAATTGTAGCCGTCTAGTTAGAGAAGGATAATCCTTTAGAATTTAAATATGCTTTTGAAGGTTTTTTCCCTTCTATTGTTCTGTTCACTGGTTGCAAGCTCCTTTCCTATTCTTTCGAGGAAGTGGCGAGACGTACAGGTTAGATTTTTCCCTTCAGTTTTCGTTATAAAATGTAGTCTTCAAGATTTCTTATGCTATATATGTAGTCTCTGTGATTCATGGTATATATACTGTCTAGAAGCGCGTTCAAATTTGTGAGTAAACGTGCCGCAAATGCAAGCTTAACTCCGCCCTTATTAAAGTTTATTAAGTACGAAGTCGTGATAACAAGTGGCTAGGGACTACGAGAGGCTAGGGACTTCACGGTGTAGGTCTTGAAAAAACTTCTTCTTTTGCTATTTTCACAGATATTAGTATTTTTACCTCTATTTTGTACACAAAATGACGTACTTGTGGTCAACATAGCCTGTGAACACAGATGGATTTCCAAACCAAGCTAGGGTTTGATTTCCATAATGTCAAACTGTTATCTTCTCACTGACCAATTATATCACGCGATAGTATGGCTCGGATACTCACGCGCGGGGAACATTACAAAACATGTTTCAAGAGCTCGAATGTCCCACTGAGAGCACTAGACGATACTCCAAAGAGACTGTCTAGATCAGAAGAATTTTGCTTTTGTGCAAAGAAACGTTTTCGGCTTTGAAAGAAAAGATTTGTGGAGTATTGCAAAAAAATGCTGTGGACATTGCAGCTTTGGTCCTCCATGCAACGAAATTCGATGTACATGTTTCGCTGTTTATGTTGAAAGGGGACGGCTCGCTATCTGCAGGACTAAATGCTATAAATTATAATTAGAAAGATTTTAAATCCGATGATTCGGTATGACTTGAACGACCGGCCAAAGAAGAAGTAGGATTGCCAGAAGCTAAAAGAAAACTTGAAATTTGGAGGCACTGCCACTGTTTACGGAATTTCACGACATCAAGCCCTACATGTCTTCACTCTGAGGCCAGAAATTGTTGTCGCTACTTTTCCTAGACCCTCTGTGTTTCCTTTTGGAGATTTCAGCCTGATACCAGTATAGCGGTTTAGTTCAAAGGGCGTTCAGAGGTTGTGGTGGCCTAAATTTGACCTGAATCCCAAAGACACCCGCTCAAGACTATTATTTGCCGTCTGTAATCTCCCAGCCACGGTGGAATATCCAGTGGGCAGATTAATCATTTTCAGCTAGAAAAACATATCTCGTAGCCTCTTCTTGTAGCTTTTTGAGCTTTGGTATCTCCTTGGTATCTCTCGCAGATTTGTCCAAATGTTGACTCCACATGGGAGTGATATCTTCACGCGTACTCCTTTGCACCACGCACGACATGCGTGTTTAGTTCTGGAGTTTTAAGAGGTTAATTTTAATTGGTCAAAAAAACTTGACGTCATGGAAATCAAATCCTGGCTTGGTTTCGCAGATGGTATTTACCAGCGGCGTGAAACAAAAGCCGGAAATCCGACTGTGTTAGCAGGCCATGGTCAACAAGGAGTCCCGGAGGTGGGGAATTGTCTTTTTCTGTGTGCCCAGGGGTGGGGAATAGACCGCAAAATCCGAACAAAATGGCAAATACCCGGGGGTGCGCCTGGGGGAGGGGGGAATGGTATCATGTAGAATTGAACCACGCATTAAGAAAAACAATCAAGGATAAAGCGAGTTTGGAGGATGATGTGAAGAGAAAAGAGATTACGCCTCGTCTCTGGATCTGACAAAAGATCAGATGCTAGGCCACGCGCTCGCTTTTAAAGTGCACCTAACCCCAAAATATATTTTTTCGCTAGAAAAAACCTTTGCACCAATTTGAAACGCATTGCACCTTTTTACCAAATTCTGACTATTTATAGCATTCAAAAGTTACGATAAACTGTGCATTATTTGTTCCACGACCGAGTCAGAAGGGGCACGGGTCTATTCCTGATTTGACGTCACAAACTGATTTGCATGCATGTTTAGACTTGATGCGATGCAAATCATTTTGTGACGTCAAATCAGGAATAGACCCACGCCCCTTCTGACTCGGTCGGGGAACAAATGATGCACAGTTTTTCATAACTTTTGAATGCTATAAATAGCCAAAATTTGATAAAAAGGAGAAACGAAAGGTGCAGTGCGTTTCAAACTGGTGCAAAGTTATATTTTAGCAAAAAAAATATTTTGGGGTTAGGTGCACTTTAAAGGAAACTCGATAACTTTGTCACTAGTTAATTAAACATCATTAATCAATGATTACTCCATCGTCGATTTGGTTCGTTTTGTTTAGCACTCCCTAGTTGTTTACGTCTGCGTTTTCCCCCACGGAATTGCATGAAACAAATACTGTGGTGTAATAACCAAGCGAATGAACTTCAACTGCCCCTTCATTGAAACAAGCTGTGATAGCATCGAGCCAAATGACAACGATTCGGAGGTAAATGCGATCTCTCACACATTTTCTGAGATCTTCCTGGCTGAACAGTTCCTTCAGCGATCACGAATTCCATTCCTCTTGTTTCCTTCGTCTGTTTTACCCCCAGAGCAGAACGGCTAAACTGAAAAAAACCACTTTTTCTGTAGTGGCTGTTTTTGTCTGACCATAATCTGGAGGTAATGTGTAGCACAATACATAAGGACTTCAACACGGTCAAAGTGTGTAATTCATTATGTATTCAGTTTTCAGTTTACACATGCGTAAAATAGTGCTAGAATCCTCAGGGGACACTTGGCACCGCTTAGTTTCTTGGCAACCAGATACAAAAAATGCCTGGTCGATTGATTGCCAAAATTAACCTGTTTTGACTGCGACTAAACTCCATGTCTTATGCAAAAATAAGTGACGATAAACATTAGGTTAAAGCTTCCATTGACCATTGGCAGCATGTCGTGTAAATCTTCACTTTAGTTTCGCTTTGAAATATAAACAAAACAGAAAACATTGTTTTGTTCGCCTTTTAATTAAGATTCTTGTTCCCTCGATCAAGTGTTGTTAATAATGATTCTTGGGTGCAAAATAGTTCTCTGTTATCTACATGAAGAGTTCTGGATTGAGAAACATGATGTGCGAAACATCATTGTATTTTACAAGCGTAAATTCGAACCTTCATCTGCTTGTTTGTTCTCGAAGCGCATTGATCGTGGTGCGATAAAATCACAGACGACAAATCTGTGTGTTTACTTTGGCCTGTCACCTGTTTTTGCCAACACTTCTAAATTAATAGAATCTTATGCAAAAGATTTCAGTTCATTCTTCGAAAACCATATACTAAGTAAAGCTGAGGAACTCATATTCAACATTTGGCTTGAATAAAACCGGTTTTGAAAAGCATAGAGCGTTACTAAGATATGAGGCTCATAAATATGCACGAACCCAAGTTGACTTGGGTTCGCTGAATTACACACTTTGACCGTGTTGAAGTCGTCATGATAAGATCACACCTGCTGCTTTGATAGTGTTTCTTCCCGCCAAGCCTATATTGCGCTTTGTACTTAAACATGGCATGATTCCCCCTCTTGCTCAACAACCAATCAAGGATATGTGTTCACATACTATGTCAGCCAATCAGCTCCTTGCTGTCTTATCTCGTCAACGCACGAGTACTTATACCACAGTCGATCTTCGCTCTACTTGTGATGTTTTCGACTCTCGTGTCAAGCAGCTTTTCCCCTCCCACCCTCCGCAATCAGTTCATATACACCTGCATGTACTTTAAGGTCGCTATTCTCAGGGTCTCTATAAAGGTCTTTATTGTGTATCCGCTGCTACCCTTGCTGTGAATACTCTATAGATTATTACAGGGGTTTCAAAACAAGGCAGGGGGTGCCGGAGTTTTACCGGTTACTTGACTATTATGCTACTGGCTACTCTGATCATAGCAATCAGCTTGTGACCCAAAAGCTCACTTAAAACAGACGCCTACTCTACCAGTCGATGACACCTTCAAAACATTTTGAAATCCCTGGATTAGGTTAAACAAAAAACAAACAAACAAAGAAACCTCTTGTAACTTTAAATACTGTTTTTTATTGTATAAACGGTTCGGGTTAAGTGTTGCTGGCGGCAACCCTTCAGTCCCACACTGAAGCGATGCCTGGGTTGCCTTAACTTGCCACTCGCTGACACTAGCTCCGAGTACTGGCCTCGCCTGTGGCAGACAGCTCTCGGGTCCTGGACAACACTTGGCCCCCTACCTTTCTCCCACAAGAAATGTCTTTTATTGTGCGTGACATTGATGGAAGATTTCACTCCCTTCTGTTGGCATTCAGGAACACAAAAGCGCGTAGGGAGTGCAAAACAAAAAGTACCAAATCGACAACAAAGCAAGACTTTCTGGTCAAAACAAAACATTGAGAGGTGTGACTAGCCTAGCTTTCATGCGACTTGTCCCGAGCGATAACCGAGTGGTCCACCATATTGGGTACACTAGCCACCTAGGGGCTTGAACATTGATTTCAAGTTTATTTAATTTGTCCTTTAAAATTGAGACAAGGCGCGCGCACAACGCCATTATACACACGCATGGGAACACTGATGTTCGTTAACTTTAACATTTGCTTTTATCAACGGCATCTTTTGCGACTGACGAAGGGGTTCTTCCCGAAACGTCTTGTTTCTTTTTCAGCGTACATGGAAGTTAGTGTCTGATAGCCCAGGGCTAGTGGATTTTGCCATCGGGCTAGTGGATTTTATCCATCAATTGCCCGATGGGCAAGTGAAAGTGTTCACAAATTAATTATAATAATTCATTCATTCATAACTCTTCTGAGAATTTTTTCGAGCTAGTGGAAATGACCTCCGACCTAGTACTTCCTCGCTTCAGCTTGCCTTAAGGGCAAGTTGGAAAATTCAACTTCTTTGTACCCTGTTTTTACTATAAGAACAAGAGCACTTTCTCAAAAAAACTTTCTTCGTCCAGTATTTTAAAGTGCTACACACCATTAATTAATTAGCGCATCGAATTTGCACATTATGTTTGTGTGTGTGTGTGTGGGGGGGATGTTTGTGTGTGAGCAGCCGAGCAAACATGGGTTTGAATCAAAACTTGTAAAATTTATTACTTCCATTACAATATACAAAAATCTAAAATAGAGACACCAGCAAAGGTACTTGATGTATAGAAGTTCACACTTTTTCCCCTTTCAACAAATTCAGGATTTATTTTCATAACCTTTTGCCTTCAGTGCTTTGCTTACTTTATAGGCGTGGGTATCATCTTTCCCCAATACCTATAATTAGCGACAAGTAAAAGCATGAGGAGCTAATTTTTCCACAGAGATTGAGCAGCCTCCCAATTTTTAGTCCGTTGAGTGTGAAGCAAAATGATATGTTTTTTCCATGACTGAAATTTGAGATTTACCACGAAGAGTCCAGACGTGCGGTGTAAACAAACAACTTTGTCAATGTTTTTCATTACAAGGTGGATAGATGTCACGACTCTCTTGTACTTCTGACCAAAAATGTCCTTCTATACATTAAGTTTAGAGCTTTAAGTGAAAGATTCTTTCCTCTAAACGGAAAACTAATGGTTTAAGCGTTTTGAACTAAAACGTTTAACAAAAGGATACAAGATTTTTTTCTAATGCCATTGTCCTGGAAACACTGATTTTAAAAGCCACGAATGAAATTATTTTTAATTAATTTAAAGCATAAAACTACGCATTTTTTCATTATGCGAAATACAAGCAATATTTGAGGATGAATAAAACTTGCTTTACATGTCAAACATCGCATCAGCTAGGTTCAATCTTTGCTTGGTGTGCTCGCTTGCTGTCAAGATGTTTAGAGCCGTGTACTTGTACTTACAGTTTTTAAGCACAGAGAAAATGTGATGTCACCGCCTGCCCGCCTGCCCGCCTGCCCTACACATAGGCCGGACAAATAAGCCAGACACATAAGCTTTCGCTTGGGTATTCAGAAAACCCACAGGATTAGAATGCATTCTCCACTTTATCGAACGCAATAAAAGTAATGGAGGACTTTTTCTGTGTTTCCATATCCTTATCTAAACACTCGGAGGCCTGGGAGAACACTCAAAAGTTTTGCAAACTCTGGACTGCATCTCTGGTTTGCATAACTGTCTTGAATTCTCCCAAACCCCCTTGTGTTTAGGTGAGGCTATGTAAACACGGAAAACGTCCTCTGTTGCTTAAATGTAGTGTCTATTGACTATAGTACTGCAGTGATGTCAAAAATCATGGACATCCACTCCTCTTGTATAATTTGGAGGATAACAGCATGATCATGTAAACTTGCATTGTGATTAATGAAAGCATTTTATACCAGGGGTTTAAAATTCACACCATTAATTTTTGTGACAACCTTTTTTTCCATGGTCTTTAATTTCAAAAATGTCAAAAATCACTAAATTAAGTAAGAGTTCAATTTGTTACAAGTATGTAGTCAGCTGTCTTAGTGTCCAGCGGCTCCTAGCTATTTCGCAACATTTGCCTCATCTATTTCAAATATCTGGTTATGGCACTGATGTACAAGTCATGTTACTGAGTGTATACAATATGCAAGCCAGCGAGGCAGAAGTATGAGACATGCGAGCCATGCGTGGCAGACGTGCGAGACATGCGAGGCATGCGAGCCATGCGAGGCAGACATGCGAGGCATGCGAGCCATGCGAGGCAGACGTGCGAGGCATGCGAGCCATGCGAGGCAGACATGCGAGGCATGCGAGGCAGACATGCGAGGCATGTAAGACCATGTAAGGCATGCAAGCTATTCAACTTTACAAGTTCCACTGAAACAAAACTATACTGTGTGCGAATGTAATATAAGAAGCACAAAAGGTATAAATTTATTTATTAACATCACTCATGGCTTTTTGGTCAGAGTTAGTACTGTAAATCAAATGGACACCAGTTTGAAGACAGGCTAACCCAGCCTCTGTTTGTGTGGTCACAGCCCGGCATATGGGATCATATGGGCTATACGGTGACATGCCAATGGATAGCTGATGTATCAGATTGGTGCAAAACTTTGTTGATTTACAACCAGAACAATAGCCCTCTTCGCTGATGTCTCAGGGCTGGTCACGCATTCCTCCTCCACGTGGACGAGGAACGCATGGCGAGCCTTAAGACGTTTGCGCAGGAGGCTAGCTGAACAACTTATGCATTCTCTGAAATTGGTCAAAATTACTGCCTATGGCTATGTCCTCAACATAAAGGAAAACGAGTTTCACATCCAAACATCCTCTGGGTATAGTGGAAACACTTTGGAAATCATGAGAACGAGATATAGTGAAGTAGAAATTAACAAATACATCAATTTCTGCTTTTTTTCCAAACAGTATGTTTGCTCTAGAAATCTACGTAGCATTGAGAATAAATCCCATGGAATAACTTAATTCTCTATTTCACCTTTTCGTTGTTGTGCCTGTGATTTCTGAAGCGAACAGTGCCTTGCATGTTTTCGACTGCCTCGCACGTTTGGCTCGCATGGCTCGCTGGCTCGCACATTGTGCATCCCCCATGTAACTCTGAAACTACTAGATCTGTGATTTTAAAAAGGCTGTCATGTCTCTTATACTGTTATGCTCTACATGTCAAGCATCACGACTATATTAAGCAGTTGCTGTATGATTATCTTCAGGACCTGAAACAAAACAGACAAAGATGTTAGTATCCAGACCAGACCAGACTTAAGACAGACTGATGTGACCAAATAAGGCAACCAACCAAGGAAGATGGAATGTGTCTACTAGTAGATGACATGTCTATAGAAGATTTAAAGTCATGGTGAGTAATCTGAGTTATATTTTCTTCCACATAATGATGTTTAGGATTGAACACGGTAACAAAATAAAAAAATAATATTTTGGTACAGGCTACATTTTTTGTCGCCTCATGTGTGTTGCATTTTTGGCGAAAATCTTTGTTGCAATAACCAAATTTTGTCTCTGCAACCTGTCGCACGAAATCAAATCAGTTTGAATAGTCTAGTTTGGAGTTAACCAAGACTGCTGAACAAAAGGCTAAATACTCAAGTGTACAGACACTTCTTTAGTAGTTTTATTCAGCAGTCTTGGTTAACTCGAAACTGGACTAGTCTGGACATTATAGTTCCAACAGGTGACAGCAACAAAATGTGTGCACATACGAGATAACAAATTGTGTGGTTCCAGAAAATATCCACACCCCCACCATGGAAGACCAATGGAAATCCTGAGGGGGAGGGGAGTGTTGATAGGTAATATTTTCCAAGCGGGATAACATACTTACATGTATTCTGTCCACTGATGTTAAAATCATAAGCTTTAACCGTAACCGCCCGTAAAAAGTGCCATAACCGCCCCATAGAAAGCGCATGGTGACAAATGGGGTCTAGGGGTCCTAGATAGAAAGTTTTTTGTCTTGACTTGTGTACTCAAAATGAACTTTAAAGGCCGTTTTTTCATCCTGAATATGAAAAGGAGAAACACCGATTGACGTTGTAGTGGCTTTGAAATGGAAAATCATGAAGAACAGACTGCTTAAACCTTGTTGATGAAGGATTCATGTTTCCTTCCATGGCCATGAAGACATGATGTCATGGTGCTTGCTGTTTTCCTACTTTTTGCATAAAAGAGATTCTCAAAACACAAAAGAGGTTCACGCAAGAGGCTCTAAAAGACTTACCAACCTAGAAATTTGTTATTGATGCGATTAATTGGTCATACACTGTAGGACTTTGTGTCTTACAATTATTATTATTGTTATTATTATTATTATTGACAATAAAAGTTGACAGTTACTCAGCATACATGGAAGTCAGTGTCCGATAGTCCGGGGCTAGTGGATTTTGCCCGAAAGGCAAGTGAAAGTTTTCACAAATTAGTTCATTCATTCATTCATCCATCACACTTCTGAGAATTTTTCCGGGCTAGTAGAAATGACCTACAGACTAGTATATACTGGCTACTGCTTGCCTAAAGGGCAAGCTGGAAAATTGAACTTCCTTGTACCCAGGTTACTTGTGTCTAATTTGTCCATATAATTATTGTAATTTATGCTGTCGTTTAATAGATAAGAGTCACGAAAGAGTATTGCTCGAGAAAGACGGACTTTACTGGCGGTTTTGTCCATCTGCGACGCAGGCTATTACAAAGAAGAAGCCTGAAAAAAATCAGGACTTCAACGGGATTGAAACCCGTGACCTCTGCGATACCGGTGTCATGCTCTACCAACTGAGCTATGAACCCCCTTACATCAGGAGCGAGGTCAATTTATTGAGTTCATATTTTCCCATGAGAAGTGACATGATGTGTACTATAGGGAAGATATTTGTTTACAAACATTGTTTTTGTAATTTAAATTACCAGCAAGTTAAACAAAAGAGTTTTTTGTTTCACCAGCCAATAGTTTTCTGGTTGGCACCTTAATAACAATGGGTGATGTCACCGATATCTTCCCTATATTAAACAATTATTGGATGAGGTTGAGCATGATATCATGAATTATTAAAACCGAGGTCTGTGTTATCTGCCGAAGCCGAAGGCTGAGGCAGATAACACAGACACGAGACATGCTGCAGATATTGCATTTATCATGTCAAGTTCACAAGCTATTGTAAATTGATTGAATGCTCTTGACCAATCACATTTTTCAAAGTGAGTCTGATGTATAATAAAATGAAATAATATTTGAACTGCGAATATAGATGAAAGTGAAGAATGATCAGATTACATTGATTGCATCAGATTGCATTGTTCGTTGCTGGTCTGACGCAGCGCTTGTCGTTTCATCCCTGTGCTTGCCATTTGGTTTCTGAAGGGTCCCTTGTTATTATTGACAATAAAAGTTGACAGTTACTTGTGGTAATTCAGATTACATTGTTCGTGGCTAGTCTGACGCAGCGCTTGTCGTTTTGTCCCTGCCAAGGGACTTTTCAGAGACCAAACGACAAGCACAGAACTTGTTGTTTCATCTCTGCCAAGGAACTCTTCAGAGACCTTTTTGCTTGGCAAACTCATTGAGCATCACACTCAAAGTCCCGTTCGCTAACAAAATGATAACAGAAATCTTGCCTTGTATTGCATAAGGATTCCCGACTGCACAAATTCATGAGATAATTGACAATAAAAGTTGACAGTTCAGGTTATATTGTTTGTGGCTAATCTGACACAGCACTTGTCGTTTCGTCCTTCCTAAGGGACTCTTCAGAGACCTTTCTGCTTGGAAAACTCATTGAGCATCGCACTCAAAGTCGTGTTCACTAACAAAATGATGAAAGCAATCTCGCCTTATATCGCATGAGGATCCCCAACCGCACAAATTCATGAGTCAATTGACAATAAAAGTTGATAGTTACTTGTGATAATTCAGATTGCATTGTTCGTGACAAGTCTGACGCAGCGTTTGTCGTTTCGTCACTGTTGTTTGGTCTCTGAAGAGTTTGCCAAGCAGAAAGGTCTCTGACAAGTCCCTTGGCAGGGACAGAACGGCAAGCACTGCATCAGACTAGCCACGAGAAATGTAATCTGAATTAACTTTCAACTTTTATTGTCAATAATAATAATAATAATAATAATAAGCAATGGTAATAGGACTGAGTGCAGTACAATTCAGGGAGTAATCGGACGAGTAATTTCAAATTACGAGCACGATTACCCCTGAATTGTAATACCCAAAGTCGTATTACCAATTAATCACATCAATAACAAAAATAACAAACTTCTAGGTTGGTAAGTCTTTTAGAGCCTCGATCTTGTGTGAACCTTTTTTGTGTTTTGAGAATCTCTTTTATGCAAAAAGTAGGCACCGGTAAAAACATCATGTCTTCATGGCCATGGGAGGAAAGATGAGTCCTTCGATCATCAACAAGGATTAAGCAGTCTGTTCTTCATGATTTTCCGTTTCAAAGCCACTAAAACATCAATTGGTGTTTCTCCTTTTCATTTTTAACTCCAAAGAGGAAATTTTCATATTCAGAATGAAAACACGCCTTGGAAGTTCATTTTGAGTGCACAAGTCAAGACAAAAAACAATCTCTCTAGTACCCGTAGTATATGTGCAGAAAACAGATTCTGATTGGTTCATGCACTTATAATCTGTAGAACAAACAGGACTGAACACGATGCTCAACGAGTTTGCCAAGAAAAAAGACTTAATTAGGCTTCACAAACTGCAAGACTCAAGTTCAAAAGTTGTTGATTTTTTCCATGCAAATTAGTTCTAAGGCTCAGAAAAAAGTATGGCAACAGGTGTAATTAAAACTTTTGTTTCTTTTCATGTTTCTTCGTGTTTCATTTTCATTGTTATGTGGCAACGTTTTGTTACCAAATGCAAAAATGAACATGAAAGGTGCAGTATTCTTGCTACAGAGAAAAACTGATGGAAAACATTCAAATTAAAAAAAGAACAGAAAGGTTATGGTTAACAGGAATTTCATTATGTTTTTGTACAGGGGGTCAGTAGGGGTTTGGTTTCTCTAAAAGAAAGTGAGTAGAGAAGATAAAAAAACAGCCAGGCAAAGCAATGATTAAGTTTTATTCAAAGCTGGTCGATTTGCCCGGTGCCTCGCCCTTAGTGAACCCCTGGGATAACCATTAAGGTCCAGAACTGTCACCTTTTTCTATAACAAGGTGGCGGAAAAATACCTCCTGTGCCCAATCCCTGTGCGGCATGTGAAAGGTCTATATTTGCAATATTGGCTGAAATGACATGGGCTGTAACAAAATTGATTCATGGCACGATTTCACGCTTGAAAGTTGAAAGTACTTAAATTATCACTTTACACCCAGTTTGTTTGCGTCAGTTGTGTGAAAGTTTCAATCAAGCAGAGTTTATTTCAAGGTCATTTCATATTAATAGTACATTTTAGGTTTTCAAAGTGAAAAAAATCTGGCTCAAGTCTTGCACATGGTAATCTCATACGTGTCACATGTTCAGGGGTGTGGAAAACGTGGGGTAGGCCATGGCCTACCCTATGGCCTACTGTTGGTCAGATTTTTATAAAAAATAAAATAAATAAAATCAGTAAGAGTTGAACGAGTATGCTGAAAACACTTTTTTCAACTTTATAGGGAATGAAGCAATGTAAATACTTCCTGCACTCAGCCTTTAAAACAGGCTCTCTCTTGCTTGCAGTGCAGCAGGCATCATCGTTCGTTTAGACGACATTTTAGATATCCTCAGCACAATACTGTCCCCTCTCCCCCCCCCCCTCCCCTCCCTCTTTGAGTGGGGAAAAGGTCAAAGACAGAGAAGAAAGTGCTACTTAGAGAGTGGGAGTGTTCCTGAGTGTTCCTGGGTGTTCTGGTGTTCCTTGTTTTAGTACATGCCTTTTTCATGATTTTATGCTATGTATTTAAAGTCAATTGAAAATATTTAATTTCTAAAATATTGATTTTTCAGGAATGTTAGCAGAGAAAGAGCACTGTAAAGATTGTGGACCAACAACCATGGAACCAAGGACAGGACAAATAACTACTGGACAGGACTGAGGACCAAGGACTGAATACCATGGAGTCAGGCAGGATAGGACCAAGAAGCAAGGGCACTGGTCTCAGTTGCAGGGACAAATGACTGTGGACAGTAGATTGACAGCTGGAGATAATCAAGAACATCCACCTAAGCTGGACCGTAATGTTGGTTTTTTCCATATGTTTAAGTAATATTATATCAAAATACTGATAACTAACAAGTGTTTACCATGAAGTTACACAATTATTTTACCTTTCTTTATTCAAAAAAAAAAAACATTTCTTGATCTAACTTCTGGTAAACATTTGTGTTACAGTGTTATGCATTCAAATACTCACTGTGTTTTACTGAGTTGCATGTGCACAAAGTTTTTCAGGTTCTGTAGTCTTCTTTTCGGTTATTTGATTGAATAATCAAATTGGAGAAATACCTTCTTTTGCAATGGCCAAAATTGCACAGCTACAAATGACAGAGTGAAATTTGGTTTTTTGAAAGTCACTTTATTATTTAATCGTGGGGAATGAATAATTCATTTTCAAAGTTTCGGGAACAGAACTTAAGACTTCAATCAAATCTCTCAATCAGTCAATGTAACTATCAATCAATCATTTGACAATCAATAAATTAATCAATCAATCAATCAATCAATCAATCAGTCAATCAATCAAACAAGCAATCAATCAAATAACCATTCAAACATTCAATCAATCAGTCCTTCAATCAATTTTCTCTCAATCAATCAATCAATCAATCAATCAATCAAATAACAATAATTCAATCAATCAGTCAATCAAATAACCATTCAAACCTTCAATCAATCAGTCAGTCAATCAATTCTCTCAATCAATCAATCAATCAATCAATCAATCAAATAACAATAATTCAAACATTCAATCAATCAAATAACCATTCAAACATTCAATCATTCAGTTGTCAGTCAAAGTCCTGGGCATTTTAAAAACAATTTTTATTCATTTCTTTGATGCACATGTAGCTACTAGATAAACAGAGTATAACCCTGGCCCATGTGTGGTGTGTGTGCCGTTCATTCGCAAATAAGTGGCTTGCTTCCAGATTCATCTCTGTGGGAATCTTTTTTTTTCATTATGTTTTTTTTTCATTTCAGAAACTATTATTTCACAGGGTCTGGAAAAATTAAAAATGTTTCAAAAAACAATCAACAATGACTTCAAATTAATTGAACTGTTCTTAAAATGGATTTTTTCATGTATACTGACATAACACAGTCATATATACATTACAATCAAATAATATTTAGAATTTAAAAGACTTGAATTTTATTCAATCAAAGCCTCAAATTATGCAAAACAACCCGCTGAAATTAACTGTTAAAATCTTAAAAAATAAAACATATTTTTTCCCTTGTTCATACACCGAACTGCTAAAAAGACACCAATTTGAATATATTATTGTTCAAGGCCATTGGATTTTCCAAAATCTAAAATAGTATCACCAAAATCGACTGGAAATACAGTTTTAGTGTACACATTTGAAACACACAACTTTCGATACCTCTGATCTATATCAAAGACCATTTGAATTATTTCAAATCCAAACAATTGTATTCAAGGGAAATCGTACTAAAGCCACTTATTTGCTTATGGAAACTCAGTACAAAATTTCATTTGAGATCCTGAGAAGTTTCCTATTGAGCAGTTTCAAATAAATATTATCATGACATTTACATTGATACACCCTTGGCACACATTTTTACATTATTTCAAACTTGGCTTGCCCCCATTATCTGCCTAATGTAATTATTATTTTCTTTTGCAAACTTTTGTTTGCACGTCATCTTATCGTTTTGCCTTCATTCCTTGAGAAAATGGCATTGATTTTACTTGCCATTATCTCCAAATTCTGGATAATAATTGCCAAATTATGTCATTTTTGCCAACATTGACCTGACAAATTTTCAGTTATTGGTGGGGAAAAAACTGTTAGGTGTATTTTTAGGTTATCTGAATGCCCAGTATTTTCTTGGCTTCATGTTTTCTTATTCCAAGATATGCCATTGCTGTTGTCTAGATTAGCCTTTCTTCGGGTGACTATCTGCTCAATAGGAAACTTTTTTCAAGAGAATATTTCCATTTTAACAAGGTACATTGTAGTTTTCATATTCATCATGCTCTAGGCCATCAATTTTTCTTTTCATACGTTGAAATTAACCTTCTCAGCCAATTGATCTCTAACTAATTTCAACTTTCTCGGGCGGCATCGTATAATTTCAATAGACATATTTTCGGATTACATTGATAGCATGATGGTACTTGAGACTACGATATTTTTTTCACCTTTAAACAAAGGAGGCTTTATAAAACTACACATTTTCATCTTCAAAACTATTAAGCCAGTTCAATTATCTAAGAAATAATTAATTCAAAACCATAATATTTCACACACTGTGCCAAACGTATCATTTTTCATTAAATTCCATCCTCGGAGACCCAGGGGTGGGCCTTAGGTATTTTTTGTCTCCTTTGTTTAAAGGTGTCACAACAAGCTCATTAGCACAATAGTAAGCAGTGATAATAAATCCCAAATTGGGTCGATCTTGGAATAGAAAGAGCAAATCTGGGGTATACATAATAGAGTAGTCCCTTTGGATGTAGTGGGCATTGCCAAGTTCGCCTTACGTAAGGGTGGATATTTCTCATAGGGTATCCATGCAGCATTTTTAGCAGGGTCATTACTCATCCAGTTTTAGGTATTGTTGTTTGTTATGCTATGCTTCTCCAAAAAAATTAATAGTTAAGTGTTCAATTTGGAATGATTAGCAATTAAGATCTATAGTGCCGGAGGATAAGTTTTGTTTCAGTTTAGTGGGGTAGGCTGTTTTCCTTTCTAACTGTGCTAATGAGCTTGTTTATTTTTTCTTTGTGGATTTACATTTTCCACTTAACTTGGTATAGTTTAGATTATTTTCAGGAGCTGAGATGGCCCACACACCTGCACACATTACAAAGGGTCAGATTTTTCATCTAGCCGATCAACGTCCCTGCAGGGTTGTGGAAACTCTTGCTCTGAGCTGGGTGTTTCTGATGTTCCTCTACAATATTCCAACTGAGAAATCCTGGTGAGTTTATCTGATCCGTTCATTTTTGATGGAGGCACTTGGACACTTGATGATTTGGTCGTTTGCTCTCAAGTGGAGGAGGCATCATGAGGGGAGGTGAGAGTTTGCTTTTCATGTCTATTCGGCTTTACTTTACTACGTCAGAATCCCACGCCTTTATTACAATTGGCTTTTCAAAGATGCCTGTTTTCGATCGGTGTATCTGGAAATCTTCCGTTGTTGAGGATGTAAAACAGAAGTGCTTTATTGCATATTATGGGCAGTACATTTCCTTGGTGCTGGGGTTAGTTTGGAGCAATGAATGCCGCTAATCTGGCTTGACTGGAATTTCACAAGTGACACTAGATTGAGCCAAGTTATCTGGGATTCTCCTGAATGAGCTGATACCTGTTTAGGGATTTTCTTTCTTTAAATTTAAGCATAATTTTAATTTAGTTTTTTTAAATTATGCGTCAATCAAAACAAATTACTCAATTTAACAAACCAAATTGATAAACAACTTAAATAAAATAGCAATTATTTGCAATTCGGTTTCTTTTTTTAGTTTAAATGCTGTACTTTTCATTCGATGAACCTAATGTAAAAGAGTGAAAACAACAGGTTTTGCTCCTTTCCATTAAGTTTGTCAAATGAAAAGTTATGGTCTTTAAACAGAAATGTAGGAATAAGTTCAAATCTGAAGGAATAGACCATTTCCGAGTTTTACTTTGCCTCTTTTTCAAAACGAGTCTAAGTGCAAAACCATTCATATGAATATGAGTTTTACCTGCATGTTCATTTGCATGCGTATTAAACTCATTTTCATGTTAATAGTTTTGCATAAGGACTCGTCTTGAAACTAAGGCAAAAGGAAACTCGCCCATTCTTAAGAAGCATCCCGCGTCAGTTACTTGAAATGTCACATAACGCTTTTCCACGGAGTGTTGCGTGACGATTCAAGTAACGCCGGCAAAGGGGGCTTCTTAAGATTTCGAAAATGTAATTTTTTTCATTCTTATTCAATTCCATCTTCCGTATTCAAATTTCGAAAAATAGGCCAATTGTTGATCTTGATATCCAAAACTGTAAACTTAAGCTATTTTCGTATCTTTTAGGCCAATTGTTTGTTCTTGGCGTCCAAAACAAAAGTAAACCTTGGAAACTTCCATTTTGAAAGTGAAAGTGTAGAAATTATCTTCGCAGTGAATTTCCAATTTAAGCAATATTTCGATTGCCTAAATTGGAAATTCACTGCGAAGATCATTTCTCACTTTCACCTTCATCCGCTGTTAAAACGTGAATTATTTCTTATACTTTGCATCAAACTTCATTTTGTAACCAAACATAAAATTATATTTTGACTTTGTCGGTCTTCCAAAAGGCTGTACATATTCGACAAATATATATTCGATTTTCGTTTCATAATAATTTCTTGTCTTGATTCCAAAACGAGAAGTCTAGGACAACTTTTTCTTCAGTTATTTTTCAACAGTGTTTAACTTCGCTTCCATCTTCGCGAAACCAGCGGCAGTCGATCGGGGCACGACGAAGTAAACCGAGCAATTGAATCAACGTGACTCGTCACACCGATTTTGCCGCTCGGTTAATTTCGTCTCAGCCGATTAAAATCCCCTGGGTTCCCGAGGAACCTAATTCAAAACCAAAACTAAGATTAAACAACAATAAAACAAACAACTTTCAAATTCCAGCGTGTTTGCATTTTAATGAGATTCAAATCCTGAATATTTAATTAACATTTGCTCTCAAATTCTACACCTGAAATTACGCGCAAAACATTTAATCCGCGATTTCTTTCGAAAAATACTAAGATTCTTTATGCAACGAATGCTACAAATATTTTACTATGAATTCGAACTTCGCCGATTTACCAACTAATAACTAAAAAAGCCTTACGCGATTCTAGGTGATGTAAACAATCGGTCATTCGCTTTCGTTCTAAATTATTTCCCTTTCCAAAATATATTAGGTTTAAACTTTTCATTCGCTTTGCATTCGAAAAAATAAAATAAATAGATAGAAAACTCCTAACTTGTATCAGCTCTGACGGGGGTGTTTCAAATGACTTGTGTTCTTTTGGTGAAGTTTGTGGGATGACAGTCGGCGGGAGGTTTGGTCGGGGAGTCATATTAGTGGTTTTCTGCGTTCGATTCTTTTCTTGGCATCCATGGAAATGTGCCGAACATGATTTGTAGTTTAGCACTTCGGTTTTTCTGGTCCTCCTGCGGAAATTTCGAGATACATCTGTTGAAAACACGCATCTTAAATTTCAGCATTAATTTTTGGCATATTAATTACGGCTCTCAAAACTAATAAATATTCCAATTCAAAAGGCGTGGTATTATGACGTAGTTAAGTGAAACCGAAGAGGCATGGGGAGTAAACTCTCACCTCCCCTCATTATGCCATCTCCACTTGGGAGCAAACGGCCATGTCATTAGAGTGCTCAAGTGTCGACATAAAAGATGGCGGATCAGATAAACTTACCAGGATTTCAAAGTTGGAATATTAATGAGGGACAAAAGAAACACTTCAGCTCAGACAAGAGTGAAAACAACCCGACAAGCAGGGACAAGATCGGCTAGACATTTATTTTTTTAACGCAATAAAATACAAATAAAGAGACAGAGACAGTTTTTGCGTTGTTGTTCTTACCAGCAATCCACCCACAATAACTAACCAGGTAAACACTTGTGTTCATGATTATACAACGTAATTTGTCACGCAACTTGTCCCCCAATCTTCTCTAAGACAGCGTGACAAGTTACTTAAGGTGGCTCAAAACAGTTTCCAGCACTTAGATTTTGATGGGTCGTAATAACCACTATCACTTGATGCTACAATCATGGTATCAAAAAACTACCCAATCATTGGTGAACACGTTGTTATCATTTTCTTGATGCAATAGCCATAGCAACAGTGTGGCCTGCTAAAAACACCCTTAATTACAGCTTTAGGGGCTTACTATTCAAAAACGGCAAGGTGGAATTTTTTTATATTATTAAATTTTGATAAGCATGATAAGACGCAACTTTTCACAAAGTTTAAAAAAAATTCTGTACATAGGGTTCAGAGCCACTGTAAATTTTTGAAAATTTAATGTAGCTCTGAACCCTATGTACCAATTTTTTTTAAACCTTGCCAAAAGTTGCGTCTTGTCATGCTTATCAAAATTTAATAATATAAAAAAAATTCCACCGTGCCCTTTTTGAATTGTAAGCCCCTAAAGCTGTAATTAAGGGTGTTTTAGCAGGTCACACTGTTCCTATGGTAACCTATTGCGTCACGAAAATGATAGCAACGTGTTCACCAATAATTAAGCAGTTTTTTGATACCATGATTGTAGCATCAAGTGATAAAGAGTGGTTATAACGACCCATCAAAAGCTAAGTGGTGGAAACTGTTTTGAGCCACCTTAAAACATCGTGTCGTGAAACATCGCGCGAAGGTCAAAACCCTTGCAAAACAAGACACTACAACAGCTGCAGAAAATAGAATTAAGTTACTACTTTCTCCAACCACTGTAGCGAACTGTCTCTCAAGAATTTTGTCCATCACACAGTACGCTACACGACACCATGTTTCACGTAGAGCACTTGTCACGCCGCCTTCAAGAAAATTGTGAGATCAGTTACATGAAAGATTACAAAGTATAACAGGACCACAAACCAAGTTCTGCATTTACAAAAACCAGCACTAAAATAAATTAATTACAAACTGTACAGTGGCACACATTCATTCAAAGAGAATTAACGTAAAATACAACCAAACTGAGGCACTTTTGGACTTCATGGGCAAAGTAACAAGAATCTGGAATAAATCAAACCTATGTGTAAATCTTTTTTATACTGCCAGTGGAAATTTGACACTTTATCCCCACCCCTAACCCAAAAAAACCATCAAATAGCAGAGTTGAATTACTGGTTTTGCATTCGTTAATAATTCAAATTATAATTCACATTGTCCAAGTAATTAGAATTGTAGTAAAAATAAAACACGAGCTTTGAAATCCCCAGGTATCTTGACAATTATAATTTTTCTTAGTATAAAAGCAACATTGCCAAAGAAATGAGAATTTAGTGAAAATAAAAACTATAATCATTTTCAAAACTATTATTATTTTTTGATGAAGTAGTTTGCCATTCAACTTTTTACAGCTTTGGAGCACCCCATTAAAGAACAGTTATTTCGTAATAGCACAGAAGAATCACTGTCTCATTTCTGCATTTATCAAAACTTCAATTTAAAATTTCCACATTGTGCCACTGACATTAAAGGGTACCTCCGCTCTTTTGACAAATTGACAGTAATTTGTTTCCAATAATGCCTAAATTGAAAGTGAGAATTTAACAACAAAATGAATTTCCAGTTTAAACAACTGGAATAAAGAAGCCTGAAGAATTCAGGGCTTTAACAGGATTCGAACCCGTGACCTCTGCGATACTGGTGCAATGCTCTACCTACGAGCTATAAAGCCACACATTGGGAGCAAGATTAAATTATTGAGTTCACATTTTCCTGTGAGAAGTGCAATGACATGACGCATGTGAAATAATTCAGACATTATGAACTGTGGATGTAGATGAAAGTGAGAAATGATCATAACAGTGAATCTCCAATTGAAGCAATCAGAATAAAGAAGCCTGCAAAAATTCAGGGCTTCAACAGGATTCAAACTCGTGATGCTCCACCAACTGAGCTGTGAGGCCACACATTGGGAGCGAGGTCAATTTATTGAGTTCATATCTTCCTGTGAGAAGTGTAATGACATAAAGCATTGGAAATAACTCATAATGTGAACTGTTCAAGTAGAAAAAGTGAGAAATGATTTGGTGAATTTCCAATTGAAGCAATCGGAATAAAGAAGCTTGAAAAAATTAAGGGCTTCAACAGGATTCAAACCCATGACCTCCACAATACCGCTGTGATGCTCCACCAACTGAGCTGTGAAGCCACACATTGGGAGCGAGGTCAATTTATTGAGTTCATATTTTCCTGTGAGAAGTGTAATGACATAAAGCATTGTAAATAACTCATAATGTGAACTGTTCAAGTAGAAAAGGTGAGAAATGATTTGGTGAATTTCCAATTGAAGCAATCGGAATAAAGAAGCTTGAAAAAATTAAGGGCTTCAACAGGATTCAAACCCATGACCTCCACAATACTGCTGTGATGCTCCACCAACTGAGCTGTGAAGCCACACATTGGAAGCGAGGTCAATTTATTGAGTCCATATTTTCCTGTCAGAAGTGTAATGATGTAAAGCATAGAAAATAATTAATTGTAAACTGTGCATGTAGATGAAAGTGACAAATGATCAATGTTTGAAGCAATTGGAATAAAGAAGCCTGAAAAAATATTGAGTTCATATTTTCCTGTGGGAAGTGTAATGATGTAAAGCATGTGAAATAATTCATATATGAACTGCGGATGTAGATGAAGGTGAGAAATGATCATCACAGTGAATTTCCAGTTTAAGCAATATTGGAATAAAGACAAAGAAGGCATGGAGAATATCACTTGGTAGCAACAAAACATGGGAAAGATTATCACTTGTAAATTTACAGCGCTCCAACATTTCAGATTTTATAACATGAAATGGTTGCCACTATTGCTATGAAGCAGAGCATCTTTTGTGTGAAACAGTTGGGCAACCATTACATGTCATCACATCCAAAGAGCCAGCAAGGGAAATTTAAAAGCAATAATATTTTCCAATATTTTGTTGCTACTAAATCATATTTCTCCCCTTCCTGGTACAATTTGGAATTTAGACATTTTTTTAAACAAATCAATCTCAACTTGTCATAAGAGTGGAGGTTCCCTTTAAAGTTAGCTGAAAAACTATTCTCCAGATTTATATCTCAATCTGAAGGGACAAGTGCTAAGGAATTTGGAAGTTGTATTTGTACTCATTGGCCACTGTATAGTAACAGAAAAAACCACAGACATGCAGAAAGAAAGTGTTGACACAAATAAAACTACCGTACCATATGTCAAAAACAAATAAAAATAATCAAATTGGAAAGTGGATAACACCCTTGAAAAACATGAATTTTGAAGGGTGCCACAGAATTTGTCAAACAGTCTTTTATAGGAACAGTAAACTCATCAATTCTGTCAAAGTTGTCACGAAAATCAACCTCTAAAAATTAATAAACTGGCCACTTGTTTTACCATATTTGACAAAATAAATTCTTGACTTTTGTAGCATTCGGTTTGTAAAGACCATGTGTGGTCTTACCTGCAAAACTTTAAAATTTCATTTAATTCAAAAGAACACAAAATGAAGTGTGTCATTATCTGCTGATTTTAAAATCGTCTATAAATGGACAGAACGTTTTGGGTGTTAATTTAAAAAAATATTCTCTTTCCAAAGGATTGATCATGAGGTATCAGTAATAAAACATAACTTTAAAAAAGAAAACTATGAATAATATTTCATTTATTTTCAAAAGCGTTTTTTAAACCAGAATTACTGTATTTCCCCAATCTTGCCTCTTTACTCCATTACGTCATCACCATACCCAACTATTAATATTCATTTTACTACTACTGCACAATCCCTTTCAGCAAATCTGAAGCCAGTTTTCATTGATGACATACACCGATCAGGAAATTAATTATTGCATAATACCCCCAAAATTATTTTATCTGTTAAAATTGTTGTGTTAACGTGAATAGCGAGGACTACATTGACCATTAATTCCAGTCAGAATGTACCCTCCTATCTAAAAATCATCCCCACCCTCCCCCTCCCAACTCCCACTCAACAGAAGAGGACTGTGTTATTGGTGAATAGCATTCACTAGTGCTTCATAGAAAATAAAGGAAGTATCCCTTTGACAGGGAGACGGGGAGAGGCAGAGGACCTGGGGACAAGGGACTTAGGGGGAATGGGGGACCTTTTCCCTTCCTCTTTATTAATCAGGGTTGCCACTTATCAGAAACTAAAAAGTTCCCCGACTTTCACTGACCTTTGAACAATTTCCCTGACTTAACTGCAGGGCACGAAATTGCGCCTAATACAGTCGCCAATGCGACTAAAATTACCGTGCTGGCGACCAAGATTCAAAAATTAGTCGCCAAGTTGGTGACCAGAACTCTTTGGGCTTTGCATATCTTACCTTGATGTATTTTTCAACTAAATAAAGCTTTAAGGTAGACGAACCGAACATGTCAACATCCTCCATCTGGGATTTTCTAAACGTTACCTTGTATATTGTGAAATGAAATGTCCCTTTTGCTAACAATGCACATTGCGGGCTCGCAACATTCCATACTCTTCCAACCGTGGCAACACCTTCCATGTGAAAAATGGCTCCTAACTTTCTGGTCTCGGCAACCACTTTGGAAAATTCAGGAGCCAGATGGCTCCTTGAAAAAAAAGTTAATTTCGTCCCCTGCTTAGATTCAGTAAATTACAATACAGAAACAACCCAAAACCGCTGGCCAAAACTACTGCTTCTGCACATGCCACAAATTAATCCTTTAACTCCATGTTTTTCAGAAAGGAAATAAAATACCAGCTTTTCGCAGCCCTTGCCGAAAAAGGTAACATTTTCCCTGACCTTGTTCAAAATTGCCTGAATTATTATTATTACTTTATTGTTTTCTCCATGGCAACCCTGTTTGTGGGAGACGTGGTGGCCTAATGGTTCGTGCGCTGGACTCTGGATCGGACGGTCCGGGTTCGAGTCCTAGCCGGGACAGTGCATTGTGTTCTTGGGCAAGACACTTTACTCTCACAGTGCCTCTCTTCACCCAGGTGTATAAATGGGTGCCGGGGAAATACTGCTGGGGGGTAACCCTGTGAAGGACTAGTATCTCATCCATGGGGGAGTAGAAATATTCCTAGCCACTTAATGCTACTGAAACCAACATAAGCTGCGTCAGTATGGGCCATTAGGCCCGAGGGTTGAACCCATGGCAACCCTGTTTATGGTACCAGCCTCTATGACTTTTCTCATACAAAGTAATCTGTTATGATCTGAATTTTGTCCTTTATTTTTCCCAGATCCCACCACCTTCAGAATTCTTCTTCCTATGTACATGTATATCCTCTCTTTTCCCATCACCTTCACCCCCAAGTTCCTTGCACTATCCCTTCATCTTTCAGGAATCAACACACAAATAAACCTGTTGCCCCCCTCCACCCCCCATCTATTACCTTTTTGGACGGAATGAGTCCCAGGGTACCACCCTCAGGTCAAAACCCTTACTCTTTCATAATACCTTTTTCGACACAAAAGGTGCAGTGTAACCCTTTCACTTGTCTTCAATAAAAAAATGGTAGCCCCAACCATCTACAGAAGGCATTCTGCATCTCTTCTGACCTTTTTACTAAAAAACCCTTAAAATGCTTAAATTGACCCCTCGGTGAGACTGTTCCAGACAATTATTTTGATTAAGGCCATTTAAATACCTAGATAACGTACCCCAATTCATAAAATCTCTACTCTTCTACATACTAACAGCCTGAAAAAAGTACCTCTTTCAGGTTTAACCTCAAAACTGCGTAGTACCCCTCCTGCCAGAATTAAGATGACAGACAATATGACTCAGGGCTTTTCTATTTCAATATTTAAATGATGTGTGTAAAATAGAGTATGGAATGTATTATTCAAATAAACATGGAGCCGCCCTTAGACAAATTTGTAAGTACAAGTATGCCTCTCCTCCCAAATAAAATGATCTTTTTTGATCTTCCTTCTATTCTTTGTGTTTTTGATCTGAATGAAAACATTTTGTACATGCAAGTCCCCTTCCAACCAGCACCCCTTGCCTAAACTGGCACTGGGTTGAACACAATACAGAACACCCCTTCATTCAGTGGCATATCAATGAAACACTCTACATCCAACAACACTTTAATTTGAATATTTCCACTCTGTATCAGTATGACCAAGAATTTAAAACAACCCCCCGCCCCCAACAGAGGTTTAAACAGAGGAAATACAGTAATACTTAACAATTAGACTACGAGCCCAAGTTTTCTATGAGTGAATAGACAACAAGGCACAGCCAAGTTGATTATCGCTCATAGAAAACAAGGGCGAGTTGTCTAATTGTTTTACTAGAAACTCTGGAGGATTGCATTTCAAAAGCTACGATTTTTTGTATTTTTAAGCCAAAAATTAAGAAAAATCTTGCCTTCAAAGATCAATGTGCACACAATCATTTTCTATCAGCAAAAAGAAAACAGTCAGAGAACAAATCGGATTCAAGGATTTCCAATAGAACAATGCTGAGTTTCTGCTAAAAAGTCATATAAAAAAATAAAAACAAATGTGTTTCAACACGTTTTCAAAGTCAATTTGCTTATGGGCCAATTACAAATAGAACAAGCTTGTCTGTGGTCTTGCAAAACCTAAATGTAAAGCAGAACTTGGTTTATGTTATACAATGCAATGATCAATTCAAAATGCCCTTAACCCGTGCAAATGGCAGGGTGGGGGGGGGGGGGACCAGTTACTCCACTGCATGCTGAGATGCCCCAAGGAATAAAAAGTCTCGCTCCACTCATAACGTCTTGAAGAAAAAATATAATAATAATACCCTTACTTTTCCTGGAGACTAATAACAAAATAATTTTGATTGGCCAGTATAAACTATGTAAAAAAGTAAATGATTTGAACCCAGGAGTATTCAATAGTTTGTCTGGTGCAATTGCTCAGATGAGTGTTGTCTAGAGAAAACTTATAGTTGGTGACTGACATTGTGAGTAAATGAACTGAGTGGAAGTCAAAGTATGTACATGTATGTTCATCAATCTAGATTTAGTCAAAATTGTGTCAGAGGTGTCTAAAGCAGATGATGGTTTGTCAGTTTTGTTAACAACACAAGGTTGATGGTAAACTGCAGTTAGTCATTGGTAGTTTGATATTTGTAAGGCACTTTCTCTATGTACATGTAGCATTCTGGATAGCTTGTAAAGGTACATGTACATGTAGTTTGTCAGTTGAAGTCAAGGTTGGTTTGTCAGCTTTGTTACCATCACAAAGTTGTTTGTAAAGTGCAGTTTAAAACCATTAGTACAGTATTTGATTGTGAAGCATTTTCTCTATGTAGCATCTGGACAGCTTGTAAAGTCAGATGCTGGTAGGCATTCGCCTGAAAATTTGATTGTGTACTGCTTGTTACTGGGTTTGTTGTTGTTTCCGCTTTGTCTTTTTTGTCATTGTCAAAAAACCAAATAATGTCATAATGTAGGACCTGCAAGATATTCACAGTGTACGTGATAATAGGGTGCTGTTGGTATACGGTAGTAGTAAGTAATTGGGGTTTTATTGATAATTTTTGTTACCTTCTGAGGAAATTAATTTTAGCATTTTCCCAGATAACAAATTCCCTGACCTTGAAAAACATTTTTCCTGGCCAGCAACAACTTGTAATAATGGTGAATTTTATCCCTCTATTGTCAAGATGAATTTGATGAATCCCAGTATCTAAGTATATAATTTTTCTAGGGAGACTTTCCTGGGGGAACCAGGTTAAGATATTCTAAGGGGAATGACCCTGGAGGGACCGGATTAAGATATCCTAAGGGAAGTTCCCAGGGAGAACCAGGTTAAATTTTGAATTGATCAATGCAAAAGAACACAAGTGTTTACCTGGGTCCTGGATTGCAATTAAATCATCAATCTAAAAGTAATAAGCTAATAGATGATATCCCCATCTTGCCTTGTCCTGAACTACTGTAACGTCTTCGCCTATAAGAACAGAGAAAATACCGTAATTTATATTCATTGATTAATGGGTACAGTGGAACCCAATTAGAACATAAAGTCTGCATACAAGCATAGTGGCCGATCAGGCTGGAGATTATGCCGGTTGCCTTAGCAAAAAGCGACTAGGAGTGTTTCTACTCCCCCCTGGATGGGATGCTAATCCATCACAGGGTTACCCTCCAGCATCCAATCCTGATTCCCTCACTGAGTCTTGCGTGCAGGGAATCATGTTATTTGTATTCATTACGCGCACGAAATCTTCAAGACTTGACGTGCAAAGTTGAATGCAACTTACTATCATGTTTCCCTGTGCACAAGTCTCACAGTGGAAATCGACCATTGAACCCTGATAGCCATAATTTACACATCTGGTAACACCTGGCACAATTTAGGGACATTTTGCTGTAGGACTACTTTTAGGGCCCTACACAGAACTAAGCACAGAATTGTAAAATGGCCTTAGCTATTAATCTGAGGTAAATCAATTGCGTTTCAAGTAAAATTGGCCATTCTACTATTTCCACAACCTTGCTCCTTCCACACCTCCCTGCCGCAAGCGCCCCCCCCCCCCCCCCCCCCAATTTTTGACAATAATGTTGGCACACACAACACACTCCCCCAAAGCTGTCAAAACAAATTTCGCCTTTAGTAACAAAGTAGCTCCAACAATCGTTCGTTGCCGTTACTTTGTTTATACTGGAGACCAGCCTACCTGCATGATTTTCCGAGTTGAATCTCGCGCCAACAGCACAAAACACATCTCCGGTTCATTGTGAAGAAATTAGCGACAGACTTCACCTAAATATAAAATAAATTTACGCAAAAATGAATATAAAACAATCCCTATGACAGAAGGATAATAACAGAACAAGGAAACACGCTAAAAGTATATTATGAACCTTTTTTCTCTCCACGTGTTCACTGTTGTAGTTCAGGAGTGCACAAGATGGCCGAGCTGTTCTTGCTAGGAATGCTGGGAAAGCTCGCGCGTACACCACGCGAGTTCGTGCATACGATCGGCCACGATCGCGCGCGCAAAAATATTTGATGTATCTTGGAATTTTCGAGCTTGATTTGGAGGGATGTCAAGCCCGCGAAATGATCCCGATCGCGGACTGATCCACAACCCCGAAATGATCCCCAGTATGACCCTGAAATGACCCCGACGCCGAAATAATCCCCAATTTTTTTCGCGATGACCCCGAACTGATCCCCGAGTAAATTTGGGAACGGCGTTTAAGCATGGGAGTGTGGATTAATAAATTCAAGTAACTTAAAGCTAAAACAAAAAAGGTAATTGTCATTAAAAAAGATAGACAACAATGCAACCACAGGTAGCCCAAGCTCCTTTGGGAACCGTCGACATGACGTTATTATAACAGTTTGTATGGGAATTTAACGATCGTACAAAATAGTTCAAAATAAGGAGAAAAAACAATAAAATCAACTTACCTGTCCTGTTGTGTGCATAACTTGTGTTTTTATGGCGTTTGGAGGCGTTTCAGAGCGGTATTCCTCTCCATATGAGGAATTATATATGGAGAGGAATACAGAGAAGCTAAACCCCACTGGAATCGCTCTGAAACGCCTCCAAATGCCATAAAAACACAAGTTATACAACAACAGTACAGGTAAGCTGATTTTATTAATTTTTCTCCTGATTTTGAACTATTTTGTACGATCGTTATATTCCCATACAAACTCTTATAACAACGTCATGTCGACGCTTCCCAAAGGAGCTTGGGCTACCTGTGATGTAGACTTGCTCCAAGTCGCTCGTTTGATTCGCCTCGCGGAGGGCGCAGTAGATAGGGCGCGCTGGAGCCCGAATTAAAATGGCGAGGGAGACCGAGCGCTTGATATGGATCGGAGGGCGCGCGCTGGCTTGAAAATTAAATTCGCGGGGCAGAAAAAGCCATTTAAAAACGATCTTTTTCAAATAACTCTACCGTGTCTATCGATACAAAGAAAGAACGAGCGACTTGGGGCAAGTCTATCTGTGATGTAACAGAACCGAATATGCATAGATACTACAATGAAAAAATATTTAGGTCTTTTTTCGGTTTCCCTCGTTGTTAAGTAATCGTCACTCCCAAGCTTAAACGTCATTCCCAAAATTACTCGGGGATCAGTTTGGGGTCAGCGTGAAAAAAATTGGGGATCATTTCGGGGGCTGTACATTGATTGCTCAAATTTATGACGAAAGCACCCATCAATTGATAAACTGGGTCACGTGTTTAACCCACTGACTCCTGGAGATTTTTTCAAAAAAACGCGTTTTTAGACATTTTGAACATGTTCTAGTCAGTTGTAGGCTAAATCCACTCCAAATCTCTCCAAACTGCTTTTGCAAAATAAAGACATGCCAAGTTTTTTACTAGAATCACATTTGATGACATTTTAGCTCGGGCATGCGCACAAATCAAAATTTGAGAAACTTGCAAGTGACCCACCTCTTTAGGCTTTTCTTTTTCTTGATTTTTTTTCGCTTTTCCTTTCTACTTCTTTCGTATCTTTTTGATGCATTGGTTGGCCTTTTCCTGAGCTTTCCTTCGGTTCAAGAATTGCCAAGATAGCATCAATGAGACGGGAAATACTTAACACGGAGTAGCCAAGCGTAAGTGAGGGGAATTTTTCCTTCTGGTTTTCGACGGAAAATTCTAAGCGTTTACGTGAATATTTCAAGCTCCGTTAGCCCAATCAATATCATCTGGATATCATTGGAAAGCTCTTTCCTTCCTGCAGAACTGGGGTAAAAGGGATTCCTATTTTGGTCAAAAATCCCACTTTTGAAAAAATCTTGGTATTTTCGGGCTTGATTTGGACGAATTGCTCAAAGCTATGACGAAAGAACCCATCAATTGATAAACTGGGTCCGGTGTTTAAAGATATGATATGCAGCGAGTGAGGGGACAATCATACATGCCCTCTTTACAATGGTAGACTGGCTGCCGCCATCAGTTCATTTATGAGCCTACTCGAGCCCTCCCAGATAATAGGAGTGTTGATGTATGGCATGACGATAGACCACAGCACCGAGGGTTACGTTCACTTCTCTTCTCTAATAGTGTGAGGGTGCTTTAACGTCCCACAGGTAAAAGGTATCCTTTGGAAAAGCGGTCAGAAATTACAGTGTCTATATGGGAATATGATGGGAAATAAATTTTTACAAATTTTTCACAATTTATGAATCGCAACGTTAAACTACTAGGCAGAAGATTGTATTCACCAAGTTTGAAGGAGGTATCTGGGATATGAGACGCATAGTTAAGTTTTTAATTTTCCATACATTTGTCTCTTATTTTCGGGTTAAATTTTTGAACTCTTCATCGCTGAGCTGCCGTAGAGGCATATGTGGCTAGTCAATTGATGGAACAATGGATGGTTCAATGGACGAGCGATGCAGTGGGGGGGGGGGGGTGGACAGGGGGAGGGAGTCCGGGAGAATTGGGACGGGAGGCAGGAGAAGAAATGGTTGGAAGCGGGAGTTCCAAGAGGGCGGGAGAGAAATTCAAAACGCGAACTTGATTGGATACGTGATTGGATTACTTTTAACAACCAATCAAAATTTTATTCCACTTGCATTTAGACCATTTAGCGTCTTCTGGGCAAAAAAGCAAACGGAAATTCGCGCTTGGGGTAAAACACATGCTTATTTCCGGTGAAATCAACTGTAAGGTAAGGTAAAACTAAAGTCTGCATTCGGGCCTAGTGGCCCATCAGGCCGGAGCTTATCCCGGTTTCTATAGCATGAAGCGTCAGAGAGTATTTCTACTCCCCCCTGGATGGGATGCTAGTCCATCGCAGGGTTACCCCCCAACAGTAAATTCACCGGTACCCATATATACACCTGGGTGATGCAGTGCCCCGGCCAGGGGCTCGAACTTCAGCGCATGCTCGGTATGAGCGAATGCATGCTCGGTATGAACAACAATAAAACAGTCGCGGTCGATAGGTTTTATCGATATTTTAATAATAAAGAACAAATCTTACCACGTCTCTACGGTGTGACACTCGTCAACTACAAGGAGCGAGACACAATCGTGCAAGGAAAAAAATTCTTTCTTCAAATTATTCCGTTGTTTCGCGATCGACTGAAACACACTAGTAGTCTGAAGTGTCAGACGTGTTCTCGCCCTAATCCCCTGAGGTCCGCGCCTCAGGGGATTAGGGCGAGAAGACGACTGACATTTCAGACTAGAAACACACTTGCATCATTTGTCGACAAAATGATGGCAGGAACACGCAGCTCTTCCATCTCTTGAATCTGTTCATTCATTATATACTCTTGAGCGGGGAAACCACGAGAACGACAACATTCCGATAAAGTTGTAACTCCATGGCCGCTGAGAAGAGTTGACAAATAACCGGTCGGCAGAATCCTCACAACGTCCTTCGACTGAAGATGTTTGACGGTGTCTTTCTTTTCATCTTTGAGCGATGACACGTGAGGGAATCTTTCTAGACAGAAATCTATGAGCCGGTCCATGACGATATCACAACGGCTTTCGAGTGATGACAACTGCTACAACCGCAAGACGCGCCAGGAATCAATAATGATCGGCCGTTGTCTAGATGACACTTTTATCGCCTTTCAACCAATGGGAATTTTCCGTTTCCTGGAGAAACGGGGAATTCACTTCTTCTCAAAGATGTCCATAGTCCGTCTATTTTTTTGCTCCCGCCCCCTACCCCTTCATGCCTCACATTTTGCGCCGGAGTCCAGTTCTCTCGCGATTCATTCACCGCGTTCGCCGATCGAGGAAAAATACGAAAAAATAGCGGACTGTGAACGGTCCAGTTAGGTTATACCTTAGTGGTGCGCCTTTCCCTCAGATATTCTACACTTCCACACATCTGAGAAATGTAGAGCAAGGTAAGGAATGAAAAGGGTAGAATAGCTGGGGTAAGGGTCTTCATAATCCCTAGTTTGTCACACTAGTCTACACATCCGAGAAGCGTGGAACAAAGTGAAGAATGACAAGGGTATAGAATAGCTTGGGAAAAGGTCGTTATTATCCCTATATAATTTGGTTTTATCAAATAGGTTGATAATGTCAATTGGCCACCGTAAAGAGATTCAAGAGCTGACGTTTCGAGCGTTAGCACTTCGTCGGAGCGAATCAGACGAAGGGCTAACGCTCGAAACGTCAGCTCTTGAATCTCTTTACGGTGGCCAATTGACATTATCAACCCAGTTGATAAAACCAAATTATATCGTTATACTTCCCACCGACGCAGCACCACAGTTTCTTTAGAAACTTACCCCCTCTATTCATTCGTTATTATCCCTAGTTTGTCAATATTCTACACTTCCACACATCTGAGAAGTGCGGAACAAAGTAAAGAACGACAAGGGACTCGACAAGGGTAGAAGGTCGTTATAACCCCCAGTTTACTGCACTTACACACGTCTGAGAAGTGGGATAGAATAGCTTGGGAAAAGGTCGGTTTTGAGTTTGTCAGTGTTCTACACACCCACACATCTGAGAAAAAAGGTCGTTATAATCCCTAGTTTGTCACAGTGTGCTACACATCTGAGAAGTGTGGAAGGAAGTGAAGAATGGCAAGGGAAGAATAGCTGGGGAAAAGGTCAGTAATATCCCTTGTTTGCCACACTATTCTACAATTCCACTAGTTTGGAACTAGAAAAGTGTAGAAACCAGGGATTTCATGGCCAGTGCCGGACATGTGTGAAAACTCCGGCGAGCGAAGTGAACGGGGCGGGACAAACTCGGTTCGTCCTTTTTCGCCGTTGCACGTTTCCGTTTCGTAAACGCTAGTTACGTTATAGTGTTTTTCTAAAGACTTAACAGACAAATGTGCAAATGTCAAGGATGTTTTAATAAGTACGACATCGCTGTATCCTTTGTACATTGTGAAGATTGCGCTACATTTGGAAATAGTAGTCTTACTTTAATACATGACAATTTTAAATAGCGAGAGTTCCTTAAACAAACCTTTTCATCGTTTATTACACGTCGTGCATCTTGGCAAAACAGGCCACGCAAGGCACAATGACACCGGGTACCATTTCAATCGGTTTGTTTAAATTTTCCGAGTTCCATACATGACATAAGTTTATAAAACTTCTGCGACAGTCGCTTTTTCTTTTGTGTCGTTATATGTCCATTATTGAAGGTTCGGACAATGAAGCATGCAAAATAGCATACAAGTCTCTCTGGGGCCGTATTGTTGTGGGATAGTTTATACACGAATATAGCGCTTTACGGAGCCAAGTTCTCATTACAAAAGTTATAGTGTGGAGAGGTTCGTCTGTACTCGTATCATTTACTTACAACGAAATACAATGTGTTACGTCATTCCATAACTGAGCAAATAGAAACAGCCTAAGTGATCAGAGTCGAATTTCTCAACACCACGTCAACACTATGCGTGTAAGTCATAAGGGCGAACAATCTGATTTAAAAGTATTGAGCTATGATCAACTTCTCTCCATCTATGAAGACCGGTAACAGGAACAAACGTAAAGAATGTCACATAAGCTGCCTAGTCCCGATAAAAGATAAAATTACTTCTGCTAGTTACGCGAGTCCTTCTATGTACATGGAAACAAAAAAAATTAACTAACTATAAAAGAAAAACTTACACAGCTATAAAATAAATACAAGCTTGAACTGTCAATAACCCTTCATCAAGCGTGTTTGATAAATATTTAAGGAACTGATAAAGCTACCCCAGAAAGCCCCTTTTCCACCATATCGAACACAAAACAGGAGTAATTGAGACTGGCACTAACTTACTCGTGACGTACTTTACTTGTTTGGAGCGGTTTTCAATTGAGTGTCGAACTGACAAAGAGTGATAGGCGCTTGAAGTCATAGAACACTTTGACAATCAATGATAGTACTTTACTTCAGAAAACGAGTTGAAACGATAGATTTTCTCATAAAATAACCTAACGCGGTGGATTTTGGAAGAAACCCATTATTACTTCCGGAATTAGAACCGTGAACTAATGCACCTATCAATGTTAAGCCGGTCGAAGGGGGAGGGGGGGAGGGGGCCGGACATAGGCGGGGTACTTGAACGGAGCTGAGATTTTCTGTTTAAATGCCCTACCCCAGGGCATTTGTGGATTGTCAAAATAGTAACTAAAAGTCAATAAAATGTTGCTAGAAAGGCCATTAAAACGGTCAAAAGGACGATAACGAGACTGTCGAATACCCACCTATGCCCCTCCCCCCCCCCCCACACCGGTTTAACATTGATAGGTGCGTAAATTAATAGTTTGGTGTTGTCTTCTGCGACATCCAAAAAGACGGCTGCGAGCGAGATTCAGTCGGTTTGTGAGGTTCTAAAAAGATATAACTACTAAATTTGGGAACTGATTCGTTCAAAGACGAAAATTTTCAGTCGTTTTAGCACCTTTTTTTGCAGCAAATTCAAACGGGAACACAAGTTAGAAAAGGTGGCACGAAGACCGAACTTCACGTAGCTTGGACAACGAATAAACGTAACTATTTGAACAACACGAATGCTTCTATGAGGTAAAAATAACCCTATGTACAATGAAATAAAGAGCTGATATAAAATAAAACCGAAACATAAAAATGCCTGCATTGCTGCCAATTCCAATCTTATAACAATAACATTTGATCAATCATTTTGCGACTTAAAAATTTCCCATTAAAGTTATTTGTAACATTTGTACATTCTAAAAGTCTTGTAATTAGGCAAGTAAAGAATTTCCCTTCAATAATTTACGGCGGGCAAAGATGAGTCCACAGGTTTCTAACAAATGAATTCGACGTCGTCGTCACTTTCCTCCAGAAGACTCTGATCCAAATCTATGGATGCGTTTCTATTGTTAAAGAACAAGAACGGTTCATTCATCATAAAGTTTTGTATAATAGTTACGACAGATTAAAACACCTAAAAGCTAAACATGACTCGAATAAAATCGTTTTTTAAATAAAAACAAACAGCTTAACGCTACTTGGCTACACTGACTGACTGACTGATTGACTGACAGAATGACTGACACATAACTCTAGTGACCGACTAATGACTGATTGATACCTGACCAAGGATTTAATGACTGACTTACAACTGACTGACGGACCTACAACTAACTGACAGACTGACTGTCCAACTGACTACAGCTGATGACTGATCGACTGACTGAGTGGCTGACTGAATGAATTGCGGACTGACTGACCGATGGACTGACTAAATAACTGACTGACTGATGACTGACCAATAACCTACTGACTGACTGACCAACCAACCAACGACCGACATAAACAGACCTATGTGCCCTGTGAATCAGTTCCTGTCCAAATAACACATTGCAATGTCAGATAACAGAATGGCTAAAATCAAAGGATATTATTTTCTTTCTAGGTTTCTTTCCCTTTGGTTTAGTCTTTGCCTTTGCCTGTCCTGCTGGAGGCGTTTTTCTACCCTTGACAACCTTCCTTGGTTTAGGTGCGCGTTTCTCCCGTGGTTTGCCACCAGGGGTTTTGACATTTCCCTAAAACAACAAGCACAACAGCCATGTTAATATTTGCGCTGAAATTAAATCTTACAGCTAAGAAGTGAAATCTAATCAAGCCACATGAACAGGGGAAAAAACCAAGCTGAAAAAATTAATGGTTATGAGCGGCATACCTCAAGGTCAGTCATCTGTCCTGCCTCTCCCACAGGGCTTTCTCTTCCACCGTTACCCGAGTCGTCACTATCTTCTTCCGATGGATCAAGCTTCATCATCAGATATTTGAACTGCAGACAACACAGTAACGTTTTAGGTAACTACATAATAATAATAATTATTATATTAATTATAATAATTAGTACATGTATCCGTCGTCATCAAAGTTAAAAAAAACAATTTCAGATCTTACAGAGCTTTTCTTTTTATATTATTTCATATCAAAATCCAGAGTTTTGAATACTTAAACAGCAGGTCCCGGTTTTTCAAAGGCTGGATAACGCCATCCACTGGATAAATCACTATCCAGTGGATAGCATAGTTGCTTTGCCGACACTTGTCCACTGGATAGTGATTTATCCGGTGGATAGCATTACTCACCCTTTGAACCAGGACCAGGTTTATTGCTGAATTGGAGTTTATGCGAGACCCTGTAGTCTTAACTAGAGGGAGGCTAAGTTGTATTGTTACAACTGGATGTTGTTTTACGTAAACTATGTTTGAAAGTGCAAGTTTTAGTGCCTCAAATCCCGTTATGACCAAGAATAGATTTCATCTGGTACCCCGCGAAAAAATTAGCGCCAACCGTCAAACATCAATTGAGCCATCTAGAATTAGCCGTCAACCGTCAAATACCCTAAAACGCTTACTGTCGATCGTCAAGAAACGATATTTTTAACCGTCATTAGTTAAAGGTAAAACCATACTGTGACCTTGTAAACTTTGTTAATATGATTGGCCCAAAGAATCGGTAACATGCAAAATAGAGATTACTTGCTCCATTATAAGAATTCTTACCTCTAAGTAATCACGCACTAACTGTTCATGGCTTCTCACCGCGTCCGGTTCTTCTACATACCGCAAGACTTGTTCGGGATTATAAACAACTCCCGCTTTTCTTGGCACAGTCTTGTCATACGCCTTTGTTGGTTCGGACGGAGAATATTTGTGGCATTTACTATAAAATGGAAGAGTCAAAAACCATCAGATCGTTACGCGCTTTGTCCTGTTGTTGCATGCTACAGTCTCATTGGAGAGGTTATCCGAGTCACACAATTCTCTCTCTTTTCAGTGGAAGAAGCACTGCGTGACAAGTGTTATGAATATAACGGAACACGTAAGAACAGCCTGCATGTATTTAGGGACGGACAGTTTTATTTTTGAGGAGGGGGGTAGGAGGGCAATTACAAAATAATTCCTGCACTAGCAAGCACTTTCTTATATCCAGGACCTGTGATGATGTTAAAAAAAATCTTGCGCAAGTTCACAGTCCAAAAAAAAAAATCTTGCACAATCTGAAGGTGAAAAAAATTTCTTGCCTAGAAAAATTGCCCAACCCCCAAGAATAAAATGGTCCGTTCCATACAAGGCTCGATAAAAAGTGCAGTCGGTCAGTAGTGTAGCAGCTCACGCAAGCTTGTAATTCTACTGGTAGCAGTTGCTATTGTTTTAGGGGCGAGGGGCATTGTTCCTGTTGCTTGTTATCACGTAGGGTAGCGAGCCATTCATGTGAAACCTTACGAGAGCTGCTATATCGCACCGGTCCACTAGTAGACGGGTAAGAGTAGATTTTCTGCAGGGCAGGCAACTTTCCATTCTCACTTGCCAGATTGGCAGATACCAATCCGCCCCTTCCCACCCACCCCACCCTCAAACACGCACTCAACATACACCCAAATGACGATATCAAAGCAACATTTCTTGAAAGTGAAAACCAGCGTTTGCAAACGGACGCAAAATTTGTAAACTCAGTTAAGTTTTTTTATTAATGACTTCTTACCTGTCTGAAAAGCCATACATTTCTTTGAGGTGCATTTTTAAATAAAGCAGAAGCAGACAACCTTGCGAAGAGACGCAACTTTGTTCAAAGATTGTTGGGTCCGGAGGAATCCGTGCTGCAATACCAAAGAAAGAAATACAGTTTGTTTGACAAAGAAGCCGTTCAATATAGCAACATAAATGATAACGTTTATGGCTTTTTTAAATATTGATTAAGCTTAGAATATAACCAGTAGTTCAGCAGATGTCATTGTTTTGGGGCTAGGGGCATTGTTCATATTATGGTGTTGTGTTGTTCTCTTAAAGCAGAGGACAGCAAGCCATTCATGAGAGACATTGCAAAGGATGCTACCGACCCGATATAACAACATGCTAGAAACTGAAAACGTCGACTTCCAGGGGAATAATCAACGATACCTCGGCCAATGAACGCTACGGATTTGCCTTAACATATGGATACCGGTATTTCAATTCCCTTTCACTGGCGATATTGTATACAGACATACAGTTCTTCACCGATGTACTTTACTACCATTACTGGCCTACCTAGAACAGATTCAAAGGTTTCTTCTTCATACTCGTTCTCTGTAACTGGTGGAGCCGTGACGTCTCCTTCAACGGTTGGCTTGGCTTGGGAAGTCATGGCCTGTCAAAAGAAATGAAATGAATACATTAGGAAGGTGAAATTACGAATTGTTTCAATACGACGTTAAAACTGATGAATGCCAACACAAAAAGGAGATTAAAACACATAAAGAAAACGAAAAGCTAACTGCGTTCTGGGTATTGTATTCAAATTTACCCCAAAAATATTTTTTTCGCTAAAATAAACCTTTGCACCAGTTCGAAGCGCATGACAACTTTCGTTCCTCCTTTTTTACCAAATTCTGACTACTTAGAGCATTCAAAAGTTACGATAAACTGTGCATCATTTGTTCCACGACCGAGTCAGAAGGAGCGTGGGTCTATTCGTAATTTGACGTCACAAACTGTTTTGAATCGCATGAAGTCTTTGTAAACATGCATCCAAATCAGTTTGTGACGTCAAATCAGGAATAGACCCACGCCCCTTCTGGCTCGGTCATGGAACAAATGATTTGATGCACAGTTTTTCGTAACTTTTGAATGCTACAAATAGTAAGAATTTGGTATAAAGGAGAAACAAAAGGTGCGTGCGTTTCGAGCAATGCCTGAAGAAAAGTGCCTGAAAAATGGACAGTAAACCTTCAAACTATGAAAACAAAAGAAGCTCTAAATATGAGACTTTAGTTTATAACCAATGCGCAAACGCGTTTAGCTTTCACTGTGCAAAAGATTAATTGAATGAGCAGGGATTTTTTAAACTTATTCCTTACATAATGCACCTATTAATGTTAAGCCAATTGGGGAGGGGGAGGTCGGGCATAGGCGGGGCGTTTGAACTGAGCTGGGATTTTCTGTTCAAATGCCCTGCCCCAGGACATTTATGGATGGTCCAGAGTCACTAAAAGTCAGTAAAATGCTGCTAGAAAGTTCACTAAAACGGTTAAAAGTCCCCACTAATACAATACTTAATAATAACAAAGAGGAGGGCCTCTGAGCACTTATAACATTTTTTTTATTTTCAATTGAATGAAATTCATATTCCGGAAGGATCGAGAAGTTGTTCACTCCAAGTTTAAACTGAGTGCTTCATTTAAAAGTGTTGTCTTGGCGAAATAAAACTTTTTGCTTGGCTTGAAGATAGCTTACCTCTTTGAAGGAGTGTAGTAGATTTGCACCTTTGACGGATAGGATAGTGTCTATGTGGTAAATGACGAACAGTGGCTCCTCTTGAACAGAATACGGAAAGTGCGCCATGTTATCAGCGATGTATAGCAAGAGGTCTACTTTGGCGCCCTAAATGAATAAAGCATGGCGTGAGGATAAATTGTTAACCAAGTTAATGAGCCCAGTGTGTTGTTACCGGTCAGCCGCCGAGCTCCCAAGTGAAAGTTCGGATGGTACTTCACCGATGTGTTGTGGTGCACAACAACATTGTTTTTCTACAACCATTAAAACACAAGAATAACAAGACTATGACTCTCCCTCCCTGTTTATCATCCTTTTCGTATCCTGTCAGTTTCACGAGTTCTGGAACGGAGATAGAAAAAGGCTCCTTTCGTACATGGCTTCCAATTTAAAATTCTGTTGCAAGCATTTGAATTAGCACCACTAAACTTGGCCAGCGAGCAAGCTAATCTTTGGCATGCGCGAGAGACGCAATGTAAGAGCGAGAACGAGCGATCCAGCGGAAACTGCACCTTTCCCTGATCGTGGCAACCCTGACTAAGCAAACTTGCTCCTCGTCGTTAACTAAGTTAAACTGACATTTAACTACGACGTATAACATCTAAAGGGATGACTGGTCACAGTGGGGCGAATGGATATCCTTCACACAATGAGGTAACATATTAACAGCAGTTTTGGTACATATCTCATGAATTTTATCAACAAATCCGTTTTATTTTATATCATATCATATCTCGTTCATATGGGGGTTTACCTCGGTGTAAACCTGTGACTTTTTTCTTTGTTTTTGAGCTATTGTTTTTCTGTTCTACATTGTTTTGAGTTCTTTGTCGTCCTGTTCGTTCTTTGTTTTACGTCACTGGTGAGTTTCACAGGTTTTTTACACCAAGGATGAGCCTAATATGGGCACTTTCTGTGGTCTCTACGGTCACCGTGTTTTGTGTGGTTAACTGTAGCATCAATAAAAAATAAGGATCCCTTATCCTTATTTCTCTTGTATAAATTTAATGCATTGGAAACACCTGATTTCAAGTCCAATAAAAAAGCTGGTGTACCTTGTGATCATCAAATATTCTCAGCATAGATTGTAAGAGGGACCGTCGCGGTTGTCTACCAGTTCGTATGATGGAATACAAATGGCTCAGCAGACACTGACTTGTTTCTTTTCTGAATCCGCGGATCGGTAAAGTTTTGTCCTGTGGAGCAAACAAACAAACCAATGACAAAAACATGTAAAGTTAGTGTTTAACATTCTGAATTTTCAGGATTCCAACATAGAAAAGAAATTAATTACCAACTTAGTGGGCTGATGGCAAAAAGAACAACAGTTTACGACTAATGAGACAGCAAGTACATGTGGAGTTCAAAACTCTGCTTCTATGCAACACCGTCGAAATGCAATCACCAAAGATCAAAAAGCTACCTCAAAACAAAACGACAAACCTTGTAAACTAGGCGTTGAAGTTCAAAGGACATCTTTATTCCAGCCAAGGCTTTCATCTAGAAAAGAAGAATTACATAAAGCAGTTTGTTAATACAAGCATCTCTTTTTTAATATCGTTTAACAATTATACACTGATCTCTGCTGTGCTCTATTGGAAACCCGTGAATCTGATTGGTTCACCCCATTGTTTTCTTAATTCTATTCGCTGATTTCAGTTCTATTCGTTGATCTTTGAATGCACCAGCTTTTGGCTTTAAAGTATAAAAAATGGTATCTTTTGGAATTCAATCCTTTAGAGTTTCTACTAACAGTTAGACTACTCGCCCTCGTTTTCTATGAACGATAGGCAACTCGGCTGCACTTCGTTTACTATTGGCTCGTAGAAAACTCAGGCTCGTAGTCTAATTGTCAAATACTGTATGGGTGTTAAGTGGGTGGATAAAAGCATACATTGAAATCACTATCATAACAAAATCAACTATGCTATACGCTGGATAGTAATTTTGTCGCTAGACAGACAATGCGATGTATTCTTTGGGCAGCCAAAGCCTGGTGTACGATCTTTGAACGATACAAATATCTGGACTTGATTCATGCACATGTTAAATATTGCGCTAACCTAAAATCTTAAAAAAAAATAAATCTTTAATTAATTAAAACTCGCCTAGTTCCTAAAGATTTAATGCCTTGGGGTTCTAATTCAAACCGTCACCCACCTGGACAAACATGGAATATTTATTGTCAATTTCGGATAGCTGTTGGTCTGATTTGACTCTCATTTGTTGTTCTTCGTCAGTTCCAATAGCGATCAGATATGGAACACACTGGTAAGAATGAAACAAAATGTGATGAATGACAAAGTGTAAGCGAAATCCATTATAAGGCTGTCTTCTACTGTGACCAACAAGACCACGTTGTGCGTGCGTGCGTGTGGGGTGTGTGTCGCGTGCGCGAGTAGCGTGTACTTATTTCCTTTATTATCTTAAAAGTAATTTTTATTTGTAATTTTTTAATTCAATCGACGCTGAAAAACCCACTTACGGGGCTTCAACAAAGTTCGCAAGTGTGAATGTGAGAGTCGTGAGCACAACTTCGGCCTCACGTTTGTCAAACAAATATCAAACGATTCAAGGGCCAAAAATATGGAATGCTTTACCACCTTCAGTTATCTATTCTCCCACTTAATCTTCTTTCAAAAGAAAGTTTCTTGACTTTTTTCAATAATTAATCAAAATTCGCAAAACTCACATATAAAACAAATACCCAAATTGACAAGGAATTAAAGGTATGATGTCTGAATCTGTCATGCAAGCTCAGTCTTGCCAAGTCAATTGAATTTCCATGTATCAAATAGGGGATCTCTTAGGTTTTTTGAGGTCTCCTCGCCACTTATTTCTCTTTATTCTTTTTCTTTTACTAAATTGATTGTAAATATGTGGTGAAACAAACACTGATTGATTGATTTTGGACTGTCCGTGCATGTTTTATGAGGAAAATCTATCCTTAAAAAATTTTATCGACCAAATCAACCAAAACCAACTACTTTAAATAGTTGTTCCTATACTGTACGACACTAAAAAAAAAATAAAAACCACCAAAGCTACCATTGTTTCAACTGACATGTAAGACAGACTACCAACCTGTACAGGATGAACAAGACCTTGTCTCAGAATCAAGTTCACAACATGAAGGGCGGCCATACGTACAGAAGGCTGAGGGTGTAAAAAGCTCTCCAACACACTCTTGAGATAAACTTGCATTACTGCACTAGTTGTACTGTGGAAAAGAAACCATGCACACAATTAAGAGAGAAACTACTGAAATGAAAGCCTCGACAAATTTTCGTGATTGTCGAAGAGCGACAGCTAGCAACACAAAATTGTCGCGTTTTGACATAAACAGGATGCATATTTTTTCTGGAACAAAATTTAACGAATCACAAACTTTTAATGACACATAAGAGGGAATCTATACCTTTACAAAATAAGAAATTATTACAATCATGTTCATCGACGTCAGAGTTATTTTTTGAACTATTCTGCATTTGAGAGATTAAGATATAAGCAATATATTTCAAAGGCTTTCAAGCATCAACATTTTTCAAGAATCTTATAAGCAAGCGTACAAACACTGTATGCAAAGCTCTACTTACCCAGACTGACTATCCCCCAATTCCTTGAGGTTTTGATTCTCCTTTTCTTTTTCTGCTTTCCTGTGTCCTATAGAGAACGAGACAACAAATAAATGAAGACAAATGGAAAACACTAAAATGCCTAACCCAAATGCTAATCTTGTCAGTCACCAAAGCAGAAAAGTTCATTACGAGCAGAAAATAGTATATCAAAATTCACTATTCAAAAAAATCTTCAGAGCCAAGTAGTAATTTTCTTACGGTGATGATCCTGGACGTGAAGTCTTTTCTCTTCTTCTAAAAGGTGCGTCTGCAAGTTCTTCAGTACCTTATTAAAAATTCAAAAGAATTTTTTGTCAAACGACAGCAAATCTAACATTCTTTTGAAAGTGAAATGTGTTTTTTAACAAGTCAGAGATATTTAGCTAGGAATTAAATGCGGTTAAAATAAGTTAACAACAAAGAGAGGTAGCGGTCAGCGGTCTACATCCTGGGCTCACAGGCTCACATAGTTCATTCAGTCACACAGCAGCGTTCATCGTGCAGGTTCGTCGGCCATCTTGTGCTGGGCATTTCAGCTGTCTTCTTCCCTCCCTCCCTTCCCTGGGTGCCTGGATGACTGGCGTGGGTGCTCATGGCTGGGTTGCAGGGATTTGCCAGCCATGGGACTGGTACTCTGTCTAGGGGGTGGCTGACAACAGTGGAAGCCCCTGGATACCCCAGGCACTCAGCCTCCGCTTAGCGATGCAGTTGTTAATGGGAAGTAATATCTTTAGGGTCTGAAAGTGATAAAGTCTCAACTGCATGTACGGTTCCAGTAAAGGGCTCAAGTTGAGCTTGGTCTATTAAGTTGAGTTGATTAACTGAACGGAGTGGTCTCCCAGAACTTAATGTTCACGAGCACCTTGAAAAGATACCGCTCCCTTCAAATTATTAAAAAAAAAAATGATTTAGCAGACTGAGTGTTGCAAATGAAAACACTTACCTGAAGTTTAAGCTTCAAAGGCTGATGAGGTTGGGATAAGATTCCTTGGTAAAGATCTTTAGCTTCTCCTTTTAGCAGCAACTCACCATACCTCATACAAAGAAACCCTAAAGTGGAACGCAAGTGAAACAATTTTGATGTAAGGGCGTAATTACATGGCGAATTTCAGCCCGTTCCAAAACAAATATTTTCTTTTTAAAAAGGCGTTTTCGATTACATGACGGGATTTCAGCCCGGACTGGGAATTTTCTACCCTGGGCGAACTTTTTCTAAGTAATCAGGCCCTTAGAGAGCCCTTAAGTTCTGTTAAAGAACCCTTCCTTACAACGATGACCCAACTTGTTTATAAATGTTAAATGCAGAACACCTCGAACCCTCAAATGAACATTTGAAAGCCACAACTTAAACGCTCGGTCTAAATGAAGTTAAATGATAATTTAACTAAGTTAATGACTAGGAGCAAGTTTGCTCAGGGTTGGTGGGGCAGCATTTATTGGCCAGCCTTGCGGGGCTCGGGGGCCTTAGCGTTTGTGGCGTTACCACTGTCATTCTGCAGTCCCGGCTGTTGTCACGGCATTTCTTGCATTTGCAGGGTCAGCGGTATTCTGTCGCATTTTTATGCGTGCGCCACAGCATGTGCTTGTAGCTTACTCAGCGTACAGGGCGATTTTGTAGCTCGCAATTTTTTTTTTGGCGTTGTAGTCTGACGTTGTAGTTTGTAGTTTTTCTACAAAGGTGTTGGTGTTGGCGTTGTAGTTTGTAGTTCTTTGTAGTTTTTCCACTGATCTTCCAGTTGAAGTTCAGTGTGACGGGTGCTAGGGTTGGGGCTGGGTTAGGCGGGCGGGGGCTCGTGGCTGGGTTGCGGGTAGGGCAGGCTTTTAGAGTGTATCTGGGTTTGGGGTCGGCAGCTCCAGCCCCGGATTCCTGGGCACCCAACCTCCATTTGCGAAAAGGAGTTAATCAACATATTAAAGTACTTTGAGTTAGTGAGACTTAATTAAAGAGATAAAAACATAAAATCTGACTATTTTTCTGCTACAACGGGAAACTATAACAACCCTTGTTGGAATGCTGGAAAAAAAGAACTTTAACTAGCATTGATCGCAGCTAGAAAAACAAATTCACCTACCTAGTCCTGTTATAGCTTTCTGACAAACCTCTTCATCAGAATGTTTAGTGAAGTAGATATACACAGAAAACACTCTGTCCTTAGTGGAACCCTGCTTAAAAGAGAAAATAAGCACATCAGCGATCCGTGTTAAACGGATGAAGTGTTAATCCATTTTTGGTTTTGTCCCTTCTTTCTTTGTTTAGGATTCATTTGTTATCTGTAGTTTATTGTTCGGTCTTCTCTATCGGCTCTTGTGTACTGGTACATGAGGACAGAACCCAATTTTCTAACTTTGTCACTTACGGCCCTCTTTCAAAGTCATCCATTTTTCTTTTCAAATTATTGTTGCCTCTTTGGCCTTTTTTTCTTGGCCCGACCCCCGGGGCTAGCAAAAGTTACGCATCTATCAATGTTAAGCCCGAGGGGGGGGGAGGGGGTTGGGCTACCGACGGGACTTTGACTGTGAGGTTTGTCCCCAGGGTGGGGATTTTGATTGGAAATTTTGACTTGGACGCCATTTTTAATAGTGGGGAAGTGGAAGATTTTGATACTTTTGACCAATTATGTTGTCCCGGGGGTGGGGAATTTGACTTATCTTTTCAGAAAATGCCAAAATACCCACCCCATGCCGCCCCCCCCCCCCCCCCCTCGGGCTTAACACTGATAGGTGCATTATTCGTTTGGCTAGTGAATAAAGTACTTTCTAGCAAGCCACTTAAAAACACAGTTGTTGAATTGACTGGCACGATCTGCATTCAAATGTTTAGAAAAGATGTTTCTTATGAAATGAAATACATGAAAAGTCAGTACTATTGTTACCTATCTCCACCTATGCCCCGAGAATATTCGCAAGGCGTTATATGTGGACGGAAGAAGTCTGGGGACCACTTTGGTTATTGGGTCGCTTGCACAACGTAGCAATGTGGGCGAGAGCTCTCAAACTCTGGGCTCGTAAAGTAGCAATACCAGCTAGCCCACAGCTATAAAGACTCAAGAAAAGTTTCCAGCCCTGTCTATTATTTCAAGGTTTCCTTTGATTTGAAGGAAATGTATTCATTGCCAAAGATGACTTCATTCATGGTGACTTAACGTCTTTAGGCAACCCTGTAACTTTCAACGAAGCCGTAGTTCACAACCAAAAAACGTTGTTTAACCAAAACAGAGAGCAATTAACAAATGGATTCCATGTTGCCATGCTCATGATAGAGTGTGCCACTAATGTCTTTGCCACATTTTGACGTCATCAGTGATTTATTACTGAACAGACGCACAGCAACATGGAATCTATTTGTTTTATATAACAAAGAAACAAAATGCACAGTCATCAGTGCATCTGTCCTTTTATAGATCATAGGTAGAAACCAATCAAAATGCGTCCACAATTGGGCTTGCTATTTAACACATGATAGTTCTTTGCATCACCTTCCATCTGAATGGTCACATAAATTATAGCTGAGCTCCGGCGGCCCGAAGGGCCACAGAGCGGAGCCCCATACCCATAGAAATAGGAGAACCAAGCACGCATACAAAATACAAACAGGAGACCAATGCCTTTCAGTTTTGATGGTCAACATGGCAAGCGGCACGACGCACAGGCCCGTCGAAAGTACGTACAACGTCTCCCCAATATGGCGGCCATAGTCCAAAGCGAGCTCGACCTAAAGGGTTACCATGAGCTCATGGTCAATTGACGGCTGTCGAAAGGTATCCGCTGACCAGTATCACGTGACCACATCGAGGTAACGTGTTTTTCTAAGTTAACTGCTGACAAAGTATTGGTTTTTCATTGATCGCGGGCTGAAGACCGAATTTTTTTCTAGGGTTCTGGCAGGATTTTGTACGTTTTCATGGTTGTTCTCAGTTGAAGTTCTACAACTGGAGTTGATGTTTAATTATTCTGATTTATTTCGGCTGTGAAGGCAGTTATTTTTCACAAACAAGCGTGATGGGGTCCTGGAATGGAGTTCCGCTTTTAGGCTTGGCTAAATCTATATATTACAACTGTTTTGCTAAAGTTGCTTTGCGACTTCACTACAGTTAAATAGTTGAGGTAGTTTGACTGCATGGGGCTTACCTCATTCTTTGGTTTCACATCGCTGTCAAAATCAAACTGTTTACAGAGAAGTCCAAGAGTGAACAAGGATCGCAGCAGTGTTGGTCTGTTGACCTGAGCCTTGCTAGGATTCTTACAGAGATCTGCCTTGGACTTTGCCAGGTAGCCTAGAAATCACAAGATTGAGTACAAAGGTGATGCATTGGTACAATTCTGTGCTTTGTGTAACAATAATTTATTAGTGCAATAGCTCTAACACTGAAGCTTTCACTGACTCGCTTTCTAAACGCTTTGTTACCTAAAATTTTAAAAAAGCCCATTACCTGTAAATCCAAAAATTAATGTTAGTTGAAATATTCTGAGAAAAGCTTTTTGTTGTGAACTGCCTTTCCGTTGTTGTTTTTTTTTTTTTGGAGAAAATTACTTTACTATCAACTAAACCATTCGTGTACTGCTTTCTGATTACTTTGTACCATTTCATTTCATAGAGCAATTACAGTCGCTTGTCCAAACCTTAAAAGTATGCGTCTTTTGCTTCACTTTAGCTTACCATGGTATTTTTGAAAATAGTCCTTTACAAGCCTGATGTTATGAGTGACTTTATTTACCACAGCACCCAAACAGCTTATGCAACTTTGAACAACCTGGAATGGAAAGCAGAACAAAACATTGGCTTGACAAATTGAAGATTGCTCAGCATCTTAAAGGTATTTCCCTTAGCTTCTTCTGTTTCAGAAATTAATATGAATGACCTCACTTTTTAGCAATGCTCAGCCCATGCAGTGAATATGGTCCTCATTTAACTGAGAACAAAGTACAACATTTTGGTGAAACATCCTATGACTGTAGGATGGGTCTTGACAGTCATGGCAACAAGTCTTGTTAAAGACAGAACAAACTTTGTTCATACTGTTTGTCCTTGTTAGAGTCTCATCACGTCCTACGTGTTTAAGTAACAACTAACTTTGTTCACACCGTTTGTCCATGTTTGATGATAAGTCTCATCAAGTCCTTCTCGTTTAAGTGACAACTAACTTTGTTCATACAGTTTGCCCCTGCAAGTCTCAAAACGTCCTACTCGTTTAAGTAAGGAATAACGTGGTTCATACAGTTTGTCCCTGTTTGATAGCAAGTCTCATCACGTCCTACTTGTTTAAGTTAGGACTAACTTTGTTCATACCGTTTGTCCATGTTTCACAGTAAGTCACATCAAGTCTTACTTGTTTAAGTAAGGACTAACTTGGTTCATACCGTTTGTCCATGTTTCACAGTAAGTCTCATCAAGTCCTACTTGTTCAAGTAAGGACTAACTTGGTTCATACTGTTTGTTCATGTTTGACAGTAAGTCTCATAAAGTCCTACTTGTTCAAGTAAGCACTAACTTGGTTCATACCGTTTGTCCATGTTTGACAGTAAGTCTCATCAAGTCCTCCTCTAAACTGGCCAGGAATGTTTCACTGGGATGTTCCATAAGAGGAACTACAAGCTCCAAAATGCGTGCAACATTGTGTATCACAAGATAGTCTCCTTGGGTCTAAAGAGGAGCGATCAAAAACTATACAATGTAATAAACAATATATAAACAATAAGTACTTTGGAATACAAATAACAGTCGGACATCAGAGACCATTCATAAATTATGAAAAATGTTTTTAATTACGACTTTTACTTGCACCTTCATTTTCATGCAAAGCAAACTCATTCTCATATGAATAGTTTCACACTTAGACTCGTTTTCAGACAGAGGGAGAAGGGAACTTGGTAATACCCAATTAGTACTCAGACACGTCTCATTCAAGGGGAAAAATAACAGGCAGGGGTTGCTTACATTCAGATATCATAATCCATTTGACATCAACAGGTTAAATCTATATACAGGCAAAAGACCCTAAGAGCACTTTCAGAAAGCCATTTAGTGGTGGGAGGTGCGGCATTCTCAAAAGATTAAATTTTATTGCTGTTCATACTTACACTACACTTTGTACTGAGGTATGGCTGTAAAGTCATAGCATGTTTCACTAACAACTGCGGCTTTATCTTGCTTATCAGGTACAGTGTAGACAAGCTGGATACAAGTCTCTGGCTGCTTGAACCTTTGCCTTCAGACTGGGCTGTAAACAAACAGACATACTGTCGTCACAAAAAATGATTACATTTGGTACTACAAAGATACTTACAACCATGGACACCATTTGTTGGAAAACATGAAAAAACATAAAATTATGGTCGTAATAACTGTTAAAATTACTACGTTTCAGTGCCCCTGTTCCCCTTTTCAATGTTGGAAAGCGATAAAATATACAAGCGTGAGTCAGAAGAATAATTACTGTCAACATTGCATAGGGGTGGGGAAGGACAAAACGAGTGTAAATCGTTTTTTTCCAACACTTGTGACCATGGCTGTAGGTTCTTCTTAATTCCTTCAATGAGTGAATAGTCAATGTTGCATTGCCAAGTTTACTATCGCTCGTAGAAAATAAGGGGATGGTAGTCTAATAGTTTAGAGAACCTGTTTAGAGCAAATTCAAGTTATTTCAAATCTTTGAAAGAATCTTTCTTGTAAACTAGCACAAGATATGTGGAGGGGAAAGGGGGATTATAACAAGGAACGAAAATACGTTCAGATTTCCTTACCAACTGCTCTTTCCTCCAGGCTCAACACATTCTCAACCAGACAATCGACAACTTGCCTACTGGCCTCTTCTGAAGCTTTTGAAATTGAGTCTTCCTCATTGTGAAGCAGCTAAGAAAAGGAAGAAATCAGTTTTATTAAATTAGCACCAAGCTTGAGGCAAATTTCTTATGCACCCACAATTATGGACATATTTTGTTGGAAAACAGGTAAAAACATGACATCATGATCATAACAACCGTCTAATATACAGTTTAGTAACCCTGTTACTCATTTCAATGTTGGAAAACACTTGTGAGTCACTAACAGATGGATGTGCATAGGGGTGGGGAGGGGCAAAATGTGTGTTAATTTTTCCAACACATCAAATGAGATGTGATTATGCAGTTCAACTGTTAATTCAATTAATTTTACTTACATTTTCAAGTAGCTGCTCAAACCAATCCCCACTTTCCCCACATGCTGCAACCTACAAATGAATGAAGATATCAATCAGAATGTAGTCACTTTAATTTTGTTACCGGTAACATTTTTTTTTCCAGAAAAGAAAAATGTTCAGCTTCAATGAAATGCTTTACCACATCAGTCATGTGAACAACACGTTTCACCAGAACATCAGAGTTTTCATCACCCTTGAGGGGAGTAAACCACATTTGTTGAAACACTTTGGTAACCAGTTCCTGAAATAACAAGTTTAGCAAATCAAACTTCAGTAAAAACAGGCCATTCCTGGGATGAACACCAAACCAAAGGCACGCAATGCATGCAGAAGTGATGACATTGATTTACGGTAGACTACAAATATGCAAATAATACAGTTTATCCATAGAGTTGCTGCTCTTGAACAACAGAAATAGTTTATTTTACATTTTTAAACTTGTTGTTTAACAAAAGCCATGTTATATTCTAGCATGACAGCTGACATACAACACACAATAACACTCGTAGCCAAGGTCAAATGCTATCTTGTTTTCACCTTGTTTAATGAACAGATCTAAAGATTTCTGTTTCCTAAATCTAATACAACTCAAAATATTTTGTCTTTTACAATAAATGACCTTACAGAGTCCAAAATTAAATTAATAATCTGGTCTCCAAAAAGTAGTTTGTAAATTTTTTGCCTCACAGTGAAACACGAAAACATTGAGCTATGAAAAACGTTTCTTTAAACCTTGCATGTATAAATGCATTAAAATATTGTGTAGCTCACATTTCAGTTGAAAAGGAGTTTCGTGGAATAGATAGCTCTCATAGTTTTTAGACTGACCAGTAGGAAGCCTTCTAGAAGCCGCACAAACAATGCGGCCATATTGCTTGTGCCAGGGCACTTCCAAACAAAATTGTGCCCACAGTATGGCTGTTAGATGAAACCGCTGAAAACATGGCAGCTGCTAAATGTTGATTGAAGTGTGTGGATTACAACGGTTGTGTTTTATCTTAATTACTTTCTGTATGGAGATTAAAAACTTCGACAAGACAAGGAGCAAGTGTTTTTCTGAAATCAAATGCGAAATTTTTTTATTTAATTCCTTGGGCGCTCATTCAAAACATTGACACAATGCCAAAAGTTAGTCGCCTGTTGGCGACTAGCTATGCAATTCTGGTTGCCAACACTCAATTTTCAGTCGCATTGGCGACCAGCTGGTCACAATTTTGGACCCTGCCTTAAGACCTTTCTAAATGCACAAGTTTTGTCTTTGTGGCAATTTCTTGTTTAGTTTATTTTTTCAAGCCAAATTTATCTATTAACTGAAGTAACAGTCACTCCAGACCTGAAATGTTAGTCTGACATTCCCAGTGCTCTTCACTTTGATTAATGGGATAATTGTAACAAAAGCAAAGAGAAGCCCAAAAGCTAACTCGCCTGCTGACATCATCTATCACATAATAACTTATAACAAAGACAGAAGATTTAACCATATTTAATTATTAACACTGTCTGGTCATTGTCATACCTTTATTCCTTCTTCATCACATATTCTTCTAATGATCTTGACACATATTTCAGTAGCCTTTGGAAAGTCTGGATGGCTAATGCAAATATCTCTGAGGATTTTAATCACTCTTTTCCTTACACTGATGCCAGTGTCCTGCCAATACAAAACAAAAACACATTTGGTTATAGTTCTTAATGGTTAGGAAAGTGGCATGACTTATTTTTAAGCCAATGCCAAACAATAACAATGCAAAAACAGAAGCAAAGTTAATGTTAAGGACACTTTTCCCACGCCCCCACCGTACCCCGCTTGTGCAGGTCATGTGCCAGTGACATGCTCAATTGCTTTCGCAGTCTGTGCGTCTTTGAATGAAGCTCAACGAAGCTGAAGCGGGTTTGTTCTTTTCTGTTCATCGATGTAACCAATAGAGGCCTGAAGACGCCCAAAAATATGTAAGTCTGCTCTTATTTTCAATTTGATCATTTGTAATTTGGTATTTCTTTCGTTTTGAGTCGCAAGCCTGCATTTTGTAATTTCAGCTGTACCGTCAAATTCTACATTTGTGGACGAATTTAAACAGATTAAAAGTCTTCAGTGTCAAATGGTTTGTCTTCTGGTTTTGTACAACAGTTAATGTGAGTTACTTTTGACAATCAAGTGAAAATCACTCTGTCAATTAAGAAATAGAAAACATGTACCGTGTTTCTATCGAGTTATGGAAACACCAGTGGAAGTTTGGGAGAAGGAGAAATGCCGTGGGAACACGAGCCGTAGGCGAGTGTTTCCACAGCTTTTTCGAGTTCTCCCAAACTTTCACGAGTGTTTCTATAATTCGATAGAAACATGAAGTACATGTTTTCTATTTCTTTTAGAAAACACCGCGACGAGAAAGAGGAAAACAACTTGTTAACTTTGATTATCAAAATGTAAAGTTTCTTTGCTCGCGCCATCATTACGTCAACAGCTCGTGCTAGTTCTGTGTCTCCATCGAGCTATAGAAACACTATTTTTAACCAATCAGCACGCGTATTTTCTTAGGACTGTTTTCTAATTGAAGTTAAAGTTGACAACATACCAGCACCTTCATGTATTATAAAGACAAATATTACTTACAAGTATCCTCTCAATGATCATGTCATAGTACTGAAGAATTAGATCTGGTTTATTGAGGACAAAACGTCCGATGAGTTCAACAGATGCTTCTCTGACACTGGTGGACATGTCAACAAATTTAGCATGAACTCCTTTCTGCATATCATCCTGTACATGAAAATGAATATAAAAAGACAAGGTCAAAGTCATAGTGGATTTAACCTTAATAAGTTGGACATAGCTGGTAACTGGTCTGTAAGTGAACTTTCTTTAAAGATGCCTCTTCAAGGATGTTTGCGCTGTAAGTTAATGAGTTACTTATGCCAGAATTGGGAAAAACATTGGGTCACAGACTTCGTTTTGGACATAAAATGCCCAAAACAATTGGACTTTGTTAGCAAATATGGCTACAGTGTCTGCAAGCCCAAAAATATTGCAAATATATCTTTGAAGTCAAATTTTCTCTGCCACATATTGTTTATGTGCACCTATTTAGTGAATTTATTCAATTGGCGGTGTTCCAGTCGCAAGATGGCAGAATTCTATGTCGCATGGGCAGAAGATTAAACATCCCACATTGATTTTTTGTTCATTGTTGGACAATCTGCTGAGAATGGTAAAAAATATGTTTCTGTAAAAAAGTAAGGGTCACCGACCATCTAAGAGAGTAAGCAAAGGTAATGCAGCAGGTTCTGGTCCTTTGTTTTTCCTCAGTGTGCGTGCTTGATGCATGATGTTGTGTGGTATTGCAACACTAATTGCATGCGCAGTAACGATGCACATAAACAATTAGCGCAAACATCCTTGTAAGGTGGATAGACAAATGAGTTAGTCCAACATTGATCTATAAATTAATTAATTTGGAATTCTGTTTTGACAATTGACAATGGAAAGGATGACTGGATAGTTGGAATCAACACTTGAACACTGGTATGGCTTTGGGACTTAAATACCCTTACCCTTGAGAGAATGGATGGATCAGCAGAGATGACAGCAGAAAGAGCCTTCATTGCCTTAGTTCTGATGGCAACAGCACTCTCATTCAGCACTCTCAAGATCTGTAAAATAAATGCACACATAATGCAACAAGGTTAAAGCTCAAATTGCTTGGTTGCATTCTTGTTTGCTTGCTCAATTCCCAAGGACACAAATGAGAGCATAGTGCAGGTTGTCAACAACTGTTCCAGTACCTACAATTAGTATATGTAATAGGACTACATGATGTCCAATTTGAAAATAATTGGATGCAAAAAATTCAGAGGACTGCCAAATTGGACGATTTGGCAGTTCGCGGAATTTTTTGAATCCAATTATTTCCAAATTGGACAAGCATGTAGTCCTGTTACCTATTAATTATATAGCATCCAAAAATATATGAACATGGCAAATGTTTCGCCCTCCAAACCAGTTTTTCTTGACAATTGATTGGTTTATGGAAGGTATCCAGATTTTTCTTAAATTGGACAGTTTGAGAAAAAACTGTCCAATTTATTTTAAATTTGGACAGTTGGCAAAAATTAATAAAAAATGCAGGCTTTGACAACAATGGATTTTGATGTAGCTATATAATTAAGGGCGGTAACTTGCAGAATGTGTTACGACTGACTTCATTAATTTTGACGTTATGGGTGAAAATGGTGCAGAAAACAGAACAGAAATCAAAGTTAATTTATGTGATTAAAATCCTCTTCCATCGACCTCGCAAGGCTTGTGAAAGCTATAAAAATTTAGTTAAGGTATTATTTGGTCATTTTTGGAAGTTTTAAACTGAAAGCACTGCTTGTATTTTCTTATCAACACCACAGAAAGTATGATGCTCTCGAAGGGTGATACACAAAGGGTGATACACAAAGGGATAAGGCCAGACATTGCGGTGTTCGTGCGCACAAAACAAAACAATTGCGGAAGGCCATGGTAGTTCGTAGCAGCATTTAGTATGAAAGCTTGCAAAATTTATATTGGTTAAAACAGTTTTGTCCGAATTAAGGCCCCGTATGCACATTATCGTGACAATGGCCCTTTAAATGGAAGCCCTGCAAATGAACAATCTGTCTCTGTACACATTAAGCAAGTACAGAATGAAAGAAAGCCTATGATTATCCTTCTGCTCCAAACAGTGTATCCATTACTAACTAGAATTGATGTCTTGTGTGATATTAAATTAATTATTGTAATACCTGGCTCAAGTAAGCATCAAAGCTCTTTGAGAATGATCTTGATGAAGCAAGATGCCTCGTGACCAAGGTTGCCTGTTCATAGTCTAAACAGTTACGTGATGATCTGGAAAGATTAAGACACTTTTAAATGTCAAAGAACTACCCTGTGAAAAGCTGCAAGTAAAATACTATACCTGTAGTGATCAGGATGGTTAAGAATGAGGATTTATCACGGGACACACAACATTTATTTTTCCAATGAAAGGTGTACGATATAAGCCCCATAAGTGCACGTGTACACGAGAAAAGACCACTTGATTGTTTAGAAAATAACAAAATTATAAGTGGGAACATGTTAAAAAAAGCAAAGTCTGCCAAGTGGCCCATCAGTCCAAAGCTTCTGCTTATCCAGGTTTCCTTAGCATGAAGTAACAGAGAGTATTTCTACTCCCCCCTGGATGGGATGCTGGTCCATCCCAGGGTTAGTTGACTTATGATATGACTCAACAAAAATCCATGAAGTTCATTTGTTTGGCTGTTACTTAGAATTTTCAAGTAACAACCAAACACAACGCTGTTGGAAAGGGCGACATCTGCGCTGAATAATTGGGCAAGACGTTGTCCTGGATTTTTCTTTCTTTTGTTCTGCTCTTTTCTCAAGCTAGCCATTGCAATACAGAACAAGAAAACAACGAGAATTTAATACCTGAAGTTTGACAAATTTCTTCCATCTAAAATAGATAACAAGAAAGCCTTTTTGTCCTCCAACTTTGCAATACTTTGTGCTCCTAGCAGGGCATCGTTCATAACTCCTTCCGTACCATCCAGAGGATCTTCAGCAGGACTTCTTAGTGAGCGCTCCATTTCCACATGGTTGTCTCTAATCCACTGTGCCAGAAAGAACTGCCTTGCAAACTAAAAAGAAAGCAAAATAATAAGCTAGAAAATTAAATCTTGGATAATGATCTTGAATGCTTATTTGAACACCGGGTATGACAAAGTCTGTACATAACTATACAAAAACAACGGCGATTTTTTGCGAAACCAAGGTGCCAACTTTCTGCATTGAATGTATCTGGGACCCCCTATTATTGTAAAAGATAATTAAAAATTAATATTAATTTCCGTACCATGAAAGCTGCATCTGTGTTACCCTCAGAATTCAACCAGCTTGCAAGAGCTTTTTGTAAAATCTGGTTTCTTTTTTCAGAACGTTCATCCTGAAAAAAAAAGTTATAACTATTATTATAAAATTTTCCACTCAACCAGGATGAATATCGGCAGAGTAAACATATCATGCTTGTGAGCATTATGCTTCTGCTATAACTAAATCCCAAACTTAGGCAACAGAAACTTACCAAATGAGAAACTTCATCGCTAGAGTCATCAGACACTTCACCAAGTTGCTGTTAGGAAATAAATAAAACTTAATTATCACATTGTGGTGTTTACTTTGGTAATCAAACTGGAGAGGAATGACTGACTGACTGATTGATTGATTTATTGTACATTAGCAAAGAAAACTAGTATTAGCAACAAATTCAAGAATTGGTGCACTTTATGTCAAGGATCCAGTACATTACCATAAGATGTGCAGTACTGTTTATGAAGCTACTAAACAATACAATGACTAACCGAGCAACATAGGCCATTATTTAGAGTGGTGAAATATTTTGACTCAAGAATTCATACATGAATCATATCTCATTATGCCCTGGTGTATATTACCTCAACTAAAATCTCTGTTATGCTTTCAGAATCTTGTTGGCTGTTCACAGCATCCTTTCTCAAATGAGCAGCAACAACACCAAGATAATCTATGGCTGAAACTCTCAAACTAACATCATTTGCCTTGTTGTTGAATGTCACAATCTATAAAACAGTGAAAGACATTTTAGGCTATTTAGTTAAATGACATTTAACAAAGTTAACTGCTACGAGCTTAGCGTGCGGTTTTCTTGGTCAGCGGTCACATGCTCAAGTGCAGGCTCACATGGTTTGTTTTCGCTTCGTTTTCGGTGTGTTTGCATCTGGTGTGTTCCATTGCGGTTTGCGTTTTTCAGCAGCTCGCGCTGCTGGGTTTTTCTCTGTTTTTTCATCACTTGGTTCTCGTCTAGCAGTCGATTTGGGGCAGCAACAGTTTGTCCGCGTTTTTTCCCCCACCCCCCCTCCCTCTTTTTCCTTTCCTTCCACTGATTAGATCAGTGTTGACGGGTGCCGGGAATGGGGGCTCATGGCTGGGTTGCGGGGATTTGCCAGCCATGGGAGCGGTATTCTATCTAGGGGCTGGCTGGCCACAGTGGAAGCCCCTGGATATCCCAGGCACCCACCTTCCACTTAAGCGAGGCAGCGGGTTAATAAAGTGCACCTAACACCAAAATGTTGTTTTCGCTAAAATACACCTTTGTACCAGTTCGAAACGCATTGCACCTTTTGTTTCTCCTTTTCACCAAATTCTGGTTATTTATACAAATGTAGCATTAGGAAAACTGTTCATCATTCGTTCCACGATTGAGTCAGATGGATTCTGGGTCTATATTCTTGATTTGATGTCACAAATAATGATTTGCATCCCATCAAGTCTTTGTAAACATGTATGCAAATCAATTTGTGACGTTCAATCAAGAATAGACCCACGCCCCTTCTGACTTGGTCAGGGAACAAATGATGAACAGTTTTTTGTAACTTTTAAATGCTATAAATAGCCAGAATTTGATGAAAAGGAGAAACGATAGGTGCAACTGGTGCAAAGGTGTATTTTAGCGAAAAAATATTTTGGTGTTAGGTGCACTTTAACAATTTTATAACCAAGTATTTTGAATTGATTTTCATGTTGAGGGACAAAACTTAAACTTCTAGTAAGACAGACAAAATGGAAAGTTCATCACTGGCAAGAGGACTTACCAGCAGTCTTCCAAGAAGTGTGAGCAAAACCTCTGCTGCAGGCCAGTCAGGTCTGTTTAGGGTAGCTAGAAGGTCTTGAAGGAAGTTCTCAAACAATGGACGGTAATCTTCTTCGTCTTTCCCAACACTTATGCATCTGCAAATCAATTGATGTTTTTACACATAACTTAAGTTACAACAAACAGATCAAGCACTTAAGGACTATCAATAAGACTTGTGTGTCAAGATTAATGTTAATATTATGTTAAATTTTAGGGCTTTACTAGGAACAAAAAATCTCTTTTTATTGCAAGAAATTGATGTTGCTACATGTACGATAACTGCCTAAATGCAATTTTTACTAGTATAGAATGTTTTCATAATAGACAATATTTGTATTCTCCGACGGCCCTGGGGCGAGAGCCTTCTGAACATGAATGCGAGGCTAATGCGGGGAACTTCGCTCGGAAATACAAAGAAACATGAGGAAAATTACAGCTTGGGTGCCGAAAAACCAAAAAAGCATTGAAAGTTGCAAGGCTCTGGAGTTTGCAAGTGATCAGCGAAATACTTTAAAACTATTTTGTCAAAAAATTTGCTGAACTGATTCTGTTTAGTCTTTGATGACCAACTGATTTCGCTTCCACCAAAAGGGGGAAAATACTGGAGAAACTACAAGTAAATATATTTCTCACTCGCCGGCACATTTCTTTGATCACTAAACAGACCAAAACTTCCACATTTGCGTTGAGCCAAAAACATCAAACCTTTGGTCCAAAAACAAGCTTTTCATTTTACTTTAGCGATAGTGGTTGTCACAATGTATGCGTGACGCGTGACGCGCATGCGCACTGAACGTTGTGTCTTTGAACTTTGGAACTGCATGCTTGCAGCTTCGACTCGGATCTTTTGACATGGTGTCAGAAAGTAAAACAGTCTAAAACATGGATAGTTTTCACAAGCCTAGCGCTTTGATTTTCGAAGGAAACATATCAGAAAATTGGCGGAGATTTAAGCAGCAGTTTGATATCTACATAACTGCTTCGGGAAGCGAAAAGAAAGACGATGCGGTCAAGATTGCTATATTGCTAAACTTTGCAGGAGAAGACACCATCGAGGTCTTCAACACGTTTCAGTTTGCCGAAGGCGACGAGAAAAAGCTGGTGAAAGTCCTTGAGCAGTTTGAGCAGTACTGTAACCCCAGGAAGAACGTAGTGTTCGAGAGACATCAGTTTTGGCAGATAACACAGAAAGATTCCGAAACCGTGGATCAGTTTGTCACACGTTTGAAAAACAAGGTGAAATCTTGCGAGTACCCGCCGCCGGTTGATGACATGCTGCGAGACAAGTTCGTGTTTAGTATACGAGATCTGCAAGTGAAGTAGCGATTACTGAGGGAAGAGAAACTTACACTGGAAAAAGCGATTTCTATGGCAAGATCATCCGAGGCCTCGAAAGAACAGATTAAAGCGATGGGACCAAAGGAGCAAAACAATCAAACTCCGAGCGTCAATGAAATTCGAGCAGGCAGTGGTGACAGACAGAAGAAAAATTATTCGCGTCGACCGAGACCAGGTTCGGGCTCACAAAAAGGAAAGTGCACGTTTTGTGGTTCTTCTCACTCGTGGGGATCTTGCCCCGCTTTCGGCAAAACGTGTGATTACTGCCAGAAGAAGGATCATTATGCGAATGTTTGCCGAAAGAGACTGCGGGATTTTGGCGGGAAAACTGTACACGCAGTCGCTGAATCGGAGGGCAGTAATGACGAAGCCGATTTGTTGACCTTTTCAGTGGAGTCTAGTGATGAATGCCCTTCTCAAAATGAGTGGCACGTCTCGCTTAAGATCGCCGATACCAATGTGAATTTTAAAATAGATTCGGGGGCTGATTGTAATGTCATTTCCAAGTCGTTGTTTGACCGACTTCCAGTGGATCTTAAACAGGCCCGCCAGTGCAAAGCCAAGCTGAAAGTGTATGACGGACGTCGAATCACACCCAGCGGGAAGGTCAGCCTACAATGGAGGTCAAAAACAGTTGGGACACTTCTGAAAAGGAGTATCCAATAGTGCAACAGATTATCCTGGGGTTTAAAAAATGGGTTCTGCACGTTCCCAAGTCCCCCTTCCCAACTCTCAAGCCCCTCCCCCCCAAGCAATGTTGACAAACAAATAATGCGCTGAACTTGGCGTGTGGGATAGTCAATTCTCAACATTGCTTAGGGGGAGGGGGGCTAGCAGTCATTTTGCCCACAATTGCGCCACGTGTCCCAGCAGTTATGTCCCGCATTGTCTGAAAACTGTTACTTCTATTAAAATGCTCTTAGCGTTGTTAACAACAAAGAAATCTTGGATATTGCGTTAGAATTAAAGTCTCCAACATTGAATGGCATTTTCAATGTGACAGAAATGTCGTTAAATCCTTCATTCGCACGCGCGTGATCGATACAGCTAATTTTCTTACCGTTACGTAGTTTATTGGTCACACGAAATTAAAGTATTCAGCAATTATGTTGTTTATCTGAAGATGCGTGAAACTTGATAAAGTTAAAATAGGTCTCAGAGAAACTACTCTGACTATGAGTTAGAAAAACAGATCGCCTGCAAAAACATCTTGTTTAAAAAGAGTTCATTTTTTCGTTAGACCGTCTTGGTCTACAAAGAGATAGTATTGCGTGACACTGAGTTAGTGTGTATGTGTACACTACTCGCGTTCAGTTCTCGGCCCTTTAAGTTATGATACCTAAACCTTGAAACACTTTTTTATAGTTGCACTGTGTGAAAACTGAAATAAACCTTTTTTCGCAATCTCTGGAAGTGCTATGTGTGTATGAAACGCAATCGGTGCACGATTTTCAACAGTTCTCGGCCTAAACAGAGTAAAAGGAATATCTGTTTGTTAGTTTATTATTTAATGATAGGCGAGAACTGTTGAAGAAAACAGTTTTTGCAGAAACCTTTGAACAAAAATATATTCTTTACACAAAGGAGATGATATGGAATACTTTAAAGCTTTTCTTGAGTGAATTGCTTCAAACAAAGCATGGAAAACTCACTTTTTCTTGGTGAGAACTGTGCATGAGAACTGTGACGTCAGGCCATGTAAACAACGTTTCAAGTCACGCGCCAGAATGGCTAGGCTTGTTAATTTCTGTGATCTTTATCGGAATTGTCCAAAATAAATTTCGTAAAGCAAAAGCCACGTGGATGTAAATTGTGTGTTCGTTTTGTGGTATTTGCTTCCAGAAGTGAAAAAACAACCATCTACAGTTCACCAGGGCTGTGTTCACAGGATCCACAGATCCCGCCTTAAACCTTAAATCTGTTAATGTCACGAGAAACGGAGTATCCTTAGTGAGCTCGAATTGATTGAATATGCGTTGGAAAAATCACTAAATTAAAATTTCCACACGGTTACGGAACGTAAGCAATTACCAAGATGTAATAAACTTATGTATGCACTGTCCGTTGTTCAGTAAAAAAGTTACTTTGTACCCCTGCAAATAGAGTTTCTTCCCTAAAAAACACGTTCTCTGTTGCACCACAAAATGGTTTTCAGTAATGCGTGCTAAAATGTCATGTAATTTTTATTTTTTCTATAGAAGTCAGTTTCAGACAATGGAGGTCAAAAACAGTTGGGACACTTCTGAAAAGGAGTATCCAATAGTGCAACAGATTATCCTGGGGTTTAAAAAATGGGTTCTGCACGTTCCCAAGTCCCCCTTCCCAACTCTCAAGCCCCTCCCCCCCAAGCAATGTTGACAAACAAATAATGCGCTGAACTTGGCGTGTGGGATAGTCAATTCTCAACATTGCTTAGGGGGAGGGGGGCTAGCAGTCATTTTGCCCACAATTGCGCCACGTGTCCCAGCAGTTATGTCCCGCATTGTAACTTGTAAGTACAAAGGAAAATTCACAGTTATAGACTTTATACTTGTTGAGCAAGATCTACCATCCATTCTTGGATTGAAGTCTTGTCTTGATTTAGGCCTGATAAAGAGAATTTACCGCCTTGAAAAAGAGAACCTGGAATCCGAGTATGCAGACGTGTTTGAGGGCCTGGGTGAGATTAAAGGCGTCCAGCACAAAATTCAAATTGATCCCAATGCCACCCCTGTTGTGCACCCTCCCCGTAGGGTTCCTGTGGCCCTTCGCGAACCTCTTAAAGAGGAGCTTCAGAGAATGGAGAAGCTGGGAGTCATTAAGAAATGTACAGAGCCCACTGCCTGGGTACACAGTCTTGTAGTTGCCAAGAAGAAGAATAACAAGCTCAGAGTGTGTATGGATCCTAGTGACCTCAATCGTGCCGTCATGCGAGAACATTTTCCCATGCAGACCGTGGAAGATGTGATTAGCAGAATGCCCAATGCAAAAGTGTTCAGTGTCCTGGATGCTAACCATGGCTTTTGGCAGGTTAAACTAGCCAAGGACAGTAGCAAGCTAGCTACCTTTAACACCCCATTTGGCCGTTATAGTTACACACGTTTGCCATTTGGGATAGCATTGGCCCCAGAAGTGTTCCAGAATGTTATGTCCCATTTGTTTCAGGACATTGAAGGTGTTGAGGTAATTGTGGATGATCTTGTTGTGTGGGGGGGAAGATGTGGAGCAGCATGATGTGAGGCTTAGACAGGTGTTGGACCGCTGTCGTGAGAGCAACCTTAAGCTTAACAAGGAGAAATGCCATTTTCGAGTATCTGAGGTTCATTATGTGGGCCACGTGTTGAGTGCAGATGGTGTTAAACCAGACCCTAACAAAGTTGAAGCAATCGTCGCCATGCCAACCCCAGCCAGTCGTGAAGACCTACAGAGATTCCTAGGTGTGGGAACCTATTTGTCTAAGTTCATCCCAAACATGTCTCAGAAGAGCGCTCCACTCCGCCAGCTACTCCAGAAAGATGTTGAATGGTCCTGGGGAAAAGTAGAAGATGATGCATTTACAAGCCTGAAAACTTCAATCTCCTCAGCTCCAGTCCTCAAGTTCTTTGACCCGAAAGAATCAGTAACCCTGTCTGTTGATGCAAGCTCAAAAGGTGTTGGTGCAGTCCTTCTGCAGAATGACCGCCCAGTTGCTTACGCATCCAAAGCCCTGACTCCAAGCCAAGAAAACTATGCACAAATAGAAAAAGAAATGTTGGCCATTGTCTTTGGATGCGAACGATTGGTTGATTTTGAGCTTTGCTTAAAATGTTTAATTCGACGCACGCGACCTTTATTGTAATTACGTGCCGGAATAGATAATATTTTAGTTAATTATTAATGTAGCCCTATATATATCGTCACGCACGTGGTGGAGACATTATTCTGTGTGATTCGCTTAGCGCAAACTAGTCAACTCTTATACTTGTGATTGTTAAGTTAATTTTCTTAAAGTCCGCATTTGCAACATGTCCGAATCCAAGTACAACCTTCGTTCCCGTAAGCATCTTGATTATGCCACGATACATGCCGGGAAAAGCGTACAATTCCCGGCATACGGATTTTCGCCTAACCCTCATCCTCTCTCAGCGCCAGTCGGAGACAACACGCTTCACGACTATGAAACGCCTGATTTTACAGAAATGAAACGTCTGTTGGAGGAAGAAAAAGAAAAAAACAAAGTCCTAGAGGAGACCTCTCAGCTCGAACAAATGAAGGACGAACTGGAGGCGCTTCGCCTGCGAAATGCCGCACTGGAAAAGCGTGATGTTCAGGGTATACGTACCCAAAAGGAAACTACGCTGAAAGACCTGCGTACCAACTCTAGTGTAACTTCTAAAGTAGAACAGTTTCTGTCGCAGTTAGACGACAGCAGCAGCGACGAAAGTGAGGACGACGTTCTTGCTTGCCGGCGACTGCATCGGCACCTGCGTTTTTCACAGGCTTCCGTGCAGGCTCGTACGTTGTCATCACCAAAAAACAATTTGTTTCGGTTTTTCGTAGTCGTCTGGCTCGCATGGGTGTTCATAACCCTTCTCGTTTTAGAGGACACTCCTTTCGTAGAGGGGGAGCGACTTGGGCCTTTCAAACGGGTGTCCAGGTGAACTGATTCAAATTTATGGCGACTGGGCGTCAGACGCGTATAAATGTTATCTTGAATTTTCAGAAACTGCCAAGCTTAGAGTCGCCCAGGAGATGGTTAGTTCACTCCCGGGCGTACCTTAATTCGAACAACTTCTTTCCTTTTGGTTTGGCGGTTTTGGCGGTCGAGAGGTTTGTCTGTGGAGTGATTGTGTAGTTTTCTGTTCTTCGCCTTTTCATTTCACTGAATAAACCTCTCATTGTGCCAAACCTAAAGAAAAGTGGTTGTTCTCTTAGTTTATATTATAATAATAATAGCAAGGAGAATTGGTTGATTTTGAGCTTTGCTTAAAATGTTTAATTCGACGCACGCGACCTTTATTGTAATTACGTGCCGGAATAGATAATATTTTAGTTAATTATTAATGTAGCCCTATATATATCGTCACGCACGTGGTGGAGACATTATTCTGTGTGATTCGCTTAGCGCAAACTAGTCAACTCTTATACTTGTGATTGTTAAGTTAATTTTCTTAACCCTCCCTACCCACCCGTTTTCGGGTCGAGAGGTTTGTCTGTGGAGTGATTGTGTAGTTTTCTGTTCTTCGCCTTTTCATTTCACTGAATAAACCTCTCATTGTGCCAAACCTAAAGAAAAGTGGTTGTTCTCTTAGTTTATATTATAATAATAATAGCAAGGAGAATTTCATGATTATTTGTATGGGCAACAAGAGATTACAGTTGAAAGTGATCACAAACCGTTGGAAGCGATTTTGAAGAAGCCCATTCATCAAGCTCCCCTCCGTCTTCAAAAGATGATTATCAGAATTAAGCCTTACGCAGTCAATGTTAAATACCTACCTGGCAGCCATCTTATTTTAGCTGATGCGCTTTCCAGAGCTTTTTTACCTAGCACAGCTGCAGATCAACCTGATGAGTTTGAAATTCATGTGTTGGACTCTGGAAAGTTGTCTGAGACTATGTTTGACAAGCTAAAGGATGAGACTAAGAACGACCCTGAACTTCAACAGTTGCAGAAAGTTGTCACGAGTGGCTGGCCGCAGACTAAAGTAGAGACACCAGTCGAGACAAGGCCTTACTGGAACTACCGAGATGAAATAAGCTGCTACGAGGGGTTAATGTTCAAGGGTGACCGCATAATTGTTCCCCACAGCATGCGACCTGAAATCCTACAACGTATACACGCCGCTCACTTGGGAATAGAGAAATGCAGAGCGCGAGCCAGAAGTGCAGTGTTTTGGCCAGGTATCAATAGTGCAATTGACGAGTTGGTATCCAAGTGCAGTACCTGTCAGCAACACCAGCGAAGCAACCAGAGAGAGCCCTTGATTCCTCAAGAGGTCCCTGACAGACCCTGGGCGACAGTCGCAGCAGACATTTTCTACTATAAAGGGAGAGACTACCTGCTCGTAGTTGACTATTTTTCAAAGTATCCTGAAGTAGCTCGCCTATCCAGTAAGAATAGTGAAACAGTCATCTTGGCAATGAAAGATATGTTTGCACGCCATGGAATCCCAGAGAGGCTAATCGCAGACAACATGCCTTTCAACAGTGTGAAATTTAAGGACTTTGCCAGTAAGTGGGAGATAGAAGTGGTAACCTCGAGTCCACACTACCCGAAGTCTAATGGTCTCGTGGAAAGAAACGTACAGACCGTTAAGCAGTTACTAAGAAAAGCTGATGAGTCCAAACAGGATGCATTCCTCGCTTTATTAGAGTTCCGTAATTCCCCTATCAGTGGAATGGATGAATCCCCAGCAGAACTCCTTATGAGTAGAAAGCTTAGAACAAGACTGCCAACTTCCAAGAGCCTCCTATTCTATGACCGTGGCACTCGACCACTTTCCAAACTACACGAGGGTGAACCTGTGCGAATGAAGCGGGGACGGGAATGGACACCTGCGGTGGTCGTCCAACAACATCAGGCTCCTCGTTCCTACATTGTGGCGACCCCAGATGGAACGCAGATGCGTCGAAATCGTTTCCATCTTCAGCCGACCAAGGTGGAGACTTTTCCATCCCCGAGCCCAGCATGGGAAGCAGTAGCCAGTGATGAGTCAAATCATTGTATGCAACCCAACACGGATGCTGGTATTGAAATGCCAGAGATGGAATCACAGCCAGATATCCCCCAAGCGAATCAACCAGTCAGAAGAAGTCTACGGATTCGAAGACCACCACAGCGTCTTATTGAAACTGTGCAGTGATTGTGTCAAACTGACTACATGTTTAAACTAAAAGAAACTTTGGGTGATTTTGTACTTTTATACACCCAAAACCTTTCAGACTGTTAGAACCTTATTTTATTTTATTTAAGAAGAGGAGATGTCACAATGTATGCGTGACGCGTGACGCGCATGCGCACTGAACGTTGTGTCTTTGAACTTTGGAACTGCATGCTTGCAGCTTCGACTCGGATCTTTTGACAGTGATGTCCATAGTTTGAAGATCATTTAATTTTCTTCCTGCAAAAAATGTCTGTAAGTTAACAGAATTGCAAATAGTAGAAAGTAAACAACTTGTGTGTGTGACGAGTACGAGTAGCCGTTCGAGCCTTCTCTGTCACTCCTGACACATTTTTTTGCATTTTTGTTAAATACTGGTCTTCCTCTTGCCTGTAGATCACTTGCAAGCTCCAAAACATTGAAGCATTCAATGCTGTTTTGATTTTCTGGC
>OX393571.1:5189544-5244544 GCA_947652115.1 Blastomussa wellsi
AAAAACAGGCTTTAAAGTTCCCACTTTGGCTACGCCCAATGAAATTGACAGTGTACTGACGTCACTTCAGGCAACTCCTTTCAAACACCCTGCAACAACACATATTAACTGGATGAAATCCCCCACAGTTACTGAACAATGAAATGAACTGGTGAGAAGACTTGACACTTCCTGGCATGACATCACAGGTCATTCTGGAACTTAGACCCTTTTGTTGCAACTTGACAGTCATCTTCATTGGCTGCGGCCGGCGCGGGAACTTTATAAACTTTATTTTGTGATGAAAGTGTCAGAATAAAAATAAATTGGAATACTTGTTTATGCAATGTAAAGATACCACAAACAAAGAATGGCTGTAGGCCGTATGTACACTTAAACAAAATGCTTCCAGCTTCTAATGGAAAGAAATCTAAGTAACAACTTACTTGTTCAAAAACATTGACAGGAAATTCTGAGCTGTTCTCAAAGCGTTTTCATAGGAAGTGATGATAAGGAGATTCCTGTCAACCTAGATTGCAAATTGACAGTGACAATAAAATTTTATCATTAATTCAAGACAATTCTGGTGGTTTTCCAAGAAATTGGCAACATCCCATCCAAAGCTTACATGTGGTTTGCTCTCATCCTCTCCATCTTCAGCATCATCTTGTATTTCATCAGTCTTTTCTGGGATCTTAACTGAGCACTGAATAAGCTGAAGAACCAAGGCTGTGACCATCTGTACAGATAAGTCTTTGTTAAGTCTGAGGAAAACAGACAGAATCAGCCAGGAAAGTGATGTGCAAGTCCACCTTGAACATAATTTTATGCTAGTAATTGAGTAATACCTCTTGTATTATGCACGTTTACACAATATGCATTGCAATGAAGGGCTCAATTACATGTAAAGTGCTGTCTGGTTCTATTGTGACAAGTAGATTTTCCTGCTGGCTGGGCATGTACCTCTTCATTCTTACTCAGGGCTCGAAATTAAGAAAATTCTTTGGTCGCCATTTGGCGACTGAGCGGTAAATTGTAGTCGCCAAATTCAAATTTTTAGTCGCCAGATTACAAAATCAAATGGGGAGTAATTCAAAACGTCATTTGTAGGAATTTTATTGAAAGAAGAACTCCATTTCAAAAGAAAAGCAAAACTCTTACCACAAGGTGTAAAAACACAATTTTTACAATTTTTTTGGCCACTAACGTTTTAGCTAATGTATGCTAACGTAACGCAAATGCGAACAATGAATTAAAACCTGAAGAATCTTTGATCGAAGGAATCAACATGACGGATAGCCATGCATTACGAGAGACGCAGTTTGTAGGCATACATGACGTATACAAGGTTTGCAATGAATTATAGGGCGATTTCAAACACGATGCGAGAGCAGGTGATCAATGCAAGAGAATCTTTTGCAGCAAAGCAAAAAGATTGATTGTCTTTTCTTAATTCGACGTCTTTCACTATAATTTTCTGGAAGGAGACAATGTTTCAGAAAAGGCCATTATACAAAGAAAGCTAGTCGCCATTTTGGCGACTAAACCAGAACTTCTAGTCGCCACGGATGAAATTTTAGTCGCATTGGCGACCGTATCGGTCGCAATTTCGAGCCCTGTTACTTGTCCAAGAACAAAGGCTTAGTAAAGTTGTCTGCCCACTAAATTGTAAAAAAATGTAAACCTGAAAGAAAGACATGCAAATGACCCAGGCAAGCAAAACTTGAGAGCTGCTTGTCTGAAGGGCAAGCTGAAATTCAAGTGTTTTTTCAGCCCTGCCTTCGCACATTAAGTTTCATTCCAATCTCATCCAGTAACATTATGAAGCATTAACTTCTCCATTATCAATAAATTATAATATTATAATATTCAAATATTTATCTATTGTAGCAAACCTGTAACTCCGGAGTGTTCTTTTGCTGCTAGGAAGTCTTGCCAATGATGCAAAAATGTCTTCCAAGATCAAGTCTCTATGCTTGATATATTTTCGGAAAATCTGCCAAGATGAAGGAGAAACTGTGAAACCAGATTACTTTCAGCACTTTGAAATACAAAAGCCTACTATACCACTAATTTTTCTTCTCAGACATTAATGGCCACTGATAGCCATACCAAGTCGACTGCTACAGCTTGGCCTTTATTGCAAATCTAGAACACTGAATGTGTACAACTCTACCATCAAGTTTATACACTGGGATTTTTTTTATACATAAAATACAGCACATTCACATTTTATTCAAATAATGCAAAGCGAAAAACTGAAATCTCTGGACTGGTGGGTTGGTGAAAGGTCAATAATGGCAGATCCAACAAGAAACATCTGCCTGCCTTACCAGTCACATAACCTATACTGGCCCATGCTCCCAATGCTGTGTCAGAAAAACATTTTCCACTTCTTTTGTTTCACTCAGCGTATGGAAAATAGCCTTTACTAGGCAAGTCCCTGAGCACTCAATACAGTAATTGTTGTATAGAATGTGTCTGGATACCCTTTGACAGTCAGTCCTGATGGTATGAGGTCAAATGTTAACTTAATTTAACTTAGTTAACGACTAGGAGCAGTTGGTCAGTGCATGACGTGGCATGAGCATTTAGCAGCATATTTTGTGGCGCGCTAGTGTTTTTCTGGCATTGTGTTACCTTTCAGTTCCAGGTCTCAAGATTACATACTCATTGCTAGTAGGGTCAGTGGTAGTTTAGTTTGCATTGTGTGTGCATCCTTGAAAGTGCTCATAGTTGTACTTTGCTCTGCATTCCAGAGAGTTATGATGCATACAGCTTTTTCTGGCTTTTCTTCTCCCTCCTCTCCCATTTAGGAGTGTGGTTACAGTATCTCTTTTACTACTTCGACTATGCTTTCTGTTCAGTGTAACGGGTGCTAGGGGCTGTGATGGGTTATGATGGATGGGGCTCGTGGCTGGGCTGGGCACGCCTCTATCTGCGATGCAGGCATTGACTGCCTCAAAGTAAAATTTGACTATAATTATACCCTCTTATACACCCAGCTAGTATTCTTAGTTTGCAAGTGATGTCATCGCTGTCAAGTTAGTTACCGGTAGTTAGCTTCTTTGTTTGTCCAACTGTTCCATTATGAATCTTTTCAAGATCTGTTACTAACCATCAACAGAGCTCTGGAGTTCAACAATTAAAATGCTTTATAAAGAAACATACTGATCTGACGAGCTTGAGGGCACTGTGCTGAAGGTCACTGATGTTCTCTACAAAAAATGGAGATGTTCCCAGATTTGATACCTAACCAGGACAAAAAGAACATTAAAGTTAAGTTGCCATACCCTGTTTAAATGCAATGTCTTTGTAATAAAAAAAAAATACCCTGTTTAAAAGTAAACTTGAGTAATACAAATAACAGTGATTTTTACTTGTCTATTGAAGGAAATTCATGCTTTCTTCAGATTTGCAATAAGTAATATTAGGCTTAATGACAGTCACTATAACTGTGTCCTTTTTGACTGGCTAGAGTGATTATTAATTTTTCAATTGGTAATAATTTGCTTTTACACCAGTCAGTTGGAAATTGTCCTATTTGTAGTCTGTTAAAAGTAATTCTTCAGTACAACAGACCAGAAATGAAAGCAGGTACAGTGTAGGGGTAGTGCCGTACTCGTACATTTTAAACCCTGTGTAACATTTCCAAACAGTTTCCAGACTTTGCTCTTCTCACTTTAATAGCAGAAAAGAAATTAATTTCCAATTATGTATGTAAAAACATTGCGGCCATTTCTCACTTGATTGGAAATGTGTACATGTAACCTTGATACAGAAATTTGAGACTGAGGAAGACTGGCCTGGAAACTAAATTTGAATGTTAAGCCCCGATCAAACGGCGAATGATAGTCGATGATAGTTTTAACTCCCCGAACTATCATCAACTACCATCAACTATCATGTGCGTGTTTGTGTTCAAATGGGAAAACTATCATCGACTATCATGAAAATTTTGAACAAGTTCAAAGTGAATGATAGTGTATGATAGTTCGTGTTCAAACGGAGATGATAGCTGGAACTATCATCGACTATCATCAATTAGTATATTCTCAGCTCCGACTATTGCATTTCTAGCTTTTTGATTGGCTAAAAAACTCCAACTATGAGCCAATAGTCGGAGTTTTACGTCATATGGAAAATAGTGCGCCAAGTTTTTATTTTACGCTTTGTAAAATTGTGGAAATAAAAATCGGCGGCAAAACCCGGTTTGAGAATTTACTAAAACAATTATTCCATTCGCCCTTGTTGGATATGAAGTGATTATAACCAACTCGCACTACGCGCTCGTTGGTTATTTTATCACTTCATATCCAACGCGGGCTCATGGAATAATTGTTATCTATCATGACCGTTTAATCGGGGCTTTACTGTACATGCCAAGCTTTTTTCATTTCCCGATCAATTGCAATTTGTTTCTATAAAGCCTTATATGGGTACCTGTAAAATATCAGTATCAGTAAGGGTTTGGACATCCACAAGATCCCCTAGCAATGAGACCATCTCACAAACTTTGTTATAAAACAGAGACATAGACTTGAGTTTTGCATTAGAAGACTTGGCCCTTTTGGCTTTGGGCATCATAAGAGCACTCTCTAGAAGAGACAATACAGCAATTCTGATGAGAAGTCTGTAAACTGTAGTTCTGTTATATTGTACATGTATGTATTCCACAAAATAATTTCATTAGGGCCAGCTATGGGCAAACTGATCAGCTGTAAGCAAAAAATTAATTGAGCTGTAAGCACAAAATTAATTGCCCAACTGTTTTTAATCCCACGATTTCAACAGAAATTTACTTATGAAGAACACAAGTGCCCATCAAATCCAGATGCCCTCTTGCTAGAATTTTTTATGAAACCCTGGAAAACGAAATTTAGATTTCAGACTTCTAGCGACATCAATTTTCAGGTACATGTATGTACAGTTGTTCATCTACAGGGATTTATTTTACTCTTCAGTTTTCCACAAAGCAGTTAACCCTGAGGCCTGAATTCTGCAGTTAAGTTATTATGATGGTAACATTTGCAACTCTCTTGCTTTTGGATTTGTTTGTTATTCAGCATATATAGCTTAGCTGCCATCAGTACAATCATAAGATTATGCTTTGTATTTCAAGAAGTACATTTCAATTCATTATAATCCAAAGTTGGCACAATTCAAGAAATTCAAAGTCAAAAGACAACAAAAATAATCAAAAAGGTGTTTGAACAACAATCAAGACATGCACATGTACGGAAACAGGGCCGCAAATAACAGTTGGACATTGGACAATCGCTGACCAAAGTTTGCCAATGTTCCATGAAAGTACAACTGTGCTCGGACAGAATGTCTCGACAATTTTTTTGCCTTTCATTGCAAACACCAATGTCGACATGCGCCCAACCAAGTCAGTTCGTTGTTTTCCTTATTACTTTTTCTTGTCAGTAACTGTGCTGACATCGTGGGTGGCTCCACCTGAAATGTTCTGCAATTGGTGTAGGATTTAATGGAGCCGAAACCAATTGTGGAATTACAAGCATTTTAGGCATCCTACTAATGACTGAACGGTTATGGCAATTAGATATTTTTTACAGGAGCCAACATTGAGACTGTGGTCTGTCCCCTTTGAATTTGGTCAGACAAAACTGCAGTGACGTCGGATGTCATATAACAGTACTGTTTGATAACGCAAAACATTCAATTGGCATTTGCATTGGAAAGTGTAAAAAATTGTCCGGACAATCTGTCTGACCAGAGTTGGGATTTCATCGGACATTGGCAAATTTTGATCGGTCTGATGTCCGACTGTTCTTTGCAATGTACATGTCAAAAAAACTATTTGCAGTAATTACAATGTACTTATTACAATTGTAGTTGAGAGGCGCCTAATGGTTAGTGCGCCGGACTCCGGATCGGACGGTCCGGGTTCGAACCTCTAGCCGGGGCACTGCGTTGTGTTCTTTGGCAAGACACTTTACTCTCAGAGTGCCTCTCTTACCCAGGTGTATAAATGAGTACCGGCGAATTTACTGCTGGGGGGTAACCCTGCGATGGACTAGCATCCAATCAAGGGGGGAGTAGAAATACTTTCTGTCGCTCCATGCTACAGAAACCGGGATAAGCTCCGGCCTGATGGTCCACTAGGCCCGAATGCAGACTTTACCTTACCTACTAGGAGTTAGTACTGTAATCTTACTGAATTGGATAATACAATTTTCTCACCATTGGGATCTGATTCTCTGTAGATAGGATCATACTCAGGGAAAATGTTGTTTTTCAGTTGGAACTTTGTAAGGGAAATAACCCTGTTGATGACTTCTTCAAGATATAACTGTTTGGGCATGGCAGGAGATGTAAGGATGATAAGAACAACCAAAGAAGCCTCTACTGATCGAACCATCCTATCAAGGCACAATTCACGCCACAGTCGTTGCTCTTCATCATCATCCTGAAAATAAGAATGGAACTTGGAAGTTTAAGGTTGCTGTTGGGTATACATGTACATGCATGTCATAATGTAAATCATACAGTACCGCTCAAATGTAAGTTACCACCGTCTCGCGAGAAACGCGACTCGTATCGCGAGAAACGAGACTCGTACCGCGAGAAATGAGACTCGTATCGCAGGAAACAAGAACTGTCTCTCGAGAAATTTCTCGTTTCTCGCGAGTGCACTGCAAGTACCACTTGACGTTTTTTTGGAGAAACAAAATAAACTGCTTCTGTGCAAACAGTTGTTCGCGTGCATTGGAAAAATCGTTCAACGAGCATGTATTGTTGGTTTATTTTTTCGGTGAGATAAGCATGGGGGATGTGCGAGTGGAGTTTTACTGTTACTGCTTAGTGGGCAATGTTTACATACATGTATTAAGCGACATTTGTTTTGCCTGTTCTTAAACTGCTTAAATTGAAATGAAACTTGGTCAGCACTCGATATCGGTATCGGCGCTGCGACACGCCTGATTTAATTGACTATACACTGTGCATGTTCTACATACATTCAGTGGAATAAAATCAACTCAACTGACTTCTTCGTGAATTACATAGGTTAGAGCTAAAACATTTTGTGTTAGTAGCACCTTCGCTTTTCGGAAAACTTTTACTTTCATCAAACAGTCGACTCGACGAGTCTAATCGCTGTGACGGACTTATCGGACTTGTTTGGCTGCTTTCAACTAGCTGTTTTTGTTCGGCTTGAATTTTGGTTTTTCTTTATGCAGATAAGAATTACTTTCATCAGATGAAAGTAAATTTCTTCGGTCAATTTCAATTTTGGCGGAAGGAAAAGTCTGGAAACACAGCACGTCGAACACGTGCATTCTGGCCCGGCAAATTCCCGGAAAAGAACTCGATAATTTCAACTTCTTTTATTTTTATTTTTGCATTATTCAATGGGTGTGGAAAAGTTGAAGGAAACAAAAAATATGCAGAAATCTGCTGAGTATATATGCCTTTCAAATATAATAAATGTAGACAAGATTATCAGATTCAAGGGAAAGCGAGCAAAGGTCAAGAAAACATGACAAAAGCGTGACGCGTTGGCCTGTCACAAGTTTTATTTACTTGCGTCTACACGTACGTTGCTGGAGTCTTGAAAGTTGTTCGTAAAACCTTGGGATTTCAACCTCGTGCGGTCGCTTGCATTTTTTGATGACTCCTTGTGATCGATTGTTTCAAACTGGGCCAAATTCTAGCGACGCAAGTTTCGATACAGAAGCTTGTGGTCAATATTTTGGGCACACAATATGCAAATTCACCACGCTGGTAATGAACAGAAAAAAGTGCAAAGTTTTCCGCAGGTACCTTGACTGGTGTATTAATTTGAGATTATTGACAATGCTTTTCACTCATGTTTTGCATTTAAGATAAATTCTAACAACACGACAAGTTTCCATTCAAAAGTTCGCTCGCACACAAACATGCCAACATGCAAATTCAATGCGCTGTCTGTCGTGAAGTAAAAACATCCTGTGCAGTTTTGTGTAAGCACTTTTACCGTGTCTCTATTTTCGATTTTTGAAATTGTTTTCATTCAAGTTTTGCATTTCAGATGAGAACAATAAAGTTTAGCGACGCGTCGAGTTTCGATTCAATCGCTCGCATGTAAACAAGCCAATATTCGGTGCACTGTCTATCAGCTTAAATGTAAACTGAAAGGTTTATTGCAAACCGAACGTTGTGAACAAATCAGCAATCTATCAACACAGACTAAATCTTCGAACTTACTGAACAAAATTTCCGCGTCGTAGATTCTCTCGAGTTTTTGAAGCTCGCCGGCATGCCATGAAATTGAAAGATCTGTTTTGTCTCGCCGATGTGTGCCGAGAGCAAAACTTTCCCCTGTCAAAAATTTAATGAATGTGAACGACGCATCGAAAAGCACCTCGATTAAAGACTTTAAACATTGTTTCTTCAAATTCTGTCTATTTTAGTGTAATCAAGCTCACCGGCAACTGCCGTGAAGTGTCAAAAATCTCAAAACAACCATATCTTTTAAGATCGCGTCGCCGGTCGGTTGTGGACTGCAAACAAAAATCTTTTACATGGAAGCTGCTTTCTTGCGAGTAATATATTCCATACTAAACGCTTCAGCGACTCTCGAGAGAAACGAGAACCCTCTCGCGAGAAACAAGACTCGTATCGCACGAAACGAGACTCGTATCGCGAGAAACGAGACTCGTATCACGAGAAACGAGACGAGAGGTGGTAACTTACATTTGAGCGCTACTGTAGCTTGAACAATAAATTTTGCTACGGAGATACATGCAAGTTACAGAAATGCATACATAACTAGCATTGTAACTCAGGATCAATAGATTTCAGTTAACACTTAAGCCTCTTGCTTAATCCCAAGATCTCAAAAACCTGCTTGCTTGAACGTCCTGGTTACTTGAACCAAAAGTAGTTTGCCTGCGATTGGCTTCACCCATGCCAGTTGACCACTGCAAGTTTAGAAACACCATGATCTTTGTCCTGATTTCTCAAACCAATTATCAGTTCTGTTGCAATAAAGATTTTACTGCAGCAAGATCTAATGTAATCAAATTCGCTCACCTGGTCTGCATTGCACTGAAGCTGCAAATGTAAACCATCTCTTATGTGTCGTTCCATTATATTCAAGAGTCTCATCATATCCTCAGGTAGTACCTGCATACAGCAAGAACAGTTGTGATTCAGCAAAGCTTTTCAAGTAACTTAATAGATTCAGAAAGACTGACATTATCTGCCTTGGCAACTCTGTTTTTTCAACAGCATGAGTCACGTTTACCTTATGCAACACTGCTAGAGACTTGAGCTTTGCCATCTCGGTGTAAAATTCAAAAACTGTTGATCTTGAAATTAGGCTTTCTGGATTTGGTTCTTGATCATCTAAAGGAGAAAAAGAGCAACGTCACATGATCTGAAATTTTGGGCAACAAAGCAAGTACACATGAAAAGCATCGGTTGTTGTCTATGTTTGAAATATTAATTCATATTCACATTACTTACCCAAATCATGAAAGCTTGGTGTATCACACTCATCATCAAATTCAAACAAGTTCTCAAGTAAATCTCCAAGTTTTTTGAAGGTTGGTGATTCCATGATATCTAAACAAAATAAGAATACCTATAGATATCATATATAATTATGACAAGGCTGAGGTTTTGTCAATTTAAGACAACCTGTAATAAAGGCGAGAAAAACCTTATTTGATTGAAAAAGTATTTGTTTATAGGAGAAGTGATAGTAGAAGTAACAATCGGACTGCAACCTGAACAGACACATCCACTGTGACAAAAACACATAATGTAATAATTATACACCTGCAAACATTTCTTAAATAATTTCGCCCTCATTAACTAGATTTCCAAATAACTATTTCTGAACATTGCCAAAGGATCCTGAAGGTGAGGCATGTAATGTGAATGGGAATTACAACAGTGTACAATCTCACCTTCAGATTCATGGGACTCTTGAACTTTTTGTTTCTTGCTTTTACTCTTTTTCCTGGGTGGGACTATAAAGACAAAAATAAAACCAAATTTGCCAATAGGAAAATGCAGTCAGCTGTCTTAGTGTTCAGCATTTCTTGGAAGACTCAAGACCCAAAGTTCCTGAGCTACAATGACAAGACGAACATAAAATACATTCATACAACACCACACGTTTATAATGCAGTCCTTTACACAATTTATTCTTTAGCATACCTTCCTCCCAATCATGACTACTGTTGTTCCGAGATTTTTCATCGCTTGACCTCCGTCGTTTCTTTGTCCTTTGCAAATCACTTTCACTCCCTGGTAAAACTTCCCGTACTTGATGCGTCTCCACTTCCTTAGAGCCACGTCGCTGCTTCACTTTTGTTATAACTAACTTAGGAACGTACAACTGAATTCCCTTTAGAGCGGGAGATATCTTAACGGTTGGTGATATGCATGGGACATGCTCCTTTCTTTGATCACTGTTTGGTGAGGTTGGTAACTCAGTTCTGTTAGGTAGCGCATGCAAATGATTTTGTTTCTCAATATTTAAGTCCATTGCCGACATGGGTGCTAAATTTTGTGCATCACCGGTAGCATCGTCATTAGTTCCATAAATCTCATCCACAGACCTTCTACTTGATCTTGAAGGTCTATGTTGCGAGCATTGTTCACTTGATGATGTATTAAGCACATTGTTAAGGTCTACACGCCTCAAATTGTTAAACTGTGCTGTGCTGAGCTGTACGCAGTTATTCTCTATGTCTGGCTCTGATTTGCTTCTTGATGATTTACGTCTTTTCTTTGCTTTTGACTTTGTCTCTAAGTCACAATTTCTGTCTGTGTGGCCTTCCTGTTGTATAATAGCATGTGGCTGTTCAGACGTTCTTTCCTGGTAATCAGTAGTTCTATGCTTTTCAGTTAACGCAGCAAGCTGCTGTGATGCTTGCCCAAGAACTGAGGCATTAAACCTAAAGCCATTCTTTGATGCAAGTGCCTCAAGAGCACCAATACTATCATATGTACCTTGGTTATAAATATTTGTTGTTTTGTCTTGACCTTGGCCAGCATGTTGATGATAAAACTCAGTTTCATTCAAATTTTTTCTCATGGTTGTTGACAAATCAATAGTTCTTTGCTCCTTGTTTTGGTGAGGAGCTGTTGATGCACCTGAATGCAAAAAATAATATCACAAAAAATACTTAGAAAAAGCCAAAACTGATCTATTGTTAAACAAGATGAAAATATATTGTTCATTTGTCACAAGCCAGGGCTCTGCTCCAACACTTCCCCACTTTCCATTAATTTATTGGAAAGTGAATTTACTTCTTGGGAAGTAAAAACCAAAATTAACCAATACTTACCCAATCTGGAAAGTAAATTTTGGGGTATACTGCAAAGTAAATTTTGGCTTAAATAATAGGCATAAGAGAAAAAGTAGGTAACAAGAATAAACAAATGATAATTTAACCATCCACCAATTATTTTCCATCTTCAAAAAGACAGGTTTATGCCATTCTCTCCATGTACTCTGATCTGCCATATGAGGATCAAGAGAGGAGGTGTAGATACTCAATAACTACACATGGTATGGTGGAGAGTAAACTTTTCAATCTAATTTCCAAAGTAGAAAGTGGGGTAAAATGTCTAGTGTAAAGCCCTGCAAGCACGAGGCAAAGAAAACTTTTGAGTCCCTGACTTGATCTCCCAGATACATGTGCCAATTGGGCAGTCTGACCAACTGAAAAAAGAGCTATGAAGAGTTTCTTGGTGAGCTAAAGCTGTAGGCCACTAAGTTTACTAGGTGCATAATTTTATATTCAAAACTCTCCCTCTCAGACTTACTGCATAGTGAAGATTGACCAACCTTGATTTATATTAGGCACATTCTGATTAAGCTGTGGTTCACTGTTGGAGAGGCTCCGCCTCTTATGCCTTGTCCTGACTGGTGAAAAGGACTGTGTGGGACTTAGGACTATGTGGGGTTGCATCAAATGCACATTTGGTGATCTTTCATTTACTGGTACAGAGTTTTGATCTGAGCAAGAAAAGCAGCAATATTACATTCAGGTATTTAACAGAACTCAAAAGTGTACTTGGAAGACCAATAAAAAAAACTAAAAACTTACACTACCACCGTTTGAACTATACTCCACCACCCAAGCTTTATTGAACTTTTAAGGTTCAGACCTAGCTACTACCACGTTGTTACATAGTTTACTGAAAAAATCGTTTTCAGTATTTTGACAATTGTTAAACAAACTGACGCGAAGTTTTTTGGATCCAAATTTGCATACGGTAAGTTTACGTCTACAACCAGTCTTACTCAGTGTATAAAAGCAGCGCATTCACACACCCGGCAACAAACCTGCTCACAGCAACTTGAGCACAGCAATATAGCAACTGACGAAGGAAGCCATCTTAGTTTCTGAAACCGGTATTGCATAACAAAACAGTTCTTATCAGAACTCCATGGCCACTAAAAATGATGATCAAGTCGCCGCCATTCTTGCCGAGATGAGAGACAGCCAAATACCAGCAATGTCTCCAATAAAGTCTCCAAAGAAAAGAGCCAATTCCGACTCAGAAGAAGAGATTCCTTCTTCACAACCCGCCCCCAAGCGTCCACAGCCCGATGAGGGTTTCAGTTCGCTCCGGAACAAGATCGCCAACTTGGAGACTAGACGCAACAAAACAAAGAAATCACTCTGTGTACTGAAAGAACACGTCAGCAAAAGTTCCTGCCCTGTTGGTCTTCAGTACCGGCCCAGGCCACACATCAGACCAAACCAGAACTTCACCGCTGACCTGAAAAAGATCTGTCAACGAGCAGAACAGGACCTCCTCCAGCTCATGATCCAGCAACAGGAAAAGAACGTTAGCGAAGACGTTGAGGCCATCACCGCCCTCAAGCAGAAACTAACCAATATGATTCCTGAACATTCCAAGCGTGAGCAGGCAGAGAGAAAGATCCAATACGCTACGAACAGATCAAACAGCAGAGCCTTCAAACACAAACGTGCCAATAAAAAGCAGAACACCACAGTAGACATTGATGACTTGAAAGCCAAGTTCAGCGAACTCACAACTCTTGTACAATCTATTTCCAAACGTGAAAATAATAAAGACAGAGTTGCAATGTATTCAAATGTGTGGTTCACTGACTCTCCCCGTGCCCCGTGCCAAACCCGCGCGACCTCAGACCATAAGTCAAAAGCGATCTATAAAACGCAAAGCAATCAAAAGTCCGTACAAAAACAACATCAGGACAACTAATGAAAAATTCATTAAAAACATGTCCAACCAAAGCCTTACTGACCATGAAATTGCTTTACTAGCAAAAGGCCTAAAATTTATTCCTGCTCCCCCTAAACCGGCCTCTAAAAGAAGTCTTTTAAGAGACTTTAATACTTTTGCTCGCTCTATGCGTTTAAAATATTTATTTGCTGACTCTAAGGAAAGCAATCTACATCTGTTCTACGTCAGATCAAACTGGCAACCGCCACCACAACCATCAGTGGCTCTAGAAAATTACCTTGAACGAACAAAACTTGAGATTGCTAATATTTCTTTTACCGATGTAAAGGACAACCTATCAGCCAAAGAAAGACAAGCGTTTAAAACGCTTAGCACTAATAGCGAGTTAAACCTTAAAAAAGCCGACAAGGGGACCACTACAGAAAAATCGAAGGAAGGTCTCGAACAAGTCTCTAACGAGCTATTCTATGAACCACTCAAAGAACTTATAGTATCCCAAACAGCCACAAAAGTCAAAGAAATAGTCAACATTTTGTTCGCTAACGAACATATTGACAAAATGACTTACAAATGGCTCAATTCAGGCCAAAATCCACCAAGAATACCAGAATTCTACACGCTAACCAAAATACACAAACCGGTTGGCAGACCAATTGTTTCTGGTAGCGGTGGTCCAACAGAACAAATTTCTAGTTTTGTTGATTCGCTATTACAACCAATCGCTAAAAAACAAGAGTCATATATCAAAGATACCACTCATTTCATAAACTTCATTGAAAAAACTCCACTTCCAGTAAACGCGATCCTCGTTTCCCTAGATGTGTGTTCACTTTACACTAACATTCCCCAGGAAGAGGGAATCAAAGTTGTTTGTCGATTCTACGAAGAGCACTATCAGTCAAAGAAACCTATCCCAACAACAATTTTGGGAGAACTTATGAGACTGATCCTCAAAGAAAACTCTTTCAAGTTTAATAACAAACACTTTTTACAAACACACGGCATCGGGTACCAAAATGGCGGTAGCTTTTGCAGTCATTTTCATGGCTCACATCGAAAAACAGCTACTAGCAACCAGCCCTCATAAACCTATTCACTGGAAGCGATTTATTGATGACATTTTTTCAGTGTGGCCTGTGCCTGAAAGTGAAATCCATAACTTTGTTGATTTCGCGCATTCATTCCACGCTAAGATTAAATTCACACATGAAGTGTCATCGGAAAAAATTGTTTTCCTTGATACCGAAGTTTATAAAGGACCACGCTTCGCCTGTAGCAAAACTCTGGATGTTCAAACTCATTTCAAGCCTACAGAAACGTTTCAATATACGCACTTCTCTTCAAGCCACCCTCTTAGTGTTAAGAAGGGTTTTATCAAAGGAGAAGCCCTGCGTTTACTGAGAACAAACTTGGTTAAAGAAATGTTCGAGTTACGAAAACTTGAATTTCTGACTCGACTACTCGAGCGAGACTACCCTAGGGAACTTGCCGAAAACATTTTAGACGAAACAAAATTCTCATCAAGAAACGAGGCTCTACGAAACAAAGTAAAACAATCCAACAATGTTTTGCCTTTCGTTACGACTTTCAACCCGTCTACTCCGAACCTCAAAAAGGTTCTTATGAAACACTGACACCTTATAACTGAGAATAACAGACTCGGTCAAATATACTCTAAACCTCCAATTGTCGCTTACAAGAAGGACAAGTCTCTTAACGACCTTTTGGTCAGAGCTACAATTCCTTCACACATTTAACAACCAAACTTTGGAGTTATAAACGGTAAGGGTCAAGTGACAGTAACACAAAAACAGGTTAAAAGGTGATGACACGGACACGCTATTTTAACACGCTAGAGAAATAAAATTCCTTTACCATGCTAGCAGCGTGTCACAACGCATGGCTCATTAAAAATGTCTTTTGCTTCATATCCCATGGCAAAAACAAAGGAACATGTTCATTCAAACAAAGAAGTGTGTCATGGCTGGAAAACAAAAACGGCCAGCAAAGTGACACACTAAGTGAGGAAAATGGCATGCTCAACTTTATTAATACCAACCTTGCAGCTGGTCTCTGGTGTTCTAAGAAATGTTGTGATTCGTTTTTGAATGAAATTCGTTGGCATGTTGTTTAATTATCTGCTAAGCTTATTCTTCCTAAAATTTCCGTGTTTCATTCCTTCCACTAACCCTTACCCTAAAATTTCCGTGTTTCATTCCTTCCACTAAACGAACATAGTCAATGCTTTCTATGCTTTCCTTTACTTTAAATCTTAACAAAAATCCAACATTGTATTTCTGAAGCAATGGCACTAAATCTTAAACACCTCTCCGGACTGAAAGCGGCTAAATAAACACAACTTTTAAGCACAGACAGGGAGGCCAGATCTTGATGAGATAAGCATGTGTGTATATGTGCCAAATCTGTTCGCTCCAAAAGCCTAAAATTCTGAACTAAAGATTGAAATATAAAAGAAATTTGAAATAAACATTGCTTCAAATTAAATTTCACATTTTAAGAAGTCACGAAATGTTCTCAAAAGCATCAACATGTTGAAAATCAAAAAGCCATGCAATTCTGTATGGATTTATTCAGATTTCACTTGGCTGCGCACTAAAAGCGAAAGTCCTAATTTTAGCGGACGACTTTTGCGGTCAATTTATAACTCAATGGCTTTACTGATCCTTCTAAAACGTCCATCCAAATTTCAAAGCAATATTGTACATTACCATTCTGTTTTCAAAAGTCGTGAGAAGACTTGTTACTTCGTGTGCAGGTCCGTGATTTGAATTCAAAACACATTTCTAAGTGCCATGACATTTCAAAATGTTCTTCAAGGATGTGGAAATCAAGATGGATCCTTCATTGGCATGGTTTTAGTACTCTGAACTCAAAACTTAATCTGTCTCTTCTTTTCATTTCAAGTGCTAAAGAAAGACTTTTTCATGTTCAGGACCAATTCCTGGCAAACCGCCAAGAGTACTAGACAAACAACTGAAAGTTCTCAGTATTTTATTTCTTCACACGCAATGTGTTATGGAGTTTAGTTTTTCTTGAAAGACTTCAATATTTAAGGTGGCTCTGAACCCACTCTGCAGAATTTTTTTTAAACTTTGCAAAAAGTTGTATCTTATCATGCTTATTGCAATTGAAAATAAAAAAAAATGGGGATCACCAAGCTCGTTTTTGAGTTATAAGAGTTTAACCCATGGGCTCATGTGCCGGACGTAACCGGCAGTGCAAAAACCACCCCCCAAATGCCTGTGCCAACCTCAACCGGCTGCAAAAAGCATGTGTTGACGAAAGGCCTTTCCCTCCCTCCCTAGAGAGTTTTTGCTTCTCCTATTGTTCTACAGGTAACAAGGAAATATAAACCAATCCAGAGCTCAACGTTGCGACCTGTGGGGTCGCCAATGCGACTGGATTTGGTCCGCTGGCGACTAACTTTTCATGTGTGGTCGCCAGTGTGGCCACCGCGATTTCAAGTTATTATTTTAGTTATTTAGTTTTTCATTTCCTAAGATCCATGGCGAAATGAGTGAATGTTAATTGTAAACCACGAGGAATGTAATTTCTTATCACTTTCATGAAAAAAGTCGTTTAAACCGCCTTAACTATAATTACTATTGTGAAATCAGTTATCTACATGTTTGATTGAAAGCATTCCGGAAGTGACATTTGTTCCTAAAATGAGATTTTTGCAAAAAGAAAAATTCTTTACCATTTGATTGTAAACTATGGTCTATCCATTTCAAAAGAAATAACATTCGTTTTCACAATACAATTAGCGGTATGTTGTAGGAAAGGAATAGGGAGTTAATTTAATTTACGACAGCTTGCATTATGATTGACCAGAAAATAGACAAAAGTAGCCTGCTTTTGACTTTCAACATTTGTATTTATTCCCGCTTGTCATTGAATTCAATTACCGTATTTAGCATGTTGGCACGCTATCGAATTTTCCGCCCGGTGCGACTCGTCAAGATGGGTGCTTCAAAGACTTCGACTTGAAAAAAGGTTGACTGGAAATAAACTGCTTAAACGGCAAAAAAAAAGAAAGATGATCATTGAAATTATTTTTATGTTCGCTACGACCTACTTTCAAATGTAACGTGTCAACACTCAACTGTCTTTCATTTGCGAACAATTATTACAAACAAATCAATGGCGTGGCCATGGGTACCAAAATGGGACCCAGCTACGCCAATCTTTTCGTAGGCTACATTGAACACCAATTTTTCAATCAATACAACGGCCCAAAACCTGAACTCTATCGTCGCTACATTGACGACTGTATCGGCGCTACCTCTTCTACCAGAGAGGATCTTAATCAATTTATAACCGCTGTTAATTTGTTTCATCCTGCCCTTAAATATACCTGGGAAATTTCCGATACTTCCTTAGCATTCCTGGATATCAAAGCTTCTATCGAAGGCAACAGTTTATGCACCAGTGTGCACTACAAACCCACAGATTCTCATAGCTATTTGTTGTATTCATCTTCACATCCATCACATGTCAAGAATTCCATTCCTTATTCTCAGTTTCTTAGACTTCACCGTCTTTGTAGTGACGACTCTAATTTTTCCTTAAAATCAGAGGACATGTGCAATTTCTTCGACAAACGCGGCTATCCTGCTTCTGTTGTTAAAGCGGGCCATCATCGCGCCCAGCAAATTGATCGACAGTCAGCACTACAAACGTCACAGAGAGAAAACAACGATAGAATTCCATTCACCCTCACATTTCACCCTCACAACCACGCAGTTAAATCCATCATTCTCAAAAACTTTAAATTACTTCAAAATGATCCCGACACTGGTAGAATCTTTTCGCAACCTCCATTAATTTCATTTAAACGCGACAAAAACATAGGTAACTTTTTAGTCAGAAGTGCATTCCAAACTAGTGATCAACCCGGAACTTTTAAATGCGCTCGCGCACGATGCAAAACATGCCCTTTCATTCACAACGTTGACAAAATATCGGGACCCAAGCGATCTATAAAAATCACTGATCATTTCACCTGTACCTCAGCCAATGCCATCTACTGTATAACTTGCACTCTTTGCAAAAAGTTATACATCGGCGAAACAGGGAGACGACTTGGCGACTTTGTACAGAAAATACAAGGAAGAGACTAAAGGGTTCCAAAAGCGATTAAATACAAGCTTGCATGCCTTTTTGAACTCTTCCAATTCCCACCGGTTGCAAATTGAAATTATAGTTTCACACACATGCACATGGAATTGCCGCGTGCAGTCGCCACACATTCCGAACACGGAAACTTGCTTAAACCTTCAAGAAAAGTTTTTTCGGCCCAAAGGCGACCAAAAATTTGTGCTGGCGACCAAATCTTAAAACTTAGGAGCCAGCTGGCCCCAAGGTTTTTTTTTCTAAAGTCGAGCCCTGCAATCAGAATCCCTTTTCTGTGCATATTTTTAGAGACCTTTAGGGGTCCTAGAAAGAAGAGTTTTCGTCTTGATTTGTGTGTTAAAAATGTACAAGAAGATCATGGCGTGACACGGGATGTGTTAACAAACTTCCAAGGCCATGTTTCCATTCTAAACATGGACAATTCTTTCTTTGGCACTGGAAATGAAAAGAACAGACACTGATTAATTTTTAAGTGGCTCTAAAATAGTATAATATGGAGTACAGAGTGCTAAAACCTTGCTGATGAAGGATCCATCTTGTCTTCCACGGCCATGAGACATGATGTCATAGCGCTTAGAATGTGTTTTGAATTCAAATCAGGGACCTGCACACGAAGTTAATGAGGCTTCTGAAGACTTTTGAAAACAGAATAGTAATGTACAATATTTCTTTAAATTTGGATAGAAGTTTTAGAAGGATCGGTAAAGCCAATGAGTTATAAATTGACTGCAAAAGCCATCCGCTAAACTTAGAACTTTCCACTTGTAGCGTGAAGCTGAGTAAAATGTGAATAAGCTAATTACGCATGCAGAATTGCATGACTTTGAAATTTTCGATATTTTGATGATTTTGAGTGCATTTCTCGACTTCTTCATAAGTGAAATTTAATTTAAAGCAATGCTTATTTCAAGTTTCTTTCATATTTCAATCTTTAGTTTGGAATTTTATGCTCGTTGGAGCAAACAGATTTGGCACATTTCCACGTGCTTATCTGATCAAGACTTCCCGTCTTTTGTGTTTAAAAGTTGTATTTATCTATCCGCTTTCAGTCTTGAGAGTTGTTTAAGATTTAGCTTCATTGCTTTAGAAAATACAAAGGAGAATTTTTGTTAAGATTTAAAGTAAAGGAAAGCATAGAAAGCGTTGACTATGCTCATGCAGTCGAAGGAATTTTGCAGCTTTCTGATGGATATCAGGCTGTTTCAGTATTCACACAACCATGATTTGTAAGGGAATTTACCATCTCAAATTACCGCTTCACTGTTGCGAGAAAATACTACAGTGCTATTGAAATTGACAGCTAAACAGAATGTAAACCTACCCTCTACCAAAGTATTTCAAGTTGTTTTAAAGATTTGGACAAAGTTTCGGCGTTTTGCTGTGCCACATTTTGCAATCTTTCAACTCAAACTTTAGGAAACATTAATTTTTTTTAATGGCAATACAAAGTCAAGCCTTTAGAAGACTTCATTGTTGAACATAACAGTTTTAGTCTCCTAGATTTCAACACAAAGATTTTTGTTAAAAAAATGCAGCTTATCTGCAAGTTTTTATGGTACATGTATAAAAGACCTATAGATAGAAACACACCTCTTGGATGTCCAGTAGTACTATGAGCACCTTGTGTTGTTCCACTGTATGGAGTGTAAACAGCAGCATGGTTTTGTACTGCAAACTGGTGAGGGCTAGATACAATCTGACGTGGACTACCGACCTGATCTGGAGGGCTGTGTTGAAGAGCTGCCTGTCTGTAAGGAGACTGTGGCTGCAATGTACCTGGGGAACCTGCATACATTGGTGATCTTACTTTTGTTGGACTAACTCTCTGATGAGGTGACATATGATTGTATCCAACAGGAGAAAAGCCTGCACCAATAAACAATAAGATGTATTCTAAAGGTTACACAAACAATATTACCGTACAACCCTCCAAGTTGGGACCATTTTAGTCACCATGGCGACCAAAATTTTGCAGCTGGCGACTAAATTGCAACAAAAGTCGCCAGCTGGTGAGTAAAATTGAGAAGGATTGAGCGCTTGAGCTAACTTTAGTGAATAAAATTTTTCACTGGTAATCAAACCTAAACAGTCAGTGGCTAAATGGCCACTTAGGAAAAATTAAACTTGGAGGTTTGCTGTGCATGAATGATACACTTGTCTGTAAGGTATACATCATTGGTTTAAGAAAAAAAAAACATGAAAGTGTGTATTTCTCCAAGCTACAGTACCGCTCAAATGTAAGTTACCACCGTCTCGCAAGAAACGAGACTCGTCTCGCAGGAAACGAGAACTGTCTTGCGAGAAATTTCTCGTTTCTCGCGAGTGCACTGCAAGTACCACTTGACGTATTTTTAGAGAAACAAAATATGCTGCTTCTGTGTAAACAGTTGTTCCCGTGCGTTGGAAAAATAGTTCAGCGAGCATGTATCATTGGTTTATTTTTTCGCTGAGATAAGCATGGGAGATGTGCGACTGGAGTTTTATTGTTACTGCTCAGTGGACAATGTTTACATACATGTATTGAGCGACATTTGTTTTGCCTGTTCTTAAACTGCTTAAATTGAAATGAGACTTGGTCGGCACTCGATATCGGTATCGGCGCCACGACGCGCCTGATTTAATTGACTATACAAGTTAAACGACAACTTAAAACGCACCTTTTCCTTTGTTCCTATGTAAACTACTGACCTGTTTTTACCATGTTTAAACTTTTTATTTTTTAGTTATTGCTTTTAAGTGCCATTGAACCATCGGGAAATGGCACTCAACAAATTTATTATTATTATTATTATTATTATTATTATTATTATTATTATTGTTATTATTATTACAAGTTGTACATGTTCTACATACATTCAGTGGCATAAAATCAGCTCAACTGACTTCTTCGTGAATTACATAGATTAGAGCTAAAACATTTGTGTTAATAGCACCTTCGCTTTTCAGAAAACTTTTACTTTCATCAAACAGTGTACTCGATGAGTTGTTGAGATGTCGGCTAATCGCTGTGATGGACTTATCGGACTTGTTTGGCTGCTTTCAACCAGCTGTTTATTTGTCGTTCGGCTTGAATTTTGGTTTTTCTTTATGCAGATAAGAATTATTTTCATCAGATTCTCTCGAGTTTTTGAAGCTCGCCGGCATGCCGTGAAATTGAAAGATCTGTTTTAATTGTCTCGCCGATGTGTGCCAAAAGCAAAACTTTCCCCTGTCAAAAATTGACGGTGCATGGAAAAGCACCTCGATTGAAGACATTAAACATTGTTTCTTCAAATTTGGTCTATTTTAGTGTAGTCAAGCTCACCGGCAACGGCCGTGAAGTGTCAAAAATCTCAAAAACAACCATATCTTTTAAGATCGTGTCGCCGGTCGGTTGTGGACTGCAAACAAAAATCTTTTACATGGAAGCCGCTTTCTTGCAAGTAATATATTCCATACTAAACGCTTCAGTAATTCTCGAGAGAAGCGAGAACCTTCTCGCGAGAAACGAGACTCGTCTCGCAGGAAATGAGAACTGGCTCGCGAGAAACGAGACTCGTCTTGCAGGAAATGAGAACTGGCTCGTGAGAAACGAGACGAGAGGTGGTAACTTACATTTGAGCAGTACTGTAAAGAACTTGTAAACATTATTTTTTCTAACGCCCAGTTGTGAATCTAGGATCTAGTGTGTAGGGGTTTTCAGATCACATGGCAAGATCCAAGGTTCCATTGGTTGCCATTTATGCCAACCTGGCACCCTTCATTTTTTTCTAGTCTTGGTTTCACTGGCGTATTGCTAAAAAATAGTGGTTTATGGTCAGGGTACAAAGAAGTTCAATTTTCCAACTTGCCCTTTGGGCAAGCTGAAGCCAGGATGTGCTAGCGCAGAGGTCATTCCCACTAGCCCAAAAACATTCTCAGAAGCGTGATGAATTAATTAATTAATTTGTGAGAAATTTCACTTGCCCATCAGGCAAGTGAAGGATAAAATCCACTAGCCCGGTGGCAAAATCCACTAGCCCCAGGCTATCGGACACTAACATCCTTGTATGCTGATGGTTGTCATGTTGTTAAAGGTCTGGTTGTGTGGTTCACCTTGGCACACACCCTGTCGTTTCAGTACACAGGGTTGTGAACTAAAATTTTGGAACAATCCCCATCTGGGCGAGTGACCACCCAGATTACCGGTACTTATCACACCCAGTCTCCTCCATGCACAAAAAAAAAACATTTGGGTGAGATGTCAAAATGGAGAACATTGTAAGCAATTGTAATTTAAGCTTTTGAAAGTGTAAATTATTTAATTTATTTTCAATTGAAAGCAGAAAGTGACACATAAAAATCATACTCGCAAAATGGGTGAACGATCCATGACTTACTCGCCTGACGGTTTTGACACTCGCCTGGGTGAGCGGTCAAGCGCTAATTCACAACCCTGTGTACACATCACTTTTTTGTTGTTCCATTGCTTATGAATGCAGTACATAATACATGTATTGCACAAGGTTTTAAACAGTCATCCAATTTTGTCATTAATTTTCATTATTTTAGCCTACTGTTTTATAGCTGAATTTTACCTTGTGGAGTTTGGTAGTTTTCAGCCATGGTTTTGACTGGCTGGGAACTAAACACATTTGGTGTCTGTGAAATAATAGCTTGCAGCAACAATGGTCCTCCTTGACAGGAAATTTCATCATCTTGATTAATCCCATCTTTCAAGATCCTGATCAACACAATGTTAAACAAATAAGTTTGTTTTACTTTATCTCTTACATAATAAAGGACTAGGATTCAATCACATCCAATTATTCTGAGCAAATCTTAACTAAGACAGCAAATGGCTAGAACTAGCTAGAACCAAACTATAATATTATGACCTTGCATACAATGCTAGTTGTACATGCACTGTAAGCCCTGGGTTTACACAACTTTTTAAGGGATTTTGGGCACGCTTAGAACTGGGCAAACTTAATTATATGTAGGAAAAGGACCAAGAGATTAGGGCTCACGAGTGGTATGAACGCCGTTTGAAAATGAGCTGACAAGAAATGATTTTAAGACTCTGATAATAAATTTTCTGTAAGAAACCTCTTGTGATCAAACACTTTGATCTACAAATGCTCTAAACCAACTTTTTGTGTGGGCTTATACAGAGTATAATCCTGCACTATCGACTAAGCCATCGCAAATCTTGTGGTTGGCTGGGGTTGTCCAAGGGCGCGTGACGAAACTAACTTCCGGGAAACCAACAGACTGGATAAAAGGACTGGATAAAAGGAACTGGGTACAAGCAGAATTTCGGTATGTTTATATTTTGGTGACAGCGATTTTTATAAGCCTATCAATGCAAATTGGTTGCATGTGCAGTTCTCAAGGTAAGATATTTTTCATTTCTATATCATTCTGCTCTGCTATTATCAGCTTTCTCAATAGTTATTCTGTACATATCATTCTTTTCTGTCATTTAAGGTTATTTATTTGTTCATCACATTAAATCAGTTTTGGTGCAGGGGTGAAATGGCTTGTTTATTCTTGGCTTACTTTTTGTTCAGGTGGACGCTAAGGTGATCCACCGCAAATTTTGTGGATGGTCAGAGTATCGCCAATTTGTTTTGTTCGCACAAGCCAACATTTCTGGCTCAGCTTGTGTTGCAAGCCAACATTTCCCGGCTTTTAAACAGTCAGTGCAGGTGGCACTCAATGGTAGTCATTTGTATATAGTTGGCCCTTTGTATATTTGTTCTTGTTATGACCAGTTGTGTTACAAACACATGTTACTGCTGCAGAAAAACTAAAACTTTGTAATCCTGACATAGCAAAATATTTATTAGGTAAAACAAGGCATAGACTGGATATGTCAGTCATGCTATAAATATTTAAGGAAAATAAGATCCCACCTTGTGCAGGTAAAAATGGAATGAATTTTCCAAGAAAACCAGACTTTGCTGATTAAATGAGCCAGAGTGCAGACTTTTATGTCTGAAAGTTCCAAGAGGAAATCAGTTGTAGATCGGTACAAGCAGATGTCAACAATACTGTCAACATATTACCATGGTCCCCAGGAGAGTGAAACAATGAAGTTCAGATACAATTGCAATACAAGAGTTCTTCTTTGCCATTAAACGTTTATAGAGTACATAAAATCTTTGAAGCAGCAAAATGGTTAGTGACAAATAGTGCTCTTTATTCTTTATAAAGGATAAGGAAATTGCTTCAGTGAAAATATGAAAATGCAAAATAAGGCACTTTCTATCCATTAAAACTAATGTGAAGACTGATCAAGATATTCCATGTTATTATTCACCAAATTGTCATATTGCCCAAATATGGTCATTACCCCCTCAATATCCGTCAACTGCTGCTGACAGATATTCTGTGGAAACGTTAAGTAACGATAATTCGGGAGAAGTCTCGCAAAGCACCGCATAACGGCAACTTTTCTAGCTTTTCTAGCATTTAATGCTCTTTGTTGTACTGTTTGGGCTCTAACTGGAATATGTCTTGGGAGACGAACTGCCACAGAAGCGATGGAGTAGGATGGGATAACATCGGCTCGGTGGCAGCTTGTTTTCCATATTGGGCGCAAGTTGGGCATGAGTAATAATATCAATAATAATATTAATGATTACCCCACGCATATCGCGAGATAAAATGATCCACGCACTTAAAGTCCAGTTTGCCAGACATGGTATTCCGGAAGTCCTTGTTACAGACAATGGGACACAGTTCAGTTCGTCTGAATTTGCGAAATTTACCGAGACGTGGAGATTTGAGCACAAGACCTCAAGCCCGCGCTACCCTCAGTCTAACAGAAAAGCGGAAAATGCCGTCAAAGTTTGCAAAGCGTTGCTGAAGAAAGCACGAGCAGACAACAAAGGTCCTCTACTAGTGTTGTTAGACTGGAGAAACACCCCGTCAGAAGGTCTAGGAACCTCACCAGCTCAACGTCTGATGGGCAGAAGAACACGAACGCTTTTGCCAACCCACACCAAACTGCTGCAACCAAAAGTAGACAACCAGACCGGAGAAAAGTTGGAAAAGCGAAAAGCCATCCAAGAGCAGAGGTACAACATGAAAAGCCAACCGCTAACAGCGCTACAGCCAGGTCAAGCGATCAGGATGAAACTCCCTGGTGATATTAAATGGTCTCTTGGAAGTTGTGTGAAGATTCTTCCGAACCGCTCGTACGAAGTGGAAGTTGCCGGTCACCACTACCGTCGCAACAGGCGTCAGCTCAGAACAACAGCTGAGACACCACCGCCTCCTTCAGTCGAAGATCTTCCGCACAATGATCTTCAAACTACAAAGCCAGTCGCGACCAGGCTGCAACCATGACTTCTCAGCCAGCTGTCCAGCTCCGGAGGTCATCCCGTATCAAGAAAACACCAGCTTGGCATGATGATTATGTCATGAACACTTAACTTTAAGAAAAAGGAGATGTAACGATACCGGATTGTGACATTGTATTGTGACACTAACTTGCGTGATCCTGATGTGTTTATAATAGTAGCGTAATCGACACCTCTGATTACCCCACACATATCGCGAGATAATAAAATATTACTATTGATTCATGTAACTCGCAGAATACACAAGCCGACATTAAAATAGGAGTTAACAAGCACTCACATCTCTCTCTCTATTTATCGTTTCAACGTACAACATAAAACGTCACAGTATTGTACAATAAAAAAAAGGACTCACAAATTTACAAACTCAGCTTATTGGAAAATTAATTCAGTTTTTGTTCTGACAGGAGGTAACGTTTAATTTGCTTTGGAAATGCAAACACACTTAAGTCTTTCAAAGACAGGGATTTCAAAATGTTTTGAAGTAGGTGTCATCGACTGGTAGAGTAGGCATCTGTTATAAGTGAGCTTTTTGGTCACAAGCTTATTGCTATGACCAGAGTAACCCGCGGCATAATAGTCAAGTAGTTGGTGGAACTCCGGCACCCGCTGCCTTGTTTTGAAACGCCTGAAAGAAGATGGAAGGTCTTTCCAAATATCAATTGCTTTCCCTGTATTAGTTTGAACTCTATACTTCTGGTTGGTTGTATATCTTGTGTTGTATCTATGCTTGTTTCTAGCATATTGAAATGAGTGGCAGAAGTCTTCAATGTCCTTGGACATGCTGGACCAGAATATCTTGCGAAACGGGACCCCTAGGTGAGTGATGGATCTTGGTCAGCGTAACAAAGAGGGAACAATGGTCTGAGCGGCCTTGAGGATGCCGTCTATGACACTGAGCTCTTCTCAATGATCTTTAGTAGAAGGCCAACCATGGATTATACAGTACCGCTCGAAGATAAGCGAACCACTCAACGCGTTCTCAACGCGTTGGCTTCGCGTTCTCAACGCGTTTGGGAATCTTTACCAACGTGTTTGCCAGTGCGTTTATTTTCAATGCGTTTGGCCTTTGTTATTCATTTTGTCACCTCTAACTTGCGTTGTTTTGTGTGCTTTTGTTAAACGAATCAAAGGACGGCTTTGATCCTAAATTGAAAACCATACGAATTTGCATAATTGTAAGTAAAAGCAAGGTCACGCTTTTGTTTACGTCGCCTTGCTTTTCGCCGGTGTCTGCTTGCTGTTGTGACTGATAGAGAATCAAACAATACATGTATGTTCTGAGATAGGTATCTGGAAAAATTAAAACCAGGCAACTAAACAGTCGAATTCATTTGCTCGCTGTTTGTTAAATTGAGAATGGAATAACACTCATCGCCAGAATGTCTGGGCCGCGAAGCGCTTCTTTCTGCAACAAAATTTGCAACCAAGTTTTCTTCAAGCGAGCGAGAACGCTTTTTTTTTTAAAAAAAGATTAGGATATGAAAAATTTAAAATTGTTTACAGATTTCGCAAGCCAATTAATTGCAGCAGAATTTTATTGCCAAGTAGCGACAAGCGCCGCAATGTTTGATGACTTTCCAGACATGCGGCACGTAAACACAAGATCGAATTTCGAGACCTGTGACACGTAAACAAAAGATCATCGATCAAAAATGGATCTGCACATTTCGAAGTTGTTCGAAAATTTCGCCAGCCAAATTACGGCTAGAATTTTAATGCAAACTTAGCGACAAGCGCCACGATGTTTGACGAATTTCGAGACATGGGGCGCGTAAACACAAGATCGATTAGACTGCGTTTATTGCCAAAGCAACGACAAGCGCCGCTATGTTTGATGAATTTTGAGACCTGCGACAGGTAAACAGAAGATCATCGATAAAAAATGAATATGCACATTTCGAAGTTGTTCGAAAATTTCGCCAGCCAAATCACGGCTTGAATATTATGTTGCCAACGAAGCGACAAGTGCCTCTATGCTTGATGAATTTCAAGACCTGCGGGCGGCACGTAAACACAAGATCAATCGATAAAATAAAAATTGATTCTGAGTTTTTTGAAGTTGTTCGCAAATTTCGCCAGCCAAATTGTTAGATCTCAGAAAAAGGTTGATCAACTCTAGTGTGCGTTCTTTTTTGATAAGGAACCGACCCTGGGATAATGCTTGCTTACGAGAATAAACAGACGCCACGGAAATGCAAAGGTGATTGCTAGCAAAAAGTCGGCTTTGTTTGGACCTCTTGTTATGCAAAATGGTTTAAAGTGTGATCTACAAATGAGCTACACCAATGCGTTTGCGTTTGCGTGGGAACGCAAACGCATTTCGGGTTGAGTGGTTCGCTTATCTTCGAGCGGTACTGTATAGCGTGCCAGTGATGGCATCTCTTGGCATGAGGCAGTGGCTTCGTGGAGTCGCACATGAGTCTCATCTGTGAGGGACATGAGATAGGATCCAACTGTGTGAAATGTGTCCGGAAGATTTGAAAGGTTTCAGACATGGATGGGGTGGTGGCCTCATCTCGGCATGGGGCTCTGGACAGGGTATCTGCCAAGTATAGTAAAGGTCCTTTCCTGTATGATACTGTGAAGTTGTATCTCTGTAGAAAAAGCATCATCTTCTGCAAGCATTTAGGGGCAACTGGAAGATTGATTGAAGCTGTTGGTGGTCAGTGTGGACAGTTATGTCCGATTTCCCGAGGAGCCACTGGTCAAATTTGTTGAAAGCCTCCACAATTGCAAGGCACTCTTTAAACTTGATAGAGTATAATTAAGGCGCAGTTAATGGAGCGTGACACTCGAAACCCCTGGTGGGTACACAATTTTTCATTGGGCTAAACCCAGACATCTGTCTAGCTATAAAGAGTGCTAGCTTTAACTTTGGTATCATTCACTAGTTATATTGCTACTTTAAATGCTAGTTTGACCTCAAAATTGTAAATCGGGCACCCTCCCTCCCTTTGAAGGGTTACTGTTTTATGTTAATAAACTCGGGTTCACCTCTTGCGTTATACTATTGGTTAAGCTTGCAGCAACTTCCCCAAGCATCATTTTTGCTAATTTAATGGTGCTTTTACGCTCTTATATGCCACTTCTTGTCTGATCCAGCACATGCCGGCAGAGTCGGCTCGTAGTGCTGGGGAGATAAGTAAGGCTTGAGAAGTCACAACTCTCTATACTCTAGCACGATGCTGACCGGACGTCAGCTCGTAGTGCTGTTTAGAGTAAGGCTTCTACAACGCGTAAGCTATTGGCCTCGCCGACTTGTCTGATCCAGCGCGGATTTTACCACTGGGGAGATAAGTTTGGCTTTTAGGTCACGTAATGGAAGTTCTTCTGTCATGCCGATTGCAGAGCAGTGTTCCCCCCTTACACCATAGAATGTGTCCTTATTATGTGTATTTGTTCGTGGTTTGAAAAATAACTCACTAGGAACTGCAACATTAATCTCTATTTGAGCATAGTGCTGTTCGGTAGAGGTTAAAATTTTGGAGCTGCAGGTCACAGGTTGAAAACAGGATTTGTCAAGGGCGCTGCTATCGTGGAAAATGAAAATGCTAAAATTCCATGACTTTCCAGGTTTTCAATGACCCGTATGCACCCTGTTATTGTAAATAATAGAGCGAGTTTATAATGAGTGCCATAAAACCAAAAACCAAAGTGGACGAAGACAATCCAGTGATTCAATCAAAACTCAAAGTAATTACATGTAGCTGACACAAAGCACAGGAAAACGTGAGCGTGCGAGTCACAAATGGTTTTGGTTGTGAAAAAGTGGCACAAGATTTTTGAACCAGCAACTGAGTGTAATGCAAAACCAAAGCAATTCACTGATTACTTTTGACCCTCAATTGAAAACCACTTTAACTAATACACATTGTCAATTAAACTAATATATAGATTTACCCAAGCCTAAAAGCAGAGCTCCATATTTTTTCTGGTTTTTAAAGGAGCTACATCACGGAAACTCATCTTGAAAGAACTGGCAAGTTTTTTCAAGTTTGTCGTTTGTAATCAGTTTATATTGTTGTGATTTGAAACAACCCTTGTATAATTTCAGCATTTTATTATCCCGTTGGTGTTTTTCGACATTAGAAAACTCTTACTTTTAGATTTCCTTCAATTTGAAAGTAAATGCGGAATTGACTTCAAATGCCGTGACACTGCTCCTTTAATAAGTTGTGAAAATGTTTTCATTAAAAGTACTAGCGTGTGTAACTACTCAAGAAAGATTCCCCAGTCAAAATATGAATAACAAAAAACGTCAACTCCAATTTCAGAAATTCCGCTGAGAATGATCATGAAAAATTACAAAATCCTGTAAAAACCCAAGGAAAAAATCAGACTTGAGCCCGAGATCAATAGGGGCCAGCGGTGAACTTTAAAAAACATGTGTTCTTGATGAGTTCTAAACCTGAGCCCATGATCTGGTCATGTGGTACTGATCAGTGGATACCTTCTTTTGACAGCTGTCAATTGTCCATAACATGGATGTCTAATATTAATGATGTAAGTTTATGTAACAGTGCTCCGCTGTGAACTTTAACCATGGCTTCATACCATGGGTTGAGTGACGTCGTACATCGTGCATCGTCATACGCGCCCACTAGCAATGCCGCTAACCATTTTTTAACCATAAAAAATAAACTGCATGGGTCTATGAGTATGGTGCTCCGCTATAAAAGAAATGAGCTCCCACCACCAGCATCAGCAAAATAGCGACAAAAAGAAAATGAAAGTCATTGGCTTTGTTGCATGCATATTATGTTTCTGTTATAACTTCTAAACTTTTGTGGAAAAAAGTCACATCGCACTCATGTTGTAATATTTGTTAACATCAACACTACAGCTTAAAATATCAAGGAATCATTAAAAGTGAGCAATATTGCTGTTTGATTTTCAGTCGTCCAAACCTCCATTGGCATAAACCACACGTACATGCATATGTACGCTAAAAAGATTAACTTTATGTTTTCAAGACAGAAGTGGCAAAGATCATTGGTGGCATTTGACGTGAAGGCGAAATATTAATAACGTTATTTATACATACGAACTATAAAAGTTTATTAATTACTTACAATTGGTCTGTTGTCGACTTTGAAATGCAAAGTGCCTGAGAGAGTTGCTGAACAAATGCCTGGTCAGGCCGATTGAGAATTTCCCTCGCCTCTTCAGCGACTTTTGGGCTGTGAAGTAAAGTATCTGTCCGTTTGGAAGATGAAGGCCCCGGAAATGGCAACTCTGGAAGCACTGCAACAAGTGAAAATATACGAAAGTTAATGAATGAAACACGAAAACCTAAAAGCTACAAAGTTGGAAAATTTGAACGGAAGTCGTAAATAAACTGAGCTCAAATATGAGATTTCCATTCATTTTTAACTTTACCGTTTTAATTTTTTTAAGATAGATTCATTTACTGATTTAGCCAAATGGAAAATATTTAAGCTTAAGTTAAAAGCTTTTACAATTATTACTGCTACGTCAAAATTTTACTTACGATCGGTAAGGCTCGTGATGCCAGCGAGTGTTGCAATAGGCACGCTTGAATTCATCGCTCAGGAGACAAGACCGTCGGCACAGCAGCGAAACGTTGGCACACAAGGTGAAAAAATAACCAAAGAAGCTTTCAGAGGATTTTCAACCCATTATAAAGAGAGACTGGTAGAAAAATTGCAAAAATTCTCACCGCCGGCGATGTTCAATTTAACAACAATGGCGGGAATAATCAACAGTGCCATTCGAACGCGCGCCAAAGCACCGCGGCCGCTCACATCCGGGATATTGTTTATGAGAGAGACTGGCACTAGAATGTCGTGTATGCTTCACAAACTGTGTCATCTTACTGGAGAAGACTTTTGCGTGCCTTTTGCGTCAATGTTCCAGGCTCTCCGTTTGCGGTCTGCTACATTGCACCTGGAGATTGTTTTGGGAAAGGCGAATTTTTGAGACAGCCATTGCATTTTCTGGTAGATAGACCAATTACGAAATTTTAAAATTCAGCCTAAAACAGACCTCAACACGAGGCTATAGAAAAGTTTGTGGGGTTTATTTCCCTGAGCGTCATGTTTTTCTAAGCCTTGTTTTAAGCTGAATTTTAAAATATCGAAATAAGTCTATTTAATACGAGCTAAATTAACTCCAAACTAATCTGAACGGCCTTTTCAACTGCCAACATGAAATCATGCCTAACATCATTCTCGTCCCCAAAGGGAATCCAATCACATCAGCCGTTTTAATCCTGCTAACGATAAAGGATTTTAAAATGGCTGATGTGATTGGACTCCCTTTGTTTGAATTCAGCGAATCAAATCGTGTGTCCCCAGATCCACTTGTTCCTCGTGCACAGGCCCAGCCGGCAAAGAGGGACAAGCGGCTCTGGGGACGAGAATGGCCTGACATCACTTTTTATCATTCTCGTCCCCAGAGCCCATGATGCTCCCAGAGTCAACGGGCTCCTCGGTCAGCGCGCGGTTGGGTCGCCAGGTTGACTCTGGGAACGAGATTGGTCTGCGCCAAGGAACTTCTGGCTCATTCTCGTCCCCAGAGCCGCTTGCCCCTCTTAGCCGGCTGGGCCTGTACACGAGGAACAAGTGGCTCTGGGGACACACGATTTGATTCGCTGAAATCAAATAAAAGGAGTCCAATCACATCAGCCGTTTTCAACGCGCTAACGGCTGTTGTGATTGGACTCCCTTTGTTTGATTTCAGCGAATCAAATCGTGTGTCCCCAGAGCCACTTGTTCCTCGTGCACAGGTCCAGCCGGCTAAGAGGGACAAGCGGCTCTGGGGACGAGAATGCTTCTGGCTTAGGTTACGTCCAGTCTGGGCTACGTCCACACCAATCCGGATAAATTTGAAAACGCAACTTTTTTCTCCGGATTGCCTATCCTTTCACAATAAAACGGCGTTTTCGGTCGTTTTGAAAACGCTGACATCGAAACGGTCTAATAAAGTGACTCGGGTAATGTGTGCATGCTCTGGCGTGTGTTTAATAGTTTCTGGCGAGGCAGCGTTTCAAATCGATGGTATAGTTTGGATAGAAAAAAAATTTTCCGCTTTCGAGGCAAAAACTCTCCAGAGGCCACGCTCCTTTTTTTTTTTTTTTTTTTTTTTTTTTTTTTGATATTTACATACATGACAGACGCTACATTGCACTACATTTCTACACTAGTTTACATTACGCATAAAAAAAAATAATAATAATAATAAAAAATAATAAAAATAAATAAAAATAAAAATAGAAAAAAAAAAAAAAAAAGTTATACCAAAAATCCCAAAATTTTAAATTTTAAGAAAGAAAAGGCTTCCACTTCCTTTCGTGAAATTCCAGTCTATTGTTCTTTGTGGCAATTGCTCGTTCAATAGATTCTATATGCTTCAATCTAACTACAAGATGAGACAACAATGGTGCGACGTTCTTTAAGCTATTTTGGTAAATTATCTGTTTTCCAGCAATAATAATATGGTTTAAAAGTAACCAATGAGACATCTTTTGAGTTATACCAAAAATAATATCTTCATTTTTTAAAGAAACAATATTGATTTGCAGAGATTTAACCCAAAGAACAACAGACGTCCAAAAAGCGCAACTAAAATCGCAACTACAGAATAAGTGCTCAAGAGATTCCTCTGCGGTCTTACAGAAGGAGCAAAGGGGTGACTCAACAATTTTCATTTTGTATAACGACTTATTTGTGAAAAGTATTCGGTTTAGTACTTTGTATTGAAACATTCTTGTTTTGGTATCGAGGGTCACAGTGTGTGGAATCAGATAGATGACTTCCCAGTCAAGATTACAATTGGGATACAAAGAAACATATTTAGAACGTGCAGAAGGATCAACCTGAATGGTTTCGATAAGTTTCCAATACAATTTTGAAGAGGTAATTGAATCAAGACTTAGAGTGTTGCCTTTTAAGTTTAAAGTGGGCGAATTCGTGGTACTTTTCTCCATGGTAACTTGAGCTTCGTTGGTAGAGATGATAAATTTCTTCCATTCTAGAGGTAGCGAGTTGTAAAGACCTACGAGCAGAAAGTGTTCGTTCACATTAAGTCCCCTTGCCTTGAAGGAGTTCCAAGAACTAAGTCTTCCTTGATTTGTTAGAATATCTGCAAGATATATAATACCCTTAGAGAAGAGCTTCCTACAAAAAACAGGTTTTTTGTCAACTCGTAAGTATTGATTGTTCCATAATATTTGATTAAGTACTTCTTCACGGGTAGACACATGAGACATATTCGATAGACTGGACCAGACTGCAAAACATTCCCTATAAAAAGGAGGAAGACAACTAGGAAGATCGGAAGTACTAAAGTTACAGTGCAAAAGAAGTTTTCCGCCCTGGTCCTTCAGAAAAAACGAAAGTATGAGTTTCCAAGGGCTACTGTAGTCTTCACAGTATTTCTTAAGGCAAATAATACGTTGCGTGTCGATTGATGTTTGAATATGAGGCATTCTCAAACCACCGTTTTTATAATCACTAATAATAGCAAGGCGTTTGATTTTATCCTTTCCTTTCCAGATAAAGTTGTAGATAATGGAATTAATTTGCTTAACAATGTCCGCAGACAAGCAGATCAGAGACGCCCGAAACATAAACTTAGGTATAATGAAAGTTTTAACTACTTGAATTTTACCAAACAGAGTGAGATTTCTCCACTTCCACCTTTTTAAGGTCTTTGATATGGAGTTCAATATTGCATCAAAGTTGAGTTCTTGACTTTTACGCAAGTTGTAAGTAAAATATACCCCTAGAATCTTTATCGGCTTATTGATGTTTTCAATATCAATGAATGGAGGATTGTTAAAATTGCTCCCAAGCCATAGAGCTTCAGTCTTTTCAACATTTATCTTTAAACCAGAGCAGATTCCAAAGTTTTTCAGAATCGTTGAGAGACAATCATAAGACTTGATACCTTCCAGAAAAGTAGTTAGATCATCGGCAAAAGCTGCTAATTTTACTTCTCTGTTTTCAACTAAAATTCCTCTTATATCCTTATCACAACGAATTTTGATAAGCAGTGTTTCCAAAGCAATGATAAAAAGATAAGCCGACAAAGGATCTCCTTGTCTAACACCCCTTCGTACTTCAAACAAGTGTGTGGAAAAGCCATTATTAAGAACACAGCTTGATATGTTAGTGTAGAGTATGGAGACCCATTTAATAAAAGAATCACCAAACTTAAAAGATTTTAAAGCCTTGAACAAGAAGGACCAGCTAACTGAGTCGAATGCTTTCTCAAAATCAAAGGCAATCATAAGTCCAGGCAGCTGTTTGATTTTAGTGTAATGCATAATATCATCAATTGTTCGCACCGCGTCAAATATTGTTCTTCCTTTGACATAGGCATACTGATCAGCATGTATAATTTCCGGTAAGACTTTTTCTAAACGCAAGGCAAGGGCTTTCGAGGCAATCTTCACGTCGACGTTTAAAAGAGAAATGGGTCGCCAATTCTTTATATATCTCCTGTCTCTATCTTTTTTGTCGATCAGCTTAATAATGGCTTGCCTTTGTGAATTAGATAAGGCACCGTGCTCGAAGGAAAAATTTAAGGAGTCTGTAAGCTGTTGACCTAATAAATTCCAGAAACGTTTGTAAAACTCAGCAGTAAGGCCATCGTTACCAGGGGCTTTACCATTGGAGAATTTTTGTAGGGCATTATAGCATTCCGTGAGCGAGAGCATTCCTTCGCATAGTAATGCAGATTGCTCGCTTAAGGTCGGTATACCATTATTTTCTAGGAAATCGGAGCAAAGCTCTTCACTCAGATTGTGATCTTGGTTTCTGTACAAATTTTGATAGTAGCTTTTTAGTTCATCTAGAATAGTTTGCGGATTAACTGCAATCTTACCATTTGAATCGAAAAGTCTACGGACTGCGGTTTTACCGGATCTTGCGTTCTCTAAGTTAAGAAAATATTTTGAATTTTTTTCACCATTTTCATACCAGTTAATTCTTGACCGTACAATGTTACCACGCACGATGTAGTCATAAAGAAGTTCATATTCATATTTAGCAGTGTCAAGATTACAAATATTTTTGTCTGAAGGGTCTGCATTGCATAATTGATCATATTCTTTGACTTTCTGTTCGGCTTCAGCCAGGCGAGCACGTCGTTCTCTTGCTTTTTCCTTGCTGTATTTTATAGAAACTTGCCTTATTCTATACTTAATTAAGTCCCACAGGACTCGTTTATCTGTTACATCTTTGAATTCATCGAGCCAGTCAGAGTATTTCGAAGAGATGAGATGAATGTAATTAGCATCGTCCAGAAGGCTAGAATTTAACTTCCAGTACGAAGGACCGAAAGGCTGTTTATCAAGACTATTTAATGTTAGAATAATAGCTGAATGATCCGATTTTATCGCAGGAACTATGTTTGCTTCGGTTATGTCATCTTGGATTTCAGTGCTGACGAGCCAGTAGTCCAGGCGTCGTCTTATTAAAGGTTTCTTTTGAGTCCAGGTAAATTGTTTCTTTTCAGGATTTCGAGTTCTCCAAATATCAGTTAAATCATTTGCAGTCAATATCTCTCTGATTTTTTTAGCCGAAGGTTTGGATTCCATTCTACCACCTAGATTGTCAAGAAAGGGATCAAGATGAGTGTTAAAATCGCCGCCAATAATGATTTGACAGTTAGGATCCAAATTCGTATTCTCTAGGATGTTCGCAAATTGATCAAAAAATAAGATTTGTTCACATGTTTTAGTTGGTGCGTATAAATTGACAAAAAGAAAAGGCGCGTCTTGAACAAGCGCATGCGCAAAAATGTACCGGCCATTGTTGTCCACCTGCACGTTCTTAATATCAATTTGAAGGTCATCTCTAAAAAGAATGAGGACACCTTTACTGTGATTTGTGCCGTGAGCGAACAACATTTTGCCCTTCCATTGGAATTTCCACTGATTTTCAATTTCACGAGAGCTGTAGGTTTCTTGTAAAAAAGCAATATCAGCTTTTTGTTTTGTAATCCACGTAAAGATTGCTTTTCGTTTGTGAAAGTCGCGAATCCCTCGAGCATTTAGAGATAAAAGCTTAAAATTGTAATTTGCCATATTCAGATGAAGGCGTCAAAAGTTGAAGTTGAAAGCGAAAGGAAGCGTAGCCAAAAGAATGGTAGCAGATAATTAAGTGCATAAATCAATAGAATGTAAATATAACTACTGAAGTATGGACATCTGGAAAAATTAACATACGTACATAAAATAAAGAAAAACAAGAAAAAGAATACCCGTGGCCCCAATGCGAGTTGTATGGGCGACATCTTCTCCGGGCGTCACTGCACGCTCCACAGAGCTGTCATTATTTGCAGCTACAGTAAACAAACCTGCTAATTTAGCTATTCAATATAATTTTTGGAAAAAAAATACAAGTAATAGCTGAAAAAAAGAGTTTTCTGACAGCGGTTTAGAGGAAAATAAATAATGTGAGACTAGAAGAAAGGCTCGTTTGCCGGGATAAATTTACCGTTAATATAAAGACAGTCTGGTTGAGCCTTGCTAAAGAAAGCTTTTAAGCCTCTCTTTTTTGCTGCCTTAACTTTGTGCATCTGTGCTTTACGAAGGTCATACAGGTCTTTCGGTATGTCATCGTACACGGCATAATCTGTATCCTTTAACTTACTTCTCGCGAGCTGCATCACCTTCTCTCGGTCAGTATAGCGAAGAAATCTGGCCAGAATCGGACGTGGTCCTTTCCTGCTGGTTTTTCCCAGGCGGTGTATGCGCTGAAACTCAATTTTCTTCTGAGGTTCGTTTATTGCTAGTTCCTCTTCCATAAATTTGTAAACAATTGCCGCCGTGTCTTCGATTCCGTCTTCATTCTCTGTGGAATTAGCGCTTTCTGGAATGCCTACGAATTTTAAGTTCTCCCTTCGGCTATATGTTTCTAAATACAGAATCTGCTTTCGCAGACCGTCCGTGTTGGAGCAGCACTCTCCTTTGATATCATCGGCTTTCAACTTCATAGCTGCTATTTCATCGTCGCAGAAACTCAAGCTTTCCTTTAGATCATCGACTGATTGACTCACCGTCTTAGTTTTGGAGTCTAGTGCATTGACTTCCTTCTCAAGATTGCTTACTGACATTTCGATGCTAGACATCGAGGTGGTGAGGTTATTCAGGCGTTGTTCAATTTGGTCCAGCTTATCCAGTTTAGACAGCTTCGATAATATAAGATCAACTTTCTCTGCTAAACCTTCCGCCATCTTGAAAGCTTCAAGAATGGTATCTTCCTCAGAGTTTTCTTTCTGTCTCTTTTCGTCTGGAGAACTAGCAGAATCACCAGAAGATGAGCACCTTGCTTTACGTTTTAAATTTTCGTTTTCGATAGACTCCATATGCAGGATGTGGTCGAAAAAGGGCAGCTTTCCGTGGAGCGTTGCGAGAGACGTCCTCACTCCTCCATTATCACGTGCTCAGCTCGGCCACGCTCCTTTTGGTTAGCACCAAGAATCGGAGAAGAATACAGAGAAGCTAAAACCCACTGCAATCGCCAACAGGATAGATAAGTCGATTTTGTTATTTTTTCTCCTTATTTTGAACTATTTTGTACGATCGTTATATTCCCATACAAACTCTTATAAAAACGCTGTTACCAATGTCATGTTGACGGTTCCTAAAGGAGCTTGGGCTACCTGTGATCTTCCAAGGAGTTAAATTGACTAGTGGTATCGCACCCTTCTTCTCGCTAAATGGTTTTAACGAAGGTAGCCGAGCGTACAACATTCGTGCGACTAATAAACCAGTGGCCCTCGGATTCCCGATCGACTTCGGATTTAGAAGTGCTGGTTTTTGAGGAGGGAGGAAAACCTGAAAACTCGGGGCAACGACGAAAACCAACAAACCAAACTCCATCCACATGTGATGTCGAATCCGGGAACCGAACCCGAGAAACGTATGCTATTGCCTGATTTCAAACCGAAAGGGACTAGGTACGAGTTCATTATTGGATTAGCAACTATTGATCCACAGAGTCAGAAAGAGCACATCGAGATTTACAAATCCCCAAGTTTGGTGTTAATCGGGCTAGTTTTGACTGAGATGCAGCCATTTAAATACGTCAAAATTACAAAGAAATGTTTGGTAATCCGGACGCTGTGGCCATACATTTCTTTGTAAATTTTGACGTTTTTAACTGGCTGTATCTCGCTTAATATTGGGTCTATTAACGCCAAACTTGGGAATTTTGTAAAGCTTGGTGTGCACGTTCTGACTATGTGGATCCATAGCTGCTAATTCCATAATTTGTTGACTCGTACATTGTCCCCCTCGGTTTGAAATCAGGCAATTGAGTCAGAAACGCGGATTTCAGGATTTCTGAATGTCTTTTTGTCTACATCGCGCCTGCAGTATGAAACACAGCATTGTTTCGCATGACATATGGTCCGTTTTGCTCTGTGATGCCAAAAATCATTGTTTTCTGTTGTTTGACGACCGGAAAGCCGCAAAACTCTAGAACAAAAATTTATCTTTCAAATCGGCACTCTTAATCCTCACAGTATCAACGAACGCTTTTCATTCAACTAATTTATTCCGTTGTTTTTCACGTTACCAGGCACCAACCAATAGCGAAGCTCCATCTTTCTGTATGTAAACCACACACGACCCACAATTCCTCGACTCGCTCCGACGAAGAGCTAACGCTCGAAACGTCAGCTCTCGAATCTCTTTACGGTGGCCAATTCACATTATCAACTCAGTTGATAAAACCAAATTATAGTTATACTTCCCACCGAAGCAGCACCAAAGTTTCTTTAGAAACTTACCCCCTCCATCCAATTTAGTTTTAATGGCATCCGTAAAATCGCTCTTAGCTGTTTTTGTAAGGTGTTAAACTGTTGTAAAAGCTTCTTTTCCTCATCTTGTTTTTGTTTAGCTTTTTGTTTCGCGAACATGATTGTAATTAGGCCGCGCCTCAGGGGATTAGGGCGAGAAGACGTCTGACACTTCAGACTAGATTGTAATAGCCCTTGTTTCCATTTTTATCATTTCCCAAACCAGCCGTTTGTCTGCAAGATCTTCATATTTTGGTACAGAGCGATTTTCGCGGCGCTGGACCGCACCTCGGATGACTCGGAACTTCTTGGCTATGGTAACCCCGCAGCCTCGAGAATAGTGAAAAGTCTTACCATCTCAACCTGAGTCATTCTTCCTGACTCACCTAATCGCAGTAGCAGAACTCATCCGCGGTCGTCTCAAAGAACCTTGTCTGGCCCCGAAACAGATTTTCATTTTGGCCCGTGATCAGGCATTCTTAAAGCATTGTTTTTACGGGAGACAGGGCTACCAATCTAGGCGGGGTGGAAACCCGGGAAATTCTATATTTCCCACATAGGGAAGGCATCGTTTTTAGGGTGCGTTTCTTTAAAACAAATCCAAGATTGGATTCTTGAACCCAAAAACGGACAAGGATTCTTCGTTTCCTTTGATGTACCGTGATCCGAGCGATCTTGGACTAATCCGTTTAATAAAGAAACAAAAAAATCCGTTTTCGGATTTAAGGATCCAATCTTGGATTTTTTTAAAGAAACACACCCTAATCACATTTTTTACGAAGACGCTGCGGGATGGCTCCAACAACTTATTTGCTCTTAAACTATGCGAAACCAATAACACTGTTTGTCCAGTTACGGCCATAGAGGTGCACGCGTCACTATTTGCTGACGGTTCCCGTGCGTCGGGGTTACTTTTTTCGACTTCTGAATGCGTCTGGTGAAGTTATGGCCGCCCCGTTCAACTCAAACGCAAGCCATGCTTTCCTACTATGTTCGCTCCCTTCTTCATGTCTTCGGTTCGCGCAACATTACCCTCCATGGCTTGCGGAACGGTTATGCGATCCCATTGGTACTGGTGGGTTAGAGGACTTCAAGAACGGCGGAACACTATGCAAACCTGAACCGAGTACTTCGCCAGGGAGGAGCGAGCGACGCTCTTGCAAATAGTTCGCTAGACTTACCTGAACTCTACCAAAGACAAAACAGATTAGCTGGGTTTACTACGCCTTTCAGTCCTTAAGAAATATAATTAGGTTTCGAAGAAAACTAAACTTGGGAAAAAGGATGTGTAAATAGGGATCAAGCTCGCATAGCTCGGACACAAGGTATCGCTGTGGAAACGAGAATGGGATCGCATATGTCAAATTAGATAAGGATTCGGAAGCAGATTAGTATTGCTGGTGTGGCCGAGTTAAGCGAGGCAGGAATCTTCCCATCAGCAGGAGAGATAAAAACAGTTCATATTCATTATCCCACGTGATTACTCGGTAGCATTGTAAAAGACACAATAATTCATGCAAGGTGTGCCATTTCGCGAAGACATCGTCTAGGAACTGGTCGCCCCTCCCTCCTTTCCCTCTTGTTGGCTCATTTTTTACACTTGTTCTCCCTGTCATTCTGCTCGGCAGGACTCTTCCCATACCGTAATGCTAATGAGTCAGCAGGCGGGATAAGGAACTACTCGGGCTTTCCAAAGGAAACACCTGAGTTAAAATTCTGGTTTGTTTTTTTTGGTATGCACGACTTTATGCGCATACGAGGTTGTCTTGACAACGTTACAATAACACGCACATGTCGGTAATCAATATAATGTATAAGCCCGAGTTGAAATTCCGGCTTTGTTTTCTTTTACGTTCAATCGTTTTACGTTCAATCTATGTGTGAGTCGTTACGTCTTTGCATGTGAGATGTTATATGTTTACGGGTGGGGCGTTACAACCTGTGGTTATAACAACAAAAGATTGTCATGAACCAGCACGCGAAAGGGTTAAATTGTTGAGAAAAAAAAATACTGGCATTCCAAATTCCAAATTTTACAGAGTAAACTCGCGCATTCAGGTTCACAACTTTTCCAGTTCATAAGGAATGAGGCGGCAACGACATAAACAAAAGTGTCAAGTTGTTCTAAAGAAAGCCCGAGTTCACGCAGATATATGCCTCTTGATTCTTTTATAAAATGTTAAAGAAATTGCGGGCGTTCTGACTCTTATTAAAAAAGTACTTTTCGATATCCTGACTTTGAAAGACTCTCACCTTGATGTACGAAACATCATTCAAAAGGCCAAGCTTTCTTAAAATTTTATTATATCTTTAGAATAATACAGTGTAGTCTTAATTGTATTATTCCAGATTTAGATCTATTAAGACTTTCTCTAAAAAATAAGATATCTAATACCGCTTTCTCCTAATATGGTACTAATTAACTCACAAACTTAATTTCATAATTTACACACTCGTACATTTATCTTCTTGATTTCCTGTGAACTTGTCGAGCATCTGCTACCTGTGGGCATGTCCAATTTGCACCTATTAGAAAAAAAAAAAAACTGAACTGAACTGAATTTATTTTTGGAAGTGACTTCTTTGTACGCTGTCGTGTTTTAGAGTGTTAATACTGACTGGAAAATCAGATTTGTTTTAGTGGGGTCGAACTTCTGACGAAAATCAGTTTTGTTACTCAGGCTCTGACCTTTCGACAGGTTTGATCTTTCCGCTTGGCATCATCTGGTTGAAGCCGTTTAAGAAACGGAACATCGACAAGCGTTTGATTTATTGAGCGACACAAAGTGCTTATAAAGGGGTGAGTATTATTTCTGAGCTTGTTCAGTTGATTTGAAATGAATTGAAGCGCCGGATAGCGCTGTCTACTCATGACGTCACGAAATTTCAGACCCCCGTCGAGACCTCAAACAAACAAAGTCCAATTTTGTAAGAGAAGTAAGGGAAATGTATGCGAATGGCGAGTAGTGCGCAGCAATGTTTTACTGTTTTAACGGACAAGGACGGCGTACCTGGGTCTAAATTCGAAAGAGAGCCGGAGGAATATACGGTGGAACAGTTAAAACGTTGGCTGAAATGTAGAGGTTTGAAATTGAACGGGAAACGAGATGAGCTTCTCTAAGGTGTAAACGTTTGCGTTAGAGCGGACAATGGTAAATGGTTTGCCGAAAAATTCTCATAGAAAGCTCCGAGATACAAGCAAATTGTCCCTTAACTCTCTTCCTATTAATCCTTCGATCGGCTGGCGCGGTTTACCGTCGCAGAATATTCCTTCGCTTTTCAACTATCAGCTATGGCCACGTGCACTATTACGTGTTGGAATCTTTCCAAAATGTTTCCAATGTCGAAGACGGGCTGGACCATATGACTGATAAGCCAATAAAAAATGATAGAAAGTACGTGGATTTGGGTTTTGTGCACGATATCATGGAAGCGGCGATCATTATTTCGTGAGACACGTTTGATGTATTTTCGGATTTCTTTCAGGTTGTGTCAATAACAATTTCGCAGGCCCAGCGAATTTTTTTTGTAAAATTTTATGAAGTCATGTGAAAACCAAGAATTAGGCGAAAAAGGTTATTTCCAACCCTTCTGAAGAATATCAATTTCAACTGAAATTCAAGCTTTGTTTGGGGGACCTTTTATCTTCGGATGCTCGAGTCGTTTGTGCTGTTGTTAGATTCGCCTTGAGCTCCGGGATCAGGAAATTCGGCCGTGGGACCTTTTCCTCCGTGTCAGTAAAGCGCATAAATATATGTGTTCTTGTGATGCCCGGGCTTGGTGTGGGGTCTTGTCGCAGGAACGTTTCCCCTCGTGTGTGGCGAACTTCACAATAAGCAGAGGTAGCATTTTTTGCTTTTCACAGAAATCCACCCGCTAGCCAGGAAGATTGTTGCAGGCCTGGAGAGAGATGTCAAGTACTCCTTCACAAGAGCCCCCTGAAAAACCAAGCAATGTCTCCAAATTTTTCTCGCAGTACAAAACTCGAATTGCCCTTGGCTTTTTTTACTTCTTCTTCGAAACATCATTTAGCTTTAAAATGTTCTTCCTGCCCGTTTACTGGCAACAGCTTGGCTTGTCTCCGACTCAGATTGGGATCTTGAGAGCAGTTTGGGGCGTTGCTTATTCCGTGGGAGCGGTCCTCTTTGGGCAAATGGCGAGCAAGTGGAAAATCCGACGGGCATTGCTATTGATGAGCATTTTGTCCACGGCTATAACACCGCTAGTGTGTTTACTTCCACGGAGAATGCACGACAAATGTATGGTACAATTTGAAAAGGAGTTGCCTCAGTCGACCATCCGACAGCGTGCAACTGTCTTCCATCAAGGCCAGAATTCACTCCATTTTGGCCATCGTCAATGGATCAGCTCTCTTGTCTCTGGTAGAATGATTTCCAAAGACCATAACAATCACCTAAACCGCACCGTTAGCCTTCCTTTTAACAGGGTAGATGCAAAAGCCATCTCGGCACATCATGCTTTACATTTTGAACGCATGAAAAATGGGTTGGATAAACTTCATCCTCAACAGCATCGAAGTTCATGGATGTCCAGACGCCTTCCAAGAGAGCTTCCCGTGAACCACGTAAAAATCTTCATTCTAGAGAAAAATCCAGAGGACATAAGAGACATCTTCATCATATTTGTATTCATTGTGTTCGTTGGAGAGCTTCTTTCGTCTCCTGCATTCAACCTGGCCAACTCCGAAATTGTGGAATATCTAGGTGAAAATAGCCGCGAATTTGGAAGGTTTCGACTTTGGGGTCCAATCGGACACATGATTGCCGCCCCAACCACCGCTTTGTTAGTCACCCACTTCCACTATGTGCTTTGTGGAGAGTACCAAGACAACTTTTCCATCGTCTTTGGTGTTATTTCCTTGATGGCTTCATGTGCGTTTTTGTCTGTAACGCAGTTCGGAAACGACAAGACCGAACACAGCAACAGTATGGCACAAGATGGCGACGGTGATAAACCTATCACGATACTAAACTTCTTCTCTCGATATCAAAACTTTGTCTTTATCTTGATGACATTCTTAATCGGATGCTTCGATGGAGTTGTCTTAACTTTTGGATTTTGGTACACTAAGACACTAGATGTTTCCATGGCTACCCTGGTGTTTGGCTTCTCACGTATGACTTGTTCCGCCGTCAGTGTAGTTTTCCTGGGCTCCATAGGGATATGTGTCAAAAAGACGGGTTACACTGGAGTCACCGTGTTTTCCATGCTGCTGTTTCTCAGCTGGTTTGTGGGGATGTCTTTCATGAAGAACCCTTGGTTTATGCTACTTTTTGAGACGATCGGCTACGTTGCCTATGTTGTTGGGTTTACAGGTCTTATCAGTTACTTCGGTGAAGTTACACCACGCCATTTGATGGATACAGTGCAAGGTATACAACAAATCTCTTAAAGCTATACTAATAGGGTGACTGAAGAGTCCGTATTTTGAGCGTTTATTCCCAGGCACGATAAGTCTTCAGGTTTGATCTGACCTCTCAGGGTCTGCGCAAAAGTATACACACGAGATCTCTTTAGCTACGCCACTAGCAATGAATTTCACTATAGTTACACTATAGCGCTAATATCTAGTCTGAAAATGATCTTATGTTGACTGATGACTGGTTAAATGAATACTGTTGAATGTTTCTGATTTCCGATTGCTTTAAAAAAATCGACGAAAGTCTTGAAGTCATAACCTGTAACATCCAGTCAAGGACGGCTCCAGACCGTGATTAAGACCCACTCGGTTTACATTATATACCCTGTTCAGGACTGGGGGTCAAAACCCATACCCTATCCAGCGGCATGCCGACCCCGTATAGGTCATATGAGGGAGTACCCTACCCTGGGGTCTAGGCCTTTCCGGGGGGGCTTATCTTACTGACCGTGCGACTTTCTGTTTTTGCAGGAGGGGTGAACAGTTTGTTTCTTGGTGTGGGTTGTGGAATAGGAACTGCTCTATGCGGCTTTTTTATCGATGCAATCGGAGCTGTGAACGCCTTCCGTTTGTTCGCTGCTGGTACACTTGTGTTGGTTGTGTTTTTCGTGGCTTCACAAGCTGCATATTATTACTTCAGGCCAAACAGAGATGGAGAAAGAAAACTGTTGGAATGAGCTTTATTTTCCCGAAATCGACAAGCAACGGGGCAAGGCAACTGCTCGTCTTGTAAAATTTACAACTTTAATATTGAACTATTGTAAGGCCCGGTTCAAATGCCGATCTTTTCATGAGCCGAACCTAATTCCTTGAATTAAGTACATGAAAAGATCGGCGTCTGAATCAATTTGGAACGGCTCACCCATTCTTCCCGCCTGGCTTGGCCGAGAATTTCGCCTTTGGAACGGCTTTGATTCAGACTCCGTACTAGTCATGACTCTTTCATGTAATGATCCTAATGCATAAATTATTGATGTTTTTGCATTACCTTGACTTGTTTACTTTTGTTAATTTGGGTCGGTCCAGATTCGAATTGAGTTCGGCTCATGAAAAGATCGGCGTCTGAACCGGGCCTAACCTATGGTTTCACATACCTCCTCCATAACACCCCCCACCCTACCCGAAAAAAGCAACATCAACAACAACGGCTTTTTATAGTTATTTTAATTCTATTTTTAGTTTTCCAGGGCACCCCTTGGTAACAGCATTTGCTGACGGGCTTACCCTGATTAAATATGTTTATATTATTATTATTATTATTATTATTATTAACGGCAACAACAAAAAATAAACTGAAACATACAAACAAAAACACGCGATGAAAGAAAGTTGCTTGCTGGTATTTCGGGGAACAATCAATCGTATCTACACGTTTTACAGCAACAGAAAACAAGTCGGAAGGAACTTTCGTCTTTTCTGTTTACAATGTCCATAACGAAAGAGAAGTGGCACTCAAAAATCCCAGAAAGTTCATTCTATTCATTTATTAAAATGTACAGTCCCTACAACCTTTTCTTTTGAACAATTAACAACATGAGTAGGCGAATTGTTACGGACCACGTATCTTTAAAAAAATATCGACCTAAAATTTTCTAGTCAATCGTTCGGTATCTGTCTAACCATGCTGGTTAGTTTTGGTCCACAAATATTTAACAATTATCCTGCGAAATCGTGAGGAATATCACCTGATACTTAGCCGACGAGGCCGTAGGCTGAGTTGGCTTTAATCAGACGATATTTCGCAAGACTGAGCAGGATTATTGTTTTATTATTCGACAAATTGTCAACGAAGTGTATTTTACAGCTAGAAAAGTTGCCATTGTGCGACGCGACTTCGGCCGAATTATCCTTAGTTAAGATATATCACGGGATATCTATTAAGCACAGATGATGTATAACAATCGCTTCATGACCATATTTGGGCAACGTGACAATTTGTTGAATAATAACACTGAACATTATATCATTAGTGTTTTCTTCTACAGAAGGCGTACGATATATAGGTTTCCTTCTACCGAAAGACAAGTTCACACGCTGCCAAAAATCATTTCTATATTAAAACGCAAGTATATATTATTGTGTCATAATCCCTCTAAAATTGTTATGTAAAATCATATCTGACAAATAAAAAGAAAATAGAAATCTTGTGGGAACTGAAAATCATGGTGACAGGGAGTTCTACAAATTTGATGAAATTTCCAAATGCTGTTATAAGTTAAATTTATACGTGGAGATCTGTATTGACATGAAAACTTAGGTGAAGATCACTATTGTCGTAGTCTCACTGGAGTAAATTAAGAGACTTGCCCCCTACATTGTGCTATTGGTGTTTGTCTTATGTACATGTATGTATAATAATATTTTTGACTTCCCCCCCACAAAGTATCCTTTCTATATTGTCAAATCAGATCAATCATTGTTTCTGGGAAAACCCCCAACCACCCCACCCAAGTTTTTTTTGCAACCCCCACCTACCCCACCCCTAGCCCATTTGATGAGACCAAATAGTAGTCTCGGTAAATTCAGCAATGGGTATGATATCTATGCGAAGTAATTCTCTAGGATCTCATCACATATCTAGATCACTTTGGGGTTTTCAGAAATCTTACCTAGCACATGTGACAGAGGATAGTGTTTAAAATACCTAAAATACCTTAAAATTATAAATAATTCCTCATGCTGTTAATATTGTTAATCTCATCAGTATGTAGCATGTGTATCATTTCTATTATTCTACACAATCCACCAGTTTGATCCTGTCGCATAGGCTTAACGCCTTTATACAAAAGCCTTAAAGTGCACCTAACCCCAAAATATTCTTTCGTTAAAATAAACCTTGCACCAGTTCAAAACGCATTGCACCTTTCCTTTCTCCTTTTTACTAAATGGGGACTATTTATAGCATTAAAAAGTTACGAAAAAGAGTACGTTATTCGGTTCAGTCAGAAGGGGCGTGGGTCTATTCCTGGGTAGACGTCACAAACTGATTTGCATGCATGTTTACAAAGACTTGATGTGATGCAAATCAGTTGGCGACATCAACCCAGGAATGGACCCACGCCCCTTCTGACTCGGTCGTGAACCAACTGATGCTCAGCTTTTTGTAACTATAAAAAGTCAGCATTTGGTAAAAAGGAGAAACGAAAAGTTGTAACGCGTTTTGAACTGGTGCAAAGGTTTATTGTAGCGAAAAAATATTTTGGGGTTAGGTGCATTTTAATACAAACATCTGCATGGCTGCACATGTATTACCTTCTAGCTTGGTCAACAGACCTCTTTCAAAAATGGCTGCCAATTTGCAACCTCGTTTTTGAGTTGGTAAATCAAAACATTTGCTTTCAAACAAGGTTAGAAAGGCTAATTTAAATGCACACAAAAGAATTTAAAATTGGCAGCCATTTATGAAAGAGGTCTATATCATTAAAACTTGCATAGATGTTAATATGCTCTCAAACAAAAAGCAGAGGGTGGGGGAGGTACTCCCATATTATGTTAAGAAACAGGGATGCCTTTCATCTCATATAAGAAGTGCAAATTACAGAGTTTGGTCTCACTTATAGAGATCAGGATGGAATGCCAATATGTTTAGTTTTTCTAGTTCCCATTCAGGGATGCTAGTAAAGAAACGTGAACTGGTCTTGTCAGGAATGAGCAAATTGCATTTTATGAGTGGTCAAAAAAAACTCAACCCAGGATTGGTTTCCTTCAGATATTTTAGTTCAAATTTTCTGATGAGCATCCTTGTCATTTCATATTGGATTTGCAAGAGAACCAAAGTACACCCATCTGCCTCAGTTCTGTTACCTCAAACTCTGCCTACTTAGATATGCATGCGTAACCCTCAATGAAAGGACTGCACATGTTGAATTGAAATAGCTAGGCAAACTTATGTGGAAGTTGAATGGTACAACACTTTAGGCCATGTGTTGCTACTGGCAACGGTGCAACCTTACTCCACTTGTTTTTCTCGGGGTCGTAGCACTCTGTTTCTAGAGTACACAGTGCGTTCCTGTCACATCCCCCCACAACATAAATTTTGTCACTCTCCACAGCTATCCCAGCATCCCATCTGGCAGTGCTGGCAGGTACAATCAAGGACCACTGGTCAATTGCAGGCTCATAGACTTCACCGCTGTTCAGATGAACTGATCCATCCCAGCCTCCTAAGGAGTAAATAACAAAATGAAGGAATCATAAACTGAATTGTTTATTTTGTAACAAGTGTGGGATGAAGAAAAAATCTGAGTCCCATGACAGGATTCAAACTCATGACCTCCCAGGGCACTGCAACCAAGTGAACCATAGAGTGAACTCTTGGTAAACTAAGGTCATTTACCATGGTTCAAAATCAATAAAAAATTCTTTGGTCGCCATTTGGCAACTTAACAGTAAAAAATAATCGTCAAATTCAAATTTTTAGTCACCAGATTGCATTACAAGAGACACACTCTATAGGCACACATGACGTATTATAAGGTTCGCACAACATTATAAGTTTTACGATGCAAGAGAAACTTTTGAAGCAAAGCGAAAGGATAAGTAACTTCTTTCCTTATTTTGAATGCTTAAGAAGCAAATATCTTTCAATACAATTTTCTGGAGGGACGCAATGTCTGAGAAAAGGGCCATTATGTAGACTTGCCACAAGTCAACCTCATGAATTTCAGGGCAGAAGTCGCGACTGAATAAACAAGACGAAGGACTTTTCAGAAAGTCTAGCCATTATGCATTAGTTGTCATGCATGAAATTTTAGTTGCATTGGCGACTGTATTAGTCGCAATTTCAGAGCATGTTTACTAGGTTCATAGGATGTGTGTCCTGCATACTGCTGGAATCAGCAATGTCAAAAGCACCATGATTTTGATAAATATAAAAGACAGTAAATTTTAATCAAAGGTGAATAAATGATAAAGATGAATTGTTGCTTGTAAATGGCCTAGCTCACAAGGAGTTCTCTGTAGCTCAGTTGGCTAGAGCATCCAGATGGAATCACGATCATCAAAACATGTAAGAGACTATAATTGTGGCGCTTGAAACCCAGATCAAATTGGAATTTGGAAGTGTTGGTTTTTGTTGAGGGAGAAAAACCAGAGAAATTGGAGAAAAACCCTCAGAGCAAGGACGAGAACCAACAACAAACTCAACTCACATATGGCACTGGCTCCAGGAATCGAACCTGGACCACATTGGTGGGCGGCAAGCACTCTGACCACTGTGCAATTCCTGCTCCCCTAGCAGACAGGCTGGATACATTGAGCTGGCAGTATAGTCTCTTGATTGGAAATTAGGTTTTTAAAATTCTTTTGTTTAGAAGTTCTTCATTTGTTTGCATGTTTTTGATGTTTTGGCACCTGCAAATCAAGTTAAATTAGTATGTACACTCGATAATTTTGTTATCAACCTACCAATGACATAGATTTTTCCATTTGTAGCTGCCCCAGATGCACTTGCACGCTTATCATGCATTGGCGCAATAGGCTTCCATGTGTTTGTTATGGCATCAAGATACTCTCCAGTGTTGAGTGACATTCCAACATAACTCACTCCACCAATTACGTACAGTGCACGGCAAGACAGCACACATGGGCTGCTGCGGCATGTGGTCATGGGTGCTGTAAACGTCCAGGTATTTGTTGAGGGGTTGTAACGTTCCACACTGTTTAGCCGAAAGTTACTCTCATCACAGCCTCCCACTGCATACATAATTCCTGTCAATGAGCACATGGAGTAAAGTGTGTTGCCCAACAACATAACACAATAATCCCAAGGGTAGAGGGGGATAAACAGGGGTTTCTAAACAAGGTGGCTACTGCCGGAGTTCCACCGGCTACTTGACTATTATGCCGCCGGCTACTCTGGTCATAGCAATCAGCTTGTGACCAAAAAGCTCACTTATAACAGCCGCCTACTCTACCAGTCGATGACACCTACTACAACACATTTTGAAATCCCTGGGTAAAGAGGTAGAGGGGGGCAGCGGGGGGTGGGGGGTAAAGGGATCATGTAGTTTTGGGGAGAGAAGGAAGGTTGAGTAAAAAATTACCTGCATCTACAATTTTGCTGTATAACGTATATGATAAATTTACAACCAATCCAAGAGAGTACAGAGGTCTCTGAAATCTACTGTTAATTTAAAATTTTGAGTACCGGTATATTGTTTTTATACTGATTATGGACTCCCCAAGTACCCCCCCCCCCCCCAACACCATCCTTCTCCTTAACACCCTGATACAGTCCCAGGAGGTTTGCCAAATTTTTAAAGCAACTTGTAATTGGTACCAGCTGAGGATGTCGCCCTAATTCATTTTCAGTCCTCCATAGAGGTACCAAATAATTCTTCAATTAAACTAATTACTACCCAGTAGATTCTGTAATATATTTTTCTGGATTACATGTAATACCCTAAAATGTGATGGGATAGGGTTAAAGGGGTCATGACTAGAGTTATAAGAAATTATACACATGATACCAAACCACAAACATTAATGTCAGCATGAAGATTACCACTGCTACTTTTGAATGAAAGTCTCCCTGGGGATGTTGTCATGCCCAGGGGGGCACTCACAGGATACATGATGGGGGGCGAGGGCGACATATTTTTGGGGTTAAAAAATTTTGGGTCAAGAGATCCGTCAGATATTTTTTTGGGTCACATCTCAGAGTGAAATTTTTGTTGCGATCGGTGGTATTTAAGTTTTGTATTTTTTTGTAAAGGAAATTTTTATGCCAGGTATCTTTTAGGTTCTAAATTTCAGGCTCGCGTATTTTGGGGGTTTCAAATATGAAGCTCCGTCAGACCCCCCCATCATGTATACTGCGAGTAACCCCCCTGGGTAGTCATGGCTCACTGTGTAAGTTCTTAGGTTACTTTCCCTTTTACAGCACGACACACCTAACTGTGGCCACCCAACCAACTTTTTAATTAGCCAATCAGAGAGCACGAATTTGTTTGAGCTGTCCCGTCTCCTAGGAATTTTCAAAGCTGTTCTCACGAAACCTGTCATGCTTTTAACAAGGAGGCGGGACAACTCAAACAAATTCGCACTCTCTGATTGGCTAACTTGTCAAAAATGTTTGTTGGGTGGCCAGTTAGGCGCATTGCGCTGTAAAATTTCTTACGCTGATACATTTATATAACCCCAAGATGAAACAGAGTACACAATTAGAGTTAGAATTGAAGAAAATAATTCTCACCATCAAGCACTGCTACATTAAGCAGACTGCGCCTCATGTTCATGGGTGCAACCATTGTCCAGGTGTTAGTTCTAGGATCGTATCTCTCTACTGAGTTTAGTGAGCTTTGAGCTGCACCTGAAAATGATAGAAGTTTAGAAGAAACTCAGCTGTGTTCTAATGAAAATCTATGAATATTAATGGTTTTCACATTGCTTTCTACAGCTCTTCCCATTAGATAGCAACACCCAAGATTTTTTCATTGTCATGGTCATTGAATATGCATCATGTGGTATGTTTGTCTGCACCACATGATCAATGGTTTTGTGTTACGTGAGTTGGCTTGTATGGTCTTTGCATAGGAATAAAGCATTTGTCTGCTCATGAGCTTTTGCAGACTTGATGTTGAGTAGCAATTACAAATTGAAACTGTTAAAACTGAATGAAAGTTTAGTGAAATATGTATAAGTAATTCTTGACAGTTTTATTTTGTGGAATAATTTGCCTAACATTGACAACTATCATCACCATCATCAATGCCGTTTCCCTGAGAAATAAGGCCTTGGTGCAATATACAGGAAGCACCTCTTTCTTGGCATGGCATTTTAATCAGTCACTTCAGGTGAGAAAGAAGGGGCTTAACAGATTTCCGATTTTCATATCATCTATATGCAGTCCCATACTTTACAAGTATATGCATGCAATTTTCTTGTTTTATTATCCTGGAATGCCATCCAGCAATACAGCATTGCAAAATATCATATATAACGAAGAATGGGACAAGTGACATGGCCCAAAAGTAGCGACAGTACATAGAATGAAATCACGACAAAAGAAAATCTTGCTTGAAATACTGACACGGTACATTTTTAAATTCAGACAAGTGATGCAGGGATCCCCCTCCCCACCTGGCAGGTCCTTGTAAAATGGAAATCTTGCAAATGATTTTGATGGCTCATACCCTCACGTGACTGTCCCCCCACTGCATAAACCATGTCTCCGGTGACAGCCAGTCCATGCCGACACCTTGCTGTGATCATGTGGGCAAGTGGACTCCACCTGTTCACAGAGGGAAAAAACCCAAAAGTGTCTCTCATCACTGAAGATCCCTGAATCCCCCCTGCAGCAAATATAACTGAAATCACACCCATCGACCTCCTAGGTTTCGTTCTAGAACCTTTGATCAAGTGTCTTCGATCAGGAAGCATATGGTAGTTCTTTGCTTCTAGTAACAGCGCTGTGCATTCAGGAGATGAAAGCACGATTTCTTCAGTTTCAACATGGTCCGCAAGATAATATGGTGACATTAACGGGAATCGGATATGTTGTGACAGCTGTTTGAAATAATCTTTCCGCGCTTCAACATCGTGATTGATCCACTGCATTAAGCTTTCGAACACCTGTTCTTCTTTCTCAACTCGTACGTCATCACTGCCAAGATACTCTGCCAAACGCTCGGCAGGCAACGATTTGAACTCATCAGTTTGAGAAACAGCCACGAAATTATCATAAATATATTGATTAGCCGTGCTTCTGAGAGCGGTGCAATCGAATTTAAAAGCGGCCGCTTCTATTCCCAGGCAATTCGAAGGATTTAACATAGCCTTCATAAATGATATACAAGTTTCTTTTAAACTGGTCATCATGAGATAATTCGAAGCGGAAACAAAATCCTTGACGTTGAAAGGAGTGATCTTGATACTTCCGGTGTATATAAAGTTTAACAACTCTTCCATAATTTCTGCTGTAATGTTTTCCAGAATCACGGGTTTGTTTTCTAAATGCTCTCGCATATTGCTCGAAAACATTGCCCGGAAATACGGACTGCTTGCGGCCAGTACATTTCGGTGGGCGTAGAATTGTTTGCCATTGACAACAATCACTACTTCGCACAATATGTTGTGTTTCCGGAACTCGTTAAGAGCATTCATCATCTGCACGCAGTAATTTGCTATGGGCATGTACACCTGCGAAAGTTCCACGGAGGCCATTTTGGAACTTTTTTTCGTCTCTGACTTTCTCGTCAGCAGGTCAACGCCAAAAAGGATCGAGACAGGAGCGAGAAGACCCTGGAGGAGAGGCTCCCGCTGACCAGATAACAATGACTGTCGGCTCGTAATGAAGAAATTCAAAATGGCGGATTTCGAGGTCGCATTGTCTACTGAAGCTAGCGGCGATAATTTCTGCGTATCTTTATGGGATATCAACTCAGGTATGCAACTGAAGGCTTACAAAGGAGGAAGTTGTCCCTGTCGAGGCGTTTCTTTGCTTGGAAAACATTATATCCTGGCTTCGCAGTTGAATAAACCTATTATCCTCGTGTGGAATTTCGCGAAGGTTAGTAGTACTTTAGTTTCTAACTAAAACTTAAAATTGATAATTCCAAATAATTTGCGCTACAACTGAAAGACTGCTGGGATTTAGGGATTTTTTTTGACATGGGGGATTCCCATGCTTTTGCACCGGGGCTGATAGTTTAGTTAGAAATGTTTAAAGAAATTTTTATAACATATTCAATGTTTTCTTGTTTCTTATGTATTACTCAAATTCATCATCTGCCAGTTGGCATTTTCTATTATAGAATTGACTACCCTACATCTTGAATTATACCAATTACAAATTCCCCTTCCCAGAAATTTGAACTTCTTGAAGCATTGAATTTTCCCTTACCCAGAGATAAAGAAGTATGCTTGCAAAATTTACTCTGCATTCCCCTATAAAATCCCCAGGCTCAGAATCGTCATACAAAATAATGAACCACAGGGAAGCAGTTCTCATGCACACACCTGTAGTAACTGATATTTTTCAGGTTTATATAGCTTCATGTAACTTCTTCTCGAAGTAGTTACTTTTTTTTACTTACTGTAACCACAAATTGATCATTAAATTGACAAGTTATATTTAAAAATTAACCTATTTACAAACGACTAATACTAATAACTC
>OX393571.1:5247044-5473228 GCA_947652115.1 Blastomussa wellsi
GCAATATGTACATTCATTTGACAAGTAGAGACTCAGAAATGTTGTTAGAATATAAAGGACAAGGTCAAAGTTTACACTTTGGCTTAATGTACCACAAGTGTGGGTCTGGGTAATCACCTGTCAGCAGATGAAATCTGTTGTTGCACCCCACTACTCATGGAAGGTTTTCAATAGACACTCCACCCCTCTCTCTGGGAATTTGAGTTTAGATACCCTCCGCCCCCCACCTCCTCGGAATTTCCAGTGACATTTTCATGGGCAAGAAATTTTCTGGAACTGTACATTTAGGATCAAAATGACACATTCTTTCAGAAATATTTTGTAGAAATTACCCATCTATTAAATTATTATTTTTGTCTGAACAAAATATCCAGAATATGCAGTGATGTATTTCAAAGCCCCAAGAAGTAAATTTTTATGTAGTTTTTAACTTTTGTTTTGATGATTGTCTACTTGGTTTGGTTTCATGTGAAATTTGACCTAAAAAATTATATACTGGAAAAACAAAAAAAAATTATGACAAAAAGAAGTGTCTTTGCTCTCAAGCTAACCAATATCATACTGTCTCTGGACAAGATTTGTATCTTCTGAGTTTGGTATCTGTATTCATGAACATAAATTAAAATATGAGCATTTAATAATTTATAAAAAAAAATATTTTTTAGGAAATTCTCATCTTTTATTTTTCAGGGTTGTGTCATTTTCATCAAGCAGTTTAGGAACTTTTCATTCAAGTCTGAGTCCTCGATATACTTGGTCCGAACATGCCCTACCAGTCACTGATATTCACTGTGGTCATGGAGGCATGAGAGGTCATGTGATCACTTCGTCTCTTGATCAGACATGCAAGGTATAGGTGTCCAGCTTTATGAAATACTTACATATTTTAATCATGCAGGATTTTAAAGCAGTTACAAAACAAACTTACTAGAAAACCGACTGCATCCAGAGGCTAATAATTCCCAATTTGTGAACAGATGGAAATTTGAAACTGACCACCTTGTTATGTAACCGATACCAAAACTTGCATATTTTGCAACCCTGAAGTAATATGAAAGACTTCACTGTTACGTCATTTACAAGGATAATTCCTCTGCCTGAGAGTCAGCTGTGATATATATTGGCAGTAATGCCAATGTTTGCAAAACCATAACTAATGGTTTTAAACTTTACTCAAACAGAATGTAATGAATTTCTTTGGCCTTTTGTGGGTTTCAAGACTATAAGTAAAAGTTGTACTCAGAATCATGACATGGTGGTTTAAATTATGGTTGGCCTGCTGGACTCTGGATCAGATGGTCCGGGTTCAAGCCCTGGCCGGGGCACTGTATTGTGTTCTTGAGCAAGACACTTTACTCTCACAGTGCCTCTCTTCACCCTGGTATATAAATGGGTACTGGCAAATTTAATGCTGTGGGGTTATCCTGCAATGGATTAGCATCCCATCTAGGGGGGAGTAGTAATACTCTAAGTCGCTTTATGTTACGGAAACCAGAATAGCTCAAGCCTGATGGGTCTCTAGGTTTGTGCAAAGGCTTAACCATTCAAAATCAATTGACTTCACGTGGTCGCCTCAACATGAAATCTTTTTGTTGTAGTTGTATGACTTGAGTTCTGGAGAGCTTTTATGTTCTTTTGTGTTTGATGTTGGAGTCACGGCTGTGGTAATGGATGCCGCAGAACTGAGCATGTTTGCTGGATGCACTGATGGCAGCATCTACCAAGTAGAACTTTTTAGGCGAGTAAGAAAAGCTGTATCGAAGCTTGTACTATTACTTACTAGATACTGTAAACTGCTGCTTATCAGCTCCACCGGGTTCACATGCACCTTGAAAGTCCTTGAACGTCCTTGAATCTCAGAATAAAAATTAAAAGAGAAGTGTAACACCAAGAGCAATAATTTTGCCAGTAAACTTTCGATCTTAAGGAGATGCAAAGTTAGACTTGACTGACTCATAATTTACAAGATGTTATTTATTCAGGAAAGAAATCAGGAACTGATCACTCTATTCGTGAGCACTGAAGTTTCTTTGCTCAATATTTTTCAAAATAATTTCCTGTGAAGCTATTTTTATCTAACAATTAATCATTTGCATGGAACTGTTCACACATATTATAGCAGAAATAATCTGAACCGCAAATACCTTATCAACTTGATAATGATGTCAAGATGACATCAAAAGGGCGTTTTTAGCACTTATCTTTATCTCAACGAATCTCAAACGAATTTATTAACTTTGCATGAAGGGTACATTGCTGCTTGTTCATGGCAAACCAAATTTTGCACTGTGCTCTTAGATTAGCGAGGAACGGTTCATTCTGTTTAACAGTTCTTAAGCAATTTTATTATGTATTGAACTTTAGGGACTAAAGAATACTATCCACGTCGAGAAGGAGGAAGCTCTTATTTTCACTGGTCACAGGTATTTCTTCACGACACTTTCATCATCTGTTTTGCTTCTTTTACAAGTTTTTCCGAGTCAAAAGCCAAGCTCGTTCCCAGGGTCCCTCTCTTTCCCGGGGTCCCTCTGTCACGCTCCAGGGGACGGGAAGGAGGGGGTGTCATTTTTCGTTTTCTTTGTCCTTAAGGTGGCTCAAAACAGTTTTCAGCACTTTCCAAGAAGTAGATTTTTATTGGTCATTATAACCACTCTATATCTGTACATGCCAAACTCATGGTATCAAAACACTGCCCAATCATTGGTGAACATGTTGGTGTCAGTTTTGTTGCACAATAGGTTACCATAGCAACAATATGACCTGCTGAAAACACCCTTAAATTTAGCTTCAAGCTCTTATAACTCAAAAACGAGCCCGGTGACTCCAATTTTTCTATTATCGAATTGTGATAAGCACGATAAGATGCAACTTTTTGCAAAGTTTAGAAAAATTCTTTGGAGTGGGTTCAGAGCCACCTTAAATTTTCGAACACTTCCGTATACCGTCCGAGTCGCAGTCCCAGGAAACGTCAAAACGTCGTCCCAAATCCTTTTTCTCTTTTAAAATGGGGGAATTCGGGTGAAGTACCGTCATTTAGACCAACTTTTCTTTTCTTGTATTGCTTCATATTTTTAGCAATTGTGTCAGTCGAGGCTGTAAGATCTCACGCATAATGTGTGAAACTTGGCAGGTATACACTTTTCAGTACGCTTCATCTTTGGGCAAGTCATGAAATCATTTACAACTCCGCATTTCCCTTTATTTAGTAAACAGGTAAACAGTTTAGCAGTTTCTATGGATGGTACACTCTTGCTGTCTGGTTCAGAAGATCAAACTGCTCGTGTTTGGCATGTCCATAGCAGACAGTGTCTCAGAGTGGTGAATCACAAAGGTATGTCAGTTAATTTGACGTACACATGGGCTTTTCTTGTAGTGTCAGCGATGGGCAACAAAACTCTCGAACTAGAAGTTAGGGTTGGTTGGACAGGAGATGTGTTTGACATTTGTGTTCTGCCCGAATTACAGACTGTTTTGTGGAGTTCACATGCCCATTATGTACTGAAACCCTCCCTTGCGTCTCGGGCTCAAATAAACGTTTGATTTACGGGCTATTCCACCTTCCCAAAGCTTGTCACTCATTTCAGGTTTTCCCGCGCTTTTGACCCGTTACGTGTTTTCTCGCGCCTGGCACCCATCGTGTGTTTTTCCGCGCTTTCCACCCGTACGTGTTTTCCCGCGCCTTCCACCCATCACATGTTTTTCCACGCTTTCCACCTATCGTGTGTTTTTCCGCGCCTTCCACCCATCACGTGTTTTTCCGCTCCTTCCACCATTCACGTGTTTCCCCGCGCCTTCCACCCATCATGTGTTTTCCCGCGCCTTTTACCGTTCACGTGTTTTCCCGCGCCTTCCATCCATCACGTGTTTTTTCCGCGCCTTCCCCCCATCACGTCTTTTCCCGCTCCTTCCACCATTCACGTGTTTTCCCGCGCCTTCCACCATTCACGTGTTTCCCGCGCCTTCCACCCATCACGTGTTTTCCAGCGCCTTTCACCGTTCACGTGTTTTCCCGCGCCTTCTACCCATAACGTGTTTTTCCGTTCCTTCCACCCATCACGTGTTTTCCCACGCCTCCCATCCATCACGTGTTTTCCCGCGCCTTCTACCCATAACGTGTTTTTCCGTGCCTTCCACTCATCACGTGTTTTTCCGCGCCTTCCATCCATCAAGTGTTTTCCCGCGCCTTCCACCCATCACGTGTTTTCCCGCGCCTTCCACCCATCACGTGTTTTTCCGCGCCTTCTACCATTCACGTGTTTTTCCGCGCCTTCCACCATTCACGTGTTTTCCCGCATCTTCCACCCATCACGTGTTTTCCGCGCCTTCCACTCATCACGTGTTTTTCCTGCAACTTCTGTTTGGGTGTACCATTTGTAGGAACAGCCACAACCCCAACAACAGCGTCAAGAACAACAATAACTAAGACGTAAATTCGCTTTTTAATGGAATTTTCGCAGGTGCGGTGACGAACACTCAAATTATACAAAAACCCCTGTACCTCGAGAACGCGCCTGCAAAGTCGTCACTTCCTCCAATCCAACCGTTCAAGAGACACGTGCATGTACCGAACCAATCACATGACAAACATGTGACTGGTCAGCCAGCCGATGGAGAGTCTAACTCGGATACCATCCGTCTGGTTCTAAGAGGAAAATTAAGCGAGGTATTGTTTGAATTTCCATTTATCAACGAGGGGACCTCTTAGTATAGGCCCTAAAGTTTTTTGAGGTCCCCTTACCATTTCTTTCTGATTTTCTTTTTACTGAATTGATTGTAAATATGTGGTGAAGTAAACATTAATTGATTGATTGAATTATAAGATCGAAAATTTATTTTCAGTCCTTGCTGAATACATTTTCTTTCGTAGTTTAGGAATTTGCTTGTGAGATGAGAATGATATTCCTAATTAATGGACGGTTTTCAGTGTATTCTTGACCTGTCTGGTCGACAATCGTATCGATTTTGTAAAAAGGTATTGGAGGCAGATCATAATTGTTTTGCTCTTCGTTAAATTGACTGTTAAAAGACAGTGCTGCCTTCTAAGATGCACTTCAATCTTTATTTCTAAACAGGAAAGTAGTTTAGAACGTATAGAGAAGAACTGTGGAACTTTGGCGCGACCTATTCTAGAGGAGGTAAGATAACGCTTTATACTGCAACCTCCCCTCCCACAACGCTAATAACGCGCCTCCTCCTGAACTTGCGAATTAACCCCGTTAGGCTGGGGGGGGGGGGGAGTTGGGTGTAGTTATATAGACAACAAAGCGTTTGATGTATGTTGTATCTGTGGTCTATGCTATGCCATCATGTGACTAGTTTGTCGAGGTATGAACTTATCTTACCTCAAAATAATAGAACAGTTAAACACCCAGGAATTAACAACAATCCAAAGAGGAATTAGTATATGGTTACTGTTTGGGGAAGATTGAGACGGAAAACAAATGATGAGCTTGAAAAAGATAACGTTCTTTTAAGATGTGCAATTTGTGAAATAGTCAGTGGTGTTGAAACATATCAAAACTAGCGGAGGGTTGACAAATTTTCATATATGAAATTTACATAACGAATGCCCCAAACGACCAGTGGTACCACAGATTAATTTAACAGCAATCTCTTAAATGATTACTTTGGAACATTTTCCAATCTGGCAGAGGTGTTGTCTTGTAGCGTGACGTCATCTCATGGAGACCAACTGAGCTCTTACGCTCTTCTGATTGGACAATAGATAGTTGTCGAATCTTATTTAATAGGTTCGCACAGCGTGCGTGCTAATTCCCAATTTCTCCTCTCTTATAGGTGGCAAAGGCTGAAGAGCTGGGTGCTGCGACGGGAGGTAAGCGGCAGTTGTCCCGACGGGAACTTGAAGAGGAAATGGAAAACGTAAAACGAGTAAACAGAAACTTTTACAAATTTGCCGTGGAAGAATTAATGACAGAAGTGTACCAGGCGATTGAAAAAGATACGACGTGAGGAAAAATAATTCATTTTCAACGGCAGCTTTTTACGTCTTGTAGAAGTATGCTTCCGTCGTTGGTTTTAGCAAAAACTTGGCGTCAACAAAATAGTGAAATGTGAAAGTGAATTCATTTTGTGGAGGTTAACAGCGAACACAGTGCATCTTCGCTCAAGTGCTCCTTTCAATTTGGCGAAGCTTTGCCATTTGCGTGGTTTATGAAAAGGAAAATAATCTAAACGGAAACAACTCGCTCCGGACTATATAAGCTCCACACTTTAATACGAGCTTAAAATGCCATTCATTGAACATTCAACACCATAAATAACAACGACACGCCGTGCTACGCCAGGCACGTTACGTCAGTCGACGTCACGCCACACCATGCATTCCACACCATGTCATGTCACGCAACATCATACTAGATACGAAGATGTGCGTTTTCTGTTAGTAACTAAATAATAACAAAAACAAAAGAAATCGTGAAAAATTGTAAATGAGGGCCTGTAACAACCCTTTTAAAATCTCAAAAAGCGGCGATAAATATCGACGATGGAAGCTAAGAATGGCCTTGGGTCGACGTGCGCGCGCTAATCTCACGAACTGTCGCATGTCACACAAACGGACACTGAAATCCACTTATGAAGGGCTCTGCCCGAAAGAACCGTACTCGAAAGTCGACTATGGCACTTTTTACTCTTCAGAGAGAACGTTAATTGACATTTTGTTGTGTATTAGTACAAGTACCACGCGGCTCACGGATTTTTATTTTCCAATTTCTTGCCACACGAACGATCTACGCGCGCGCATTACATTCTTTCCCGTAAAACCGTGAACACCAGAAATGTTTATGGAATGTTATTGTGTTATAAAGAAAAAAGCCAATCAGGTGTAGGTGTGAGAAAACTAAACCGCAAACAGCAATGGTCATTTGAGGTTTGTTCGCGTGTCCTGAACTTTGCTGCGATTGGTCACTACATAATAAACATTCCAGAAATTCTTTCTGGTGTTCACGGTTTTACGGGAAAGACTGTAACTGCATTGTGCGCGAAAAATAACGACGCCATATTCAACATTTGGCTGTTGCAATCACAGAAGCTATACTCCACAAAGAGCAATAGATGTATCTTTCAACAACTTGCTTTTCGTCGACTTGCGTTCACTTGCCTCCTTGTTGCCGTTTGGCCAAGACTTGATTGATCGCGGTCAAACTCATTCCATGAAATTTGGTAATTCAGTGTAGTTAAATGCTAATTGATATAATATAATTTTGGAGCCAAGCACAGGAATTATGTGCCAGTTTTTTTCCATACGAGTGCCCGAGTTTAAAAATGGGAACGGGGTTATTTTCGTCCTGTCGCAAATGGCCTTCTGGCGTCTTCTGCGTGTGCGCAAGGTATTAGAGTATGCGGACAGTAGAAAGGTCAGCGGAGCTGCGGAGCGGAAGTGTTTGTGCGCTTGATCAAGTGAAGCGAAGCTGTCTGTCTTCATTGGAATCTCAAGGATCGTAAACTTGAATACTGTCATTTCTAATACGCTAAATTCATGGTAGACCCACCCTCGTACCCACGGTCGCTCGGGAAAAGAGCGACCCAGGAAAGATCCGATTTGAAGTCCGAAAATATCGGACCTCCGTGAACTGCGCATGCCTACCTTTCAAAAGCTTGACCCAACGAACTACCTGGTATTTTACTTCCGGCCATTTTATTGTCTTCAAAACCAATCTAAATCGATCCCGTGACGGAGCTTTCGAGAGTCGCACGTGTCGTCAAGCCTGCGCAGTAAGGAACGAAGACTCGAGGTACGAGATTGTGTAGACCCACACTATCACATGACGTTCAATCGCAAATCGCAATCAAGTCCTTAAACACGCATACTCGACGTTATGCGCACACGAGGGAGCGAGCAAATCGGTTAATTAGCAATTGTCATTGTTGCAATTAGTAATTGTTACGTCATACCAGCGCGCGATAGGGTTGAATTGTGTAAAAAAGAACATTGGCATTCCAAATTTTACAGAGTAAACTCGCGCATTCAGATCACAACGTTGCCAGCTCATAAGGAATTAGGCGGCAACGACATGAACAAAAAAGTGTCAAATTGTTGTAAAGAAAGCCCGAGTTCACACAGATAGGGGTCTAGTTTGTCGTACCGATTTCACTTTTCCTCTTAACTGAGCCCGCAGTTTTTCGGTACAGTTGTTGCTAGGAACCATGGCATCCTGATGGCGAAAAATTGCCGCCAGTTCTGATTGGAAATTAAAAATTATTTACTTCGTACTTTTCCAGAGTTTCTCAAGAAAGGAACTTTCTTATCCTACCTTAACTAAAACTGGCTATTTAATGGGAAGGAGAAAGATATGTTTGGAAGTTTTTTCTTCACAAATCCATGACCATCTTAAGAATCTTAATAAAAAAATTTTTGTTTAGAAATAATGTGACGTCATTGTTACTAAAATTCATTGTAATGACATCATCGTCGCGTTTGTTGACGTTTTTTGTGAGCAATGCAATGTTTCTTTGTCCTGATCGAAATGGGAATTTCATGTTCTTGTGACAAAGGAGTGCGCTATAAAGATGCAATTCTTTCCAGGGCAGAACCTAACTTAACCTCTGTGAAGGCCAAAGTGGGAATGAATAAAACAAGACGACGAAACTGGAGCAAATCTAACGAGAAGAATGGAAGCGTTTTCAAAAAGGCAGTGAAAGACACTGTCGACATTGATCCGTCCGAAGGAGTACCAACCGTTCCAAAAATCAAGGAAGTTAAGGTTTTGCCTCCAATTCCCAACAGAGTTAACGCAATGCCTCATATCTCCAACACGTCGAGCAAAGTATGGGGAGGCGGTGTTACTGCATATTTAGGTAAGTTTTAAGTCTTTCCCAAATTAGCCGTTCGAAGAGGGGGGAGGGGGGGGTGGTCCCTTTGGAAAGAGACGGGGATGTTAGCAGCATTTTTTTAAAACTTTTCCGAAACGGGACCAGTCGGCGTGGCTCGATCTCTCACTAAACAAGACCTTGACGGCTAAAAATATTCTCCTTTCATTCAGAAGTCTATATCGCTGGATTCTGTAACATGAGGCAAAGCGATGTTATCGCCAAACTTTAATGTTTTCCCCTTCACAGATTAATTCAATCCGAACCCATATTCATCTTGAAAACGAATTTGATGATTTCCTCCTTAACGGAGTCCCTTTGGATGCAATCTGTTGCTTATTTGTGAAAATTAAAAGCACCGAAGACTGTAAACAGTTTGAGCGATCCTATTGAAGTTTTTGAAATTTTCAACAAGCGCGCGTGATGGCGTCATACTACGTCATCGTGTTTCGATGAATTTTTTGACCGCCAACATTAGCCAATGAGCGCGCGAGAATTTCTGCAGTTATGGTGAAAATCGCTATCGAACGAATACCTCACTATCCCGAAGTGTGCCAACTCTTGTAAGCTGGTAAATCTACTGGTCCTCAGCTGTTGCAGTTGCTATTGTTTTAATTTGGGGTCAAGGAAAATTGTTTCTGTTGTTTGTTCAATTGTTCTCTCCACGTTTTACAAGTCATTCATGTAAGATCTTACGAGAGCTGCTAGCCGACTCTCACTATCCACTGAAGACGTGCTAACAATCCAAACCACACTATCCAAAGAACAGGTTTTACCCGGTAGATGGCGTGATCCAGCCTTTGAATAGGGTAGGGAGGGGTACTATAAGAATCAAACGTCCTTCCCAAGAACGCAACGCAGTGACCTCAGCAGAGCTGGATCCGGTGGTCGACTCGATCCGGAGTCCAGCCAACTAAAGTCCACTAATAAACTATGCTGCCTCGCCTTCCAATTTTTATCAGGTCCGCACAGCGTACTAATACTATACCTCGCGTATTTAGACACAATCAAACGAGACTCTTACGTCGACGAGAACCTGATAACAGGCGGGAGAAAGCGGGAAAGACGAGCGAACTCTCTGACGCAACACACGCTTCGAAGATGTAGTCAATCTGGAAAACCGATTAACTGGGAAAAGAACGTGACTGTGTTAAGTGAGGCGGATGAGCCAGTCAATTCAGTAAAGCAGTCAGCTTTGAAGAAACGGCAGCTAAGCTTCAGAAGAAACTCTGAGTTGGTTAGTATCTCCTAGTTTCTTTCTACAGGAATAAAAGATTGTCAGGGCAATCCCGAGTATTTCCAGAATGCCTTTCCGCGTTAGTTGGAAAGAAGAATTAATCCACTAGGGGTACTAAAGCCTTGTTACTAGTGACGGAGTCGGAGTCCGTTTACATTTTCTTCCGATTCCGCGTATGACTCCGTCGCTTACGAAGCACCCTACCCCCTCCCCTCTCTTTTTTCCTCTCTCCAGTGTTCGCGCGCTGAAAATGACGGCCGATCTTTCGTGATCGCTTTTTTCGAAGCATTCCCCCACAAAAACCGCCTGCTTTGCAGGCTAAGTCGCAAGCAGAAGCGGAAGAATAAACCAATCACATTGCTGGTTTCAGGCACTCCGAGTACTTCCTTTCTGCTTGCGACTCCGTCGCTAGTGAAAACCAGGCTCAAATTTTAAAGAGAAACAATATGTATTTCCGTAAATGTGGCCGCCATTTTAACGGTGGAAAACGGTTGCTATAGATGACTTCTAATCGGCATGTACTAAAACCAGGAACACCGGAACACCCCGTAACACGGAACACCAGAATTTTAGAAATTTATTGGCATTTGACAGTAATTGTGGTGTTTCGGGATGTTCCGGTGTTCCGTGTTCTGGGGTGTTCCGGTGTTCCGGTGTTTCTGGTTTTAGTACATGCCCTTCTAATCATCATATCTTGGGTTCCCTTTCAATCCTGGGATTGGGGACGGACCATTAGAAAAGTGATGGGGAGAGGGGGTGGGCAAAAAGCCAAAAAAAAAAATCATGCAAGGAAAAAAATAGAAAAAAAAATTCAAATACCTTCCGAAAAAAGCACTTGCGCTGTAAAAAAAATTCATGCGACTAAAAGTCTCCGAAAAAAAAGTTCGAGCAAATCCGAAAATGCCCACGGCCCCCCCCCCCCCCCCCAATCACTTTTCTAATGGTCCGTCCCTTAGTTTTTTGCCATGCTTGTTCTATTGGAGGCTGCTTTCGCTTTTGGCAGTTTTGGCCATATTTGGAAAGTAACGTGACCAGAACACATCGCACAGCTTACATCTTTCTCGAATGAACTAAACCTGGATGGATAGAGTGCATTCAGACGCAAAATCTGCCGTATGGATTTGTTGAAATTCGTAATACTGTAAAAGCTTTGATGCCATAAAATTTTTTACAGTATATCGGCTGAAATCGAAAAATTTAGGTCGTTCATTCGAGCCTCCCCACGAACTTAGATGTTTTAATATAAAAAGATGGAATTAAACCTTGCTGGTCATAAAGTCTTAAATGGGTTTTTATATTTTTCACTGCAGATCCATGTTTCAAATTCTTGAAATTGAAACAATTCAATACAATACAGTCAAGCAAATTAGCTCAAGGTTTTCAAGTAATTTACATTGTAATTCATGATGTGACTCTCTGGTGAGACGTGTACAATAATCAGAAACAAGATGAACATTTTCTAACCATCCTGTGGCAGATCTTCAGGCGAACATTTTTTTCGGAAAATTAGTCGTTGCTGCATGTAGCAAAACATGTGTTTTTAATAAATTTTTAATTTTAGTAACGTCGGTTGTTCTGTTGTTACGTTGTCACGGTAGGGAGGGTAGGGCATATTCTCGATACACTAATATTTTCAGTGTGTGAGATCCCAAAGAACTGAAGACATCAATTGAACCCATTTTAGTCCCCAAGGCCACTCATCCCTCTTAGCCGGCTGGGCCTGTTCACGAGGAACAAGTGGCTCTGGGGCACATGATTTGATTGGTTGAAATCTAACAAAGCGATGTCAATCGCGTCAAACGTTTTTAGATCCCTTCATTGTATGATAGTTTAAACGGTGGATGTGATTTGACTTTGATTTGTTCTAGCCAATTAAATCATGTGTCCCCAAAGCCACTTGTTGCGACACTGAGGAAAAACGAGAGAATGCGAACATTTAAGGAAACCCTGAATATTTCAGGTTAAGATTTATACTTTAGGTAGATTGTGTTATGTTTATTTGCCTCTCAATTTCCAAATTTTGCTTCCAGTTTTTGCTACAAGCTCGAAAGTTCGCACGTTTGGACTAAAATTATGGCCTACATTGCTGACGATGACCACCTCGAGAAGTCGCGACGTCATGCGCGTACGCGGTGCGCTTTTCGCGGTGTCCTTGTTGCTCGTGCACAGGCCCAGCCGGCTAACATGGACAATGGCTCTGGGTACGAGAATGAATTGGCCAAGAGGGAGTTCAAAATGAGATCAAGCTCACATTTTCCTAACAAGCATCATTTAGAAAATGATTGTTGCTTTTGAGGTCACACGGGTAGGCCTGAAAGTCAGTGTCCCAGATTTCGTTCCTTGATAACCCACGGAGTTCGTTTCTGTTTGAGACTTTAAGAACTGTTTTGAAAACATATCCATTCGGCTTAGGGGTACTGTACTGTAATAAGGAAAACGATAAAATTTGAGAACGCTAGTGATCCCACGAAACTTTGCAATCCCAAAAAGGTATAGTGATACCCACTGTTCATAAACATTTCTTTTGATATTCAAATTTGCCAACCACTGGAACAAAAGAACCCTTTGTTTCAACGGCCAATCAACCTCTGGTTGGCACATTAATGACAATAGATGACGTAACGATGAGTATCGCTATAACAGGTATTTCCAGAATGCCTCTCCGGGAGTTTGTTCTGCTACAAATTGATCACTGTAAAGTAATCTAGAAACCGTGAATTCAACTAGTACAAAATTATTACATCTATGATTAACAATCCTCTCGCCATATTTTTACATCTTGGCATTTGAAGAGCTACATTACTGCAAAACGTTTGCTTGAATTAACATGTCACTGCTCAATAAAGAGGTTCACCTACAATTTACGATTGATATAAAAAGGTTAATAAGTTTAAATTTGGAAATACAATTAACTATAAAAAACAAGTGAAAAAAGGAACGACGTTTGGTGTCATCTTGGCATCATTATCATAATTTATGCCCAAAGTAAAAGTGTGAAATAGAATAAATTAGAATTAAAAATAACTGCTCAGTGTCCAATCCAGTAAGGTTGTCCGTCCAACGAAGGGCTAACGCTCGAAACGTCAGCAATTGAATCTCTTTACGGTGGCCAATTGACATTATCAACCCAGTTGATAAAACCACATTACAATGGGTAAAAAGGTTGTCTTAACAATTCTCTGGTTGTAAATACATCTACTACATCTGGGTTGATCAACTTGAGAGAGGTGCTTTGGGAGTGAAGTGTTTTGCCCAAAAACGCACCACAGCGGATTCAACCAGCGTTCAAAACCCGGATAACAGCGATTGTGTTCATGAGGCACGTATTTTTATTGCATGCACCTTATTCCAAAATGGCCGCTGATTTATGCAAATACAAATTGGCCCTTTTAGCCTCATTTTCGAGTAAAAATTTGCTCATGCTATCGAGGTAACGAGGGCCAATTAACATACGTACAAATAATATATCGGTTGCCATTTTGGAATAAGGTCTACTAATTTTGTATTTTTTCCTCAAATGTGAAATCAACGTGTTATTAAACGCCTGGGGTAACTTCGACAGTTTCACATGGTCGGCCTTCTCTGATCATAAGCAATAAAAGAATGGCAGAAACACAGAGATCAAAGGTTACAATCGCGAGAAAGAGATTTCTCTCTATCTGATCAACGAGAAACAAGATCAGCAAAACCGGCACACCAAGAAAGACTCGATAGCTGAGCGACGCTGGGGCGAGGCAGAGATTAACATTGTTTGCACAGAGCGCATGATACAGTCCGTGCACAGAGATTAGAAAAAATGCCGCCGCTAAGTAACCATCAGTATATTCTTCAAACTCATCAAGAGCGAGCATTTTTTGAGCATAGTCGGGTCTCACTACTAAAATGAACCAAAACACCACTTGGATTATGCCACAAATGAACATCGCTGTGATCGACCCTCCGGTTTTAACTCCAAGGAATTCACGAAACGGTGCAAGAATTTCTTGGAGAAAGGAGCTTAGCGATGGATTGTCCGTTTCCCAGTACCAAATGAATAGGGTGCTTAGAGAGAGTAGCGCATCAAGGCCCATGAAAACAACCGCGAATGCAATAGGTACCATTCCTGTAAGGATCAGCATTAGCCCCGTGGCTGTCACCCAAATAAGGCGGCTAAAGAGCGAGGCAAAAATAGTCCCGTAGCGATACGCTTTGTGATTGGACCGCGCCACGATTATAAATATCAATCCGATTTCCACTATAACGAGGCCAACCAATCTAACGTAACCCTCAGAACGCCCGTAGTATTTCAGTTGCAATATATAGTGATATAGCTCCGGGGCGGCCAGGAAGGACAAACCACCTAGACAATAGGCAACGAATGAGGACCACTGAAAGAACTTCTCCGTTTTGGTCATCCGCTGGCTTCGAGGAACGGACAGCATGAACTTGAACCAGTCACGCAACATCGTTAGGAAGTGGACTGAAACCTTGGTCTGTTGAGGGAAAATAATATTAAAACAAACACATAAGTTTTTGGGTGTACTTCCGGCTGAAATATTTACCGCAACTTATTCTAAAAGTACAGTTGAAAGTAAGTTATTTAGAGAATAAGAGAACGTATTAAAATTACGTAAAATAGACGTGAAAACTGCAAAGGACCGCGAACGAAACAGCTGTCCACGGTTGCAGCCTTGCTTCATCGGTTTCTGTCGGGTTGTTGTCTCGCAAAGTCAATTATTTCACGTATTATCAGCCTTGCAGTTATGTTTGTATTAAGGTTTGTGTTAAAATTACGTGTCCGGCGTGATGCCAGCCAACCAAGAGACCTGGGCCGAGCCTAACAAGGAAACTATGTCACGCGCCAGCTGGTCATGCAACGACGTTATAATCTGAATAACGCTGCTGAGCTTGGAAACTGTTTCTTCTCGTTGCGTTTTCGATTTTCAGCCATTCACATTTTCACATACCTCCAATGAAAGGAAATTTCAATCCAAATGTTGGCATTTTTGTTTTGAGGAGCGATTTTTGGTTAAATTAGCATACGGTTTAATAACCGAAAACAAAGAACCAACATGGCGGCTTCTAGGACTGGTTCATGTCGTGTCTTACTTTCGCAAGGACTGCTTGTCACCTTCAACGTTGCCGTTACAATCGGTGAGTAATAGCGTTATTGTTTTCTCCCTCTATGAAGTAAACATATTTCTTTGTTCATAAACGTGGTATCCGTACGTTTTGCAATGATTAAGCTCGTTTGTCCACTTTTTGTACACCTGGTTTTTGACTTCGAATAAATAACCTGGCATCCGCTTAATTTGTTAAACGATCGCGTAAGCATGAGTTAAAACATAATTGCAATCTCAAGATAGTTGATGCAATGGTCAATTTTTAAGCAACTTCTATAAAGTTTGCTGTTTTTATCATTGAGAAATATTCTACGTTCACGAGCAATTGGGCAATATTATGCATCATTAAGAACAGTCATCTTCAGCTGACGAACAATATCAGGTACTCGTATATTAAACTTCCATCATTGCATTGCCAATACTTTTTCAAGATCTACAATTTCTTTTGCTTACTTTTACAGCTCTCTCTCTGTAGTTTATTTCTCAAAAACATTTGCAGTGTGATCGCATGAGCTGATGGCCAGTGACACGTCGGTGCAGGAAACGTGAATATATTTACCCGCGTGACCTCACGCTATTTCCAAGGGTTAAATTTATCCGGATTTCTCGAACCCTCGATTTTCATGTAACTCGAACTAACAGTTTCCCTGCTTATTGCTTCATTCAGTGGAATACTGCCATTTTTGACCGTGATTTCTCGAACCAATTTTCGTTTCTCTGGTTGGTGGTGCGTGAAATCGCGTTTCTACTGCATTTGAAAATTTGATTAGCTAAAGAAAGTTAAAGTCGTTCGTTGGAGTGAGTTTGGCTAAAAGAATGATCAGGCGAAATGTAATTCTGAGCAGCGGGAAAAGAAGTCTGCTAGAACATCGTAAGAGAAGTACTGAAATCAAATTCGTAAAAATATGTGTATGCGGTTCTATAAATTGTTGTTGTTTCAGCTGCCATTTCAATCAAATGCACGAGAGAGATTTTACGAAGAATGTTAGCAAAATTGATGAAAGTTTACTGTGTTTAGTCCCTCTGTGGGAACTTACCTTTTGTAATTGTGTTATCCACGAGTAACAGTTCTTCAACTAAACGAAAAGCGGAAACGGTAGTTGTTCTATTGACCACAATGGGTGTTTCATCTCGCAAATCACTTCAGGCGTGAATTAATGCGTGGATTAAACTCTTTTCTTAGTCGTGAACAAACCTTTGGGATAAATCACTCTACTAGAAAGGCAGCTAAAATCTGAAAAGTAGAAGATTGACTGCAAAGTAACCGAAGAATCATGAAATCTCGAACAAAAACCCGTTTTCCTTATGTTGGAAACACTAAAGCGTGACATAGGAAGATAGGTGCGTGACAATAAGTTAGCGTTACATGAAAGATGAGCTTAGTAATGACGTCAATACTTTTTGAGCCTTTCACCCAATCTCCCGCTAAGGATGTAGGCAGTCTACATTGGGAAATTAGGGTAGTTAATGTATATTGTCTACATTTACAAGCCCTTAGGATTTCACGGTAACGATCGTTTCCGGTACCGTGTCGTTACCGTGTGCTTAAAATAACGGAACCGAAAAATAATTTCCCATGTAAATATTCAGCCTTACCGACCAAAATTCACTTGATATGAGTTTTTCACACTCTGATTGTCAATTAGTAGAGCAATTCGTTGGTTGACTCTGCTTATATACGAAAAAAAAACGTTGTTTAGCATCTCTCGTCCTGACCGCCATCTTGTATCGTTCCCAAAGTGCATTGCACGGTACTGGTGACCGACATTTTTTTCAATATTAATTATTATTACTGTTTTTCAGGGCTAACCCTGGACATGGGTCTTACAAGACAAGAAATCACAACTTCTTTTGGGAAACCAGCAAACCTTGGTTGCTATGTTAACCAAACTAACATAACCTACTTAACCTATTCTTGGACAAAAGACAATTTAACTGTCACGCAATCCTCAAACGTAAGGGTGTATGATAACGTGTTGGTAATAACTCCAGAGAAAAATACAGACTTCGGAGTGTACCAGTGTCATGTTAGTAACGGCGTGACAAACACGAAATGTAATATTTCACTATTGCCGGGATGCAATGCAACTGGTGAGTTGAATTTTTATGCGTACATGTTATTCTCGGGAAATTCATGAAAATTTTTTTGTTTCACTGTTGATGTAAACCATTGAAGTGACTTTGCCAGCTTCTAACTTGGGTATCAAGATGATAGAGAAAGATTAAAGTTGACTTCCAGTTCGTATTGTGCAGTCTCGGGGCTAGACTTGCCCCAGACTCGTACCCAGTCGCTATTTATGGGCTCAGGGAATGAGAGAGCATTGGATACTAGGGAAAACTGAGGCGCTTACCTGAACCCATAAATAGCGACTGGGTACGAGTCTGGACTTGCCCCAAGTCGCTCGTTTTTTCTTTGTATCGATAGACATGGTAGGGTTATTTGAAGAAGATCGTTTGAAATCGCGCGCGAATAAACAAAATCGCTTGGAAATCAAACGCGAGAAACATCGCGGAACACGCGAATGGCTCAATCGGAACGGGTTTGTTTGCATTTTTGTTTTAAATTCGTTGATCCGTTATACTTTTATTATAGCGTAGAAGAAGTTGTTTAGTCCGCCATTACGGGTCGTTTTGTTCAGGAATGCTCAGTCAATCAGCTGAAACGTCGGTTTGGAATAACGTCGAGGTGCATCCAATCAACATTATTGTTTCGCAAGGATATCTGCCGTTAGCAAGGAAAAAAACGCAAGTTTGTCACAACATTTTACTTCGGCAACTGAACATTCCATGAGGCCTGCAGTTTCTTGGTAGACCCGTCGCGGCTTCGCTTGTTTCGGAAGATACGTCATGGAGCTATGATCATATAGTGGTTTGATAGGGATATCTATTGGAACATGTGCCTGAATTTGTTACTCCAAAAGTTACTCCAGCCATTTAAACTTCGACGTTAGTAAGCAAGGTAGCTGTCCAGCAGGCACTTTACTGATTAGCACGTCGACTTCATTGTCTGAAGAATGATTAAAAACTACACCAAGTACCTACCCTTGTTTCGATCGCCCGTGTTACCAAAATAAACTGCAAGCTACCCGGGCTATCGTGTGCATCCATGTGAGACGGGCATAAACCTTGCATGCGGAGATTGTGCAGCACGGACTGGAAATCGTCTATAAGCTTGATACGTTTGTTTTCCCCTCGAACGGAAAAACGTTTTCTTCCGCCTTCCCTTAGGCGTTTTTTTTGCTGAAATGATTAGGTTTGTGTTCGCCGCGAATGTGTGTTTTTCTGAAGGATTTACTTAGACAACCTCATGCTTAATCTCTCTATAAGAGTGGCAGCTCTGCACACAATTCAAGAACGGAAATTTTGTTTTATAAATGACAAAGAATCATACAGTTAGAAAATATTCGCGAGGGAACTGGACGCTAGCTCAAAACGGGAGGATTGAGTGGGTGGGGGCGGGGTTCTTTTGTGCTCTTATGCGTTGAAAAGATAGAGAGGCTGTGAACATACAGATAGTTTTGACGCTCAGTCGACAATGTTGCAGAGACTCTCACAAGAGAAACGGCCTGTATTAAGCTCTTTGTGTAGTTATAATGATGATCGTTTATTCAACCTTTTTGCAGCATAAACTGAATTACAAGGCGGGTCATTAATTACATACAAATACTTCGGCAAGTTGATCTTGTAATGTGTTTTTATTTGTTTCAGAACGTGAGGAAACTCTTCTAGGACACGTTGGGTGTGCTAATATCTCAGTACTGATGCCGGTGTTAGCGGTTTGTGTGGTTTCAGTTCTCTTGAATATTCACTTTCTAATACGATGGAAGCGAAGAGATAGGTGGGTCTTCTCTGAAGAAGACATTTTGCAACTGCAGGCCGGCCAGGAATTTTTCCCAGCTGAAGCGGAAACTGAAGAATGCGTAGAAATAAAGAAAAAGAAACCGTTCTTCAGACGACTGAGGAAGCGCCGAGGAGAAAACTATGAAACAGATCAAAATAGTGCAGAAAATTACAGAAACCATCAAGAAATTGTGCGGGGCAGTGGCACAAGCATTGAAATGCAGGAAATCCGAGACATCCCGAGCGTGGCAGAGATCGAGGCTGCCGACGGGGAAAATGAAGAAACAGTGCCGGCTCGTTCAGATGTAGCCCGCAGACCAGCTGTATCGCAGACACCAAGGATAGCAGACTTCTTCCAAACCACTGACCAAGAAAAGGACGAAATAGAGCCTTCTGTTTCAGAGGCAGCCCGCAGACCAGCTGTATCGGAGACACCAAGGATAGCAGACTTTTTCAACTCCGCTCACGAAGAAAATGAAGAGACAGCGCCTGCTCTTTCAGAGGCAGTCCGCAGACCAACTTTAACGGAGACGCCAAGGTTAGCAGATTTCTTTAGTACCGCTGACGAAGAAACTGAGGAGGGGGCGCCTGCTCTTTCAGAGTCAGTCCGCAGACCAGCTTTATCGGAGACCCCAAGGATAGCAGATTTCTTTAGTACCGCTGACGAAGAAACTGAAGAGGGAGCGCCTGCTCTTTCAGAGTCAGTCCGCAGACCAGCTGTATCGGAGACTCCAAGAATATCAGATTTTTTCAATTCCACTCACGAAGAAAATGAAGAGACAGCGCCTGCTCTTTCAGAGGCAGCCCGCAGACCAGCTATATCGGAGACCCCAAGGATAGCAGATTTTTTTTGCACCGCTGACGAAGAAACTGCAGAGGGATCGCCTGCTCTTTCAGAGTCAGTCCGCAGACCAGCTTTATCGGAGACTCCAAGAATATCAGATTTTTTCAATTCCGCTCACGAAGAAAATGAAGAGACAGTGCCTGCTCTTTCAGAGGCAGCCTGCAGACCAGCTGTATCGGAGACTCCAAGGATAGCAGATTTCTTTAGTACCGCTGACGAAGAAAATGAAGAGGCAGCGCCTACTCTTTCAGAGGCAGCCCGCAGACCAGTTGTATCTGAGACTCCAAGAATAGCAGAGCTTTTCAAAAGCAGCGACGAAGAGGCAGTGCCTGCTCTTTCAGAGGCAGCTCGCAGACCAGCTGTATCGCAGACACCAAGGATAGCAGATTTCTTCTTACCTGGCGATGACACAGATGGCGAAGGCAGTGGACGCGAGAGCATGGACTCCGAAGAACCGCTTGTTAGCCATTACGTAGAAAAGATGGATTTTGAAGGAAAAGGAGGCAGTGACGATGAACCGGTTTTGAAATAATCAAAACCGGTTTCGGCGCCATATGGGATGGCTCGAAATGCTCCCAAGACGATAGCCTGCATGGCTTGGCTCATTTACACCCGAGCTACGAGGAGAAAGGAGAGAGCCCTTTTCGTGGCTCGGATCCAGCTCTCTCGGTTTATTCTTACCGAGAAAAAAAATCAATGAAAAGCCTGGCTATTCAGGCTATAAAGACAGTAAAGAGATTCAAGAGCTGACGTTTCGAGCGTTAGCCCTTCGTCGGAGCGAATCAAGGAATTGTGCGTCGTGTGTTTTTATATACAGAAAGATGGAGCTTCGCTATTGGCTGGTGCCTGGTAACGTGAAAACTTCGGAATAAATTAGTTGAATGAAAAGCGTTCGTTGATACCGTGAGGATTAAGAGTGCCGATTTGAAAAATAAATTTTTGTTCTAGAGTTTTACGGCTTTCCGTGTTTCCTTGGTGAAGGGAAAGGCCGCAGACTGCCATATGTCGCTTAGAATGATTTGGGAGATTGAAGTGTCTCGCGACCGGTTTCGATGCATTTTTGTCGTCTTTCTCTACGTCACGAAGGTGTTCTCGGAATCGGTCGCCAAGTCGTCTCCCTGTTTCGCCGATGTATAACTTTTTGCAAAGAGTGCAAGTTATACAGTAGATGGCATTGGCTAATCAGTGATTTTGATAGATCGCTTGGGTCCCGATATTTTGTCAACGTTGTGAATGAAAGGGCATGTTTTGCATCGTGCGCGAGCGCATTTAAAAGTTCCGGGTTGATCACTAGTTTGGAATGCACTTCTGACTAAAAAGTTACCTATGTTTTTGTCGCGTTTAAATGAAATTAATGGAGGTTGCGAAAAGATTCTACCAGTGTCGAGATCATTTTGAAGTAATTTAAAGTTTTTGAGAATGATGGATTTAACTGCGTGGTTGTGAGGGTGAAATGTGAGGGTGAATGGAATTCTTTCGTTGTTTTCTCTCTGTGACGTTTGTAGTGCTGACTGTCGATCAATTTGCTGGACGCGATGATGGCCCGCTTGAACAACAGAAGCAGGATAGCCGCGTCTGTCGAAGAAATTGCACATGTCCTCTGATTTTAAGGAAAAATCAGAGTCGTCACTACAAAGACGGCGAAGTCTAAGAAACTGAGAATAAGGAATGGAATTCTTGACATGTGATGGATGTGAAGATGAATACAACAAATAGCTATGAGAATCTGTGGGTTTGTAGTGCACACTGGTGCATAAACTGTTGCCTTCGATAGAAACTTTGATATCCAGGAATGCTAAGGAAGTATCGGAAATTCCTCAGGTATATTTAAGGGCAGGATGAAACGAATTAACAGCGGTTATAAATTGATTAAGATCCTCTCTGGTAGAAGAGGTAGCGCCGATACAGTCGTCAATGTAGCGACGATAGAGTTCAGGTTTTGGGCCGTTGTATTGATTGAAAAATTGGTGTTCAATGAAGCCTACGAAAAGATTGGCGTAGCTGGGTCCCATTTTGGTACCCACCCATGGCCACGCCATTGATTTGTTTGTAATAATTGTTCGCGAATGAAAAACAGTTGAGTGTTAACACTAACTCAGCCAGGCGGAGTAATGTTTCCGAGCTTGGTTCCTTAACAGTGCGTAAATCAAAAAAATGTTTGAGGGCTAGAAGACCTTCGCCATTTGGGATGACGGTGTAAAGAGATGTAATATCCATAGTGAAAATAAGTTTGTCTTCGCCCAGGAAATTGAAATCGCGAAAAATTTGAAGTGCGTGTTGACTGTCTTTAACGTATGACGGTAAAGATCTGACAATAGGTGCCATAATTTTGCCTAAATAGCTGGAAATGAGTTCGGTAGGGCAACTACAGACAGAGACGATAGGTCGACCTGGGTTGTTAGGTTTGTGAATTTAGGTAAAAAGTAAATACACGAGGTTCTGGGAGTGGTAATGATGAGATTGGTAGCAGTAGCCGGCAATTCTTGTTTGACTATAAGGTCGTTAAATAGTGCTCTTGACAATGATTTAGAACAAAAATTTATTTTTCAAATCGGCACTCTTAATCCTCACGGTATCAACGAACGCTTTTCATTCAACTAATTTATTCCGAAGTTTTCACGTTGCCAGGCACCAGCCAATAGCGAAGCTCCATCTTTCTGTATATAAAAGCACACGACGCACAATTCCTTGATTCGCTCCGACGAAGGGCTAACGCTCGAAACGTCAGCTCTTGCATCTCTTTACGGTGGCCAATTGACATTATCAACTCAGTTGATAAAACCAAATTATATTGTTATACTTCCCACCAACGCAGCACCACAATTTCTTTAGAAACTTACCCCCTCTATAAAGACAGTAATTTCATATGCAACTGTTAATTTCCGTATTCCCTGGCCTAGTATACCCAGAGTTAAATCGAGAAAATACGACATATTTGATGCTGTGCGCAACTTGTTCTAGGCTTTCAGTTTTGGAAAGGCAATTATTGAGAACGAGAAAAAGGATCGGAGAGAAAGGTTTAGAATGGGCTCAGTTCTGTTTTCAATACTTGTTCGTTCGTTCAGTTGTTTTTGTCCGTTCTGTCGCAATCTGAGAGACGAGAATAAGTTATCCCCACAAACAAAAATTTATCAGAATGGCTCTTAGATTTTTCATGAAACGAGAGAGAGAGAAAAAAAGAACTAGATCAATTATTTATCATTACTCGCTAGAAATTGCGTTGCGCTATTTCATGGACTTATGAGATTTAAATCAAATCAATGCTATGATAGTCGTAAACGGCGAACCTGCTTTTTTGACTTTTTACCTTTCTAGTCTTTCCAGTACGTGTGACGCACGATTTTTTAGAAAAGCAGAGGGCAAGACCATTTTATAAATAGATATTAGCTCTTTTTGTAAAGAAGCTTAGTCTCATCAAAGTTTGTAACTGGTGTTTAGTTTTCTATTATTGTATACAGAGTTTACGAGACAAAACAAATGATATATATTATAAAGAAAGAAAGCACACTTACGATGAAACAAACATTTTTTCATTTGCTATAATTTACGACTCATATTCATACACCGAATGCAAATATGGCGGACCACTCGGGTAGCCCGGGGCGAGTTGCGCGAATTCGAGGCTAGTTAGGCCAAGATTTGTTCTGACGACACACTGGTCAGATCTTTGAAAATTTCCAATGGCTTCGTTTTGGTTTTTGCCTGGCGTATTTGACAGTGGCACTGCAGAGAAAGGAGACGGTATCCCTTTCTCTCCTCCAGAGCACATGATTTGACTGGCTAGAATCCAACAAAGGGTGTCCAATCAAATCAACTGGTTTAAAATTTCTTACAACATAGGATTTTAAAACGGTTGACTTAATTGGTCTCCATTTTGTTAGATTCTAACCAATCAACTTGCATGACCCAGAGCTACTTGTCTCTACACTGCAGAAAAACTATTAATAGAATGTGATCGTTTTGGCAATTTTTGAGGAAACCCTGAATATTTAACGTAAGATTAATACTAGAGGTAGAGTGTATTATGTTTATTTACCTCAATTTCCACCCTCATAATTTTGCTTCCAATTTTTGCTATCAGCTCGTAAGTTCGTACGTTTAGACTAAAATTACGCCATCGATGTATCATGGCCTCCATTGCTGACGATGACCACCTGGAGAAATCGTGACGTTCTGCGCGTGCGCGTTGTCCTTGTTCCTTGTGCACAGGCCCAACCGGCCAAGAGGGGCAAGTGGCTCGGGGCACGAGAACAAGAGTGCCAGCGATAACGAGGAGAAAGAAACCAGAATATAGCTTTTGTCGCAAGAACGAGATTAGGGCCGAAGCGCCTCTTGCTATCCATTTTTACAGTCAAATCGAATGTTCTTTTGATGGGAACTCTGCAATGTTACGGCGCAATGTTCCAATGTAACAGCACGAAAAACGAGATTAACGGAAAATTAAAGCTGGCTTTGTAAAGTTGCATATTTAACTTTACGATTTGCAGTAAAAATTGTAAATTCGCATTTATGCTACTGTGCGTAAAGTTGATGTAAACATGACGTAAAGATGACATAAAACTTTACGGCAACGTACTTTAGTAAGTCTCATTACGCAAGCTTTAAATGTGAGTGTAAGCTTTACAAAACTTGAAGGTGCGTAAAGCTTTGTGAAGTAGACATTTACGTCGACTTTACGTTGGCTTTACGCCGCAGTAAAGGTTTCTGTGTTTGGATAGAATCAACCTGCAACTTTGAGTTCATATTTCCGGACGTAGGAAGTAGGAAGGAGCTGTCCACTGTGGCACGAACAACCCAGGTATTATGTATATATAGCGTGGACAGTTAATTCCCTCCTTGTTGTCATAATGTGTGAGGAACCTAAGACTATCTAGTACGACACCGCAGGAAAACGACCGCCCTTCATTTTCGAGGTGGTCATCGTCAACAAGAGAATCCATGATCCATCAATGATATTATTTTCACCCGAACGTGCGAACTTACGATGTTTGCTCGTCCGTCCCCAGAGGCCGCAATCCTTTTGGTCAGCACCTAGAATCGCGACCTCTGGCCGCCTCCAAAACCGAAAGCCCACGATTTGTGGACTCGTTGCCAAATCTGACAAATCTTATTGGCTGAAAAGTTTAGAACGAATACTCTGCGCATGCTCACAGGTTGGGGCCGGTCAGAGTTCTCGATTCTTGGTGTTGACCAAAAGGATCGCGGCCTCGGGGGACTAGAATGGGCAAAAATTGGAACCAAAATTGTGAAGGTGCAATGTACTCAAGTGTTGATGTTAACCTAATATCATGACACTCATTGTCAAAATGTTCACATTTTCAATCATTCCCTCGTTTTCCACGGTATCTCTAGTTTTAATGCAATATTACGTCACTGCGCACGCATTCTTTATGACCGGTCCAAGCGAGGAGAGTTCAAACTCTCGCACTCGTTTGGTCATGCAGCTCTCATGTGCTCTCATTGAGATTGCACGTGTTTACATTTTTCACGAGAGTCCATGATATCTCGTTTGGCCCCAGTTGATGATAGTCGATGAGAGTTGATGAAAACTGTCACGAGAGCCAGCTCTCATCAATTGTCATCCTTTAAAATGACGTCACGGCAGCCATATTGGTGTCCCAAAACAAAGAAACGGCGAGCATATTGATTTATCAAACCAATCCTTCGGGAACTGAATTCTGTTTTATGCAAACATCACCATTTGTTTCAGTAATCAAATACGGCAGCTTGTCACGTAAGAGAAAACGTTAACTTCATTCCACAGCGAGGGAACTAAATCGCAATTGTGTAATCCCTAGTAAAGTCGAGGAAAGTGAGTCCGTGTTCTCTAAGCATAAAGACGATAGCCACGAATGCAATGTTTACTGTTATGACATCTCGACCCAGATCAGCTGTTTGGTTATGTATTTAATAATAACACAGGGATTTCTGTACGTTTCTGGGCATTTCTTTGAATTGTCAAGTCTATCTTTTACGCAACACGTTGCCATGGAAATCGTCTCAGAACTGTGTAACGTGGTCTTCTTCGACGGCTTCGTTTGTTGACATTCGTGAAACATTCCCATTAGCTTGCAATTCAACTGTTTCGGTTTCGTTATCAACGCTTACATCTTGCACCCTGGTCTGGTCTTGGTTGTGCAAACTGCTCTCATCACTTCTTTTGGAGACCACGTCATCATTTCGTTTCCTTACTCGACTTTGTAACACCAGATGAATAAAAAGGAGAAGCGACATGACCGCAACAGCCAGAACAGGCATCAACACTGAAATGTTCACACAGCCTGTGGTAGAATCATCTGAAAAAAGTAACATTTAAAACACGTTTAAAAACTCTCGAATCTTATTGGTTATCAGCAGCCGATACGGTATGAGCAATGATTACAACGGTTAATGCCTAATGCCTCTGCAATTGCACGGTTGCCGTTCGTGCATATGCCTTTTATAAGGGGGCTATAACTTTCAAGTCTGCGGATGAAACCCTAGTGTGTGACCATTCAAGTGAAAGCTATTGAGTACTGTTTATTGTGCCGTACAAGGTGGTTCTAACTTTAAAGTTTGTAGATGAAATCCTAGTGTGTGACCATTCAAATGAAAGCTATTGAGTACTGTTTATTATGCCGTACAAAGTGGTTCTAACTTTTAACCCTGTGGACGAAATTCAGGCGTGTGCTCGGTCAAAAAGTTAAATCGATCTTCATCTTTCTTAACGACTTACCATTCTATATTGAAATAGTAACAAAACTTTCTATCGGGGGATAATTGAAGACTGAATTGGACACTACTCAGACCTATTACCCATTATTTATCATCCTAACGATTTCGGCTAGTATTTGGTGACGTTATGGTCCCTGCACTTGATTCCGGATCGAATGTTACCACTTTTGGACCTGACTGGGGTCACAGTGTTGTTCTTTTGCAAGGCACTTTATTCTCATATTGGCGTGAGGGTTTGCTCCTGGTATCTGGAACTTGGGGGTAGTAGAAATACTCGTAGTTGCCTCAGGCTACGGTAAACACGATAAAGCTCCGGCCTGATGGGCCACTAGCCTCGCGCACTGACTTTACCTTTGCAATTCAAGATATTATTTACTTCTCCAGGGCCGTACATAGCATTTTTTCTAACATAGTCCTACAAAAAATAGCCCCGCAAAATCAAACAAGTGAATACACCTTATTCCAAACTGGCCGCTGATTTATGCACATACAAATTAGCCCTTGTTGCCTCGTTCAAAATAAAATATTCTTTTCATTTTTGAGCTTATAAACGAGGCAAGAAGGGCTAATTTGAATACCAACAGAAGAATATTAAGATGGCAGCCATTTTGGAATAAGGTGTATGTGTGCAGAGTTTGCCCCCGCAAACAAAAAATTGCCCCCGCAGACAAAAAATTGCCCCCGCAAACAAAAAATTGCCCCCGCAAACAAAAAATTGCCCCCGCAGACAAAAAATCCTAGGTACGGCCCTGTTTACACACAAACTCACAGCGGGAATGGGTGCTTTAAGTCAGCTGATGAATGAATTGGATTAATCCATGTTTAAAGCATAAATTAATTGTCTAACCGAATCGAGTGATTGAGTGAGTGAGAAAGTCCTTTCCTAGACCTCATAGCATGACTACGTAATGCATGAGCTAAAAAGAAAAACTCTAACATGACACTTCTCTCCACTTACCAGGTTTATCCATTCCTTGTACAAGTGAGATTCTGCACAAAGTGCTAGACACTCCATTTGTAATGTTACACTGGTATGTTCCAAAATCTGAAGCCTTGTCCGGCGTGACAACTAGAATGTCACCAAAGGATCTCACTTTTGAAGATTGCGTGACAGTGAGGTTATCTTTTGTCCAGGAATATGTTAGAGACGAGTCCGTTGGGGTTGTGGTTGCATAGCAACCGAGGTTGGCCGCCTGGCCGAGAAATGCCGTGATTTCCTGCCGTGTTAAGTTGAGATCGAGATCTATCGCATCTGGATTAAAAAAGAGAAATATTTTTGTTCAGTGCAACAACAACGCTGTGAGTTTTTTAAAGTGCTCCTGAGCAAAACGTTCGTTTGACACGGTTTATTGATGTTTGCTGTACCGTACAAGGTGGTTCTAACTTTTAAAGTAGCTACGTCATCGTTCGTGCACTTTGAAAAATTTAGCCTAAATTTATCAAAATGGTCATTTCCAATCCGTTTCAATCTTCTCCATCCTTGTTCCTTTTTAGTTTAGTATCACTCCTTTGGTGTTTTTCGTCCTCAGCAAACTATTACTTTTAGGTTGTTTCCTACATTTTAAGGGGAATTTAGGTTATCGAAGAATTGGCTCAAAAGATCAAGTCCGTGTATAAAACGGCCCTAGTTTGTTACCATTCAAATGAAGGCTACCGAGTAGCTGTTGCATGTGGTATTGTTTCTTCGCAAAATTGTCAAAATATTTTTTCAGTTTCAAACTTCGGTACTCGTTAAAACCTTTATGCAAATATCAGCCAAGTGCAAATGTCCTCGTACGGTAAATACGTAACAGATGGCTCTTGAATGTGGAGAGACATTTTTTGTTCTATCCTGAATCGATCTGCATTTAGCCTTGATTTTTCAGAACTGAAAGTGGAGGAACTCAAGAGATGGCAATTTTTCAAGATTCGATTCGTATATAGCATCTCGACATTTGACGCTAATTTGCAGAGCAAAAATGATGGTTTACCATGAAATGCTCTCAGAGCAATAAAGTATATTGTACTCAAAACTTGAGTGAAACAAAAAGAATCAAAAATGTTTAATCAGTCACTCGTAAACTGACTCCAGTTAAAAGTTTGTTTTTCACGACCGGCCTTGTCTGTTGTAAGGGGAACAAGTAATAACTGAGTTAAAGCCTCCATCGAAATAAACGAAAAAACATCGACACGAAAAATAATTGCAATATGAATCTTATTAAAGTTGTATTGATTGGGTAAATCAATACCTGAAAGTACTTGCTTGGAAAACATCAAAACTCGTCTTAAAAAACATTGAGATTATTTCGCGCGTATAATGGAACAATTTGTCCGGCGCATGGTTTCTCTGTAGCGTTCGTTGTAACAATGTTATCGAGAACAAAACATTGAGAAAATTGCAGTGTTAATTTTAGCATACGTCCTTATATAATTGGGAAAGCAATATGGCGGCTATAGAAAGTATACAAGAGGCTATTGAGCGGTTTTGTCATCAATATAACTAGTTTTTAATCTTTGATATATTACTTTTAAATTTTCCAGTTTAATATGAAAGTTGCATCAAAATAATAAGCAAAACTAAACGCGAAGTTATTGTGCCATCATTTAGCAGTCTGAGGAGGTCTGATTTAACATAAAACGGTTTATTCGCATATGTAGCTTTTTACATCTTCATTAAACACCTTGGGGCTGAGCCAATATTAGTGCATCGGCAATGATTAAGAATTGAACGCATACGTAATAGCTGTTATGTGTACTTGACAAACGCTAATGTTTATTTAACATTACTAAAGGACATTTTCTGGTACAAGTAAGGTCGCCTAATAAATGACCTTGCTCAACAAGGGTTCTTCGTAGCTCAGTTGGTTTGAGCGACCAACTGTTTTCTGGGAGGTCATGGGTTCCAATCCTGTCGGGGATTTTTTTTTGTCTCAAGCTCGTGTCAAAATGAACAATTCATCTTTATCAAGAAATTTGTTGCCGTGTTCTTAGATTTATGCGATTGTACGACTATTCGTGTAATTTATCAGCACACCTCGCTTGTTTGTTGGTTTACGCGGAAATACTAAAGCTTAGGCTTTTTCCATCCCGGAGTTCTACCAGTGGCAAATGGCAAAGGCAAATTTCGAACAACTTTTACTGCGTCCTGACATAATTAACAATTACTGCATCCTGACAATTAAAATCTATCTTTACTCTATAGAACCTTAAATATTTTTTAACTAGATCTGCTTACCAGTGAATACAGCCATGCTGACAGCAAAAAACACCATCTGAAACGAAGATGCACAGCAAAAACAGGTCGCCATGTTTGTGTTTTTCATTTGAATTACCGGTGAATAATCCTGACAAACAACGTCTAAACGCCTGCAAGTATTTCTCGATATTTTTATATTAGTTGCCATCTTAGAATTACGGCATGATTCGTCATAGCAGGCCTCCTGATTGTACTTAAAGGTCTCTAGTTATTGATATATAATGTTTAGAGGCAATTTACGTGGGAAGGGAATATTTATATTCGAACTTCAAAACCACCGCATCAATGCGATTTAAATACACAATAATAAATGAATGAGTAAATTTCGTTGAATGAAGTAAAATTTTGCGGGCAGAATTGAAGGAAAAAGGTGTTCATCATTCTGAGAGGCAGGAGCTCTAATCTCTAATCAGAAGTTCTAATCTCTTAATTGCAGATTACATGTACGCCTTGTCGTCCGTGTTCATATTAAGTTTTCAATCGTTTAACCAATCAAAACCTAATTTATTCTGAGTGGCAGTTATGTAAGAGAAGGCACAAGCATGTAAAGTTATTGGCTTCAGTGATTGGCTAAAAATTTGGAAAATCGACCATGCAAAAAAAAATCAAAATGTGAAGTGCTCAATCAAAAAGGCTTTTGTTGCGAAAACGTAATGAAAGAAATTATTGTATATGTGTGCCCATACTTGATAAAAAATATTAGTTAAAGATGATGTTATGAACCCTCTTAACGTACTTTCGCGTGTTTGATGAGTTTTCTATTATTTGAAAATCACATTTCAAACTAATCGTGATCGAGGCGACATGAAAAATAACGAGGAGATGATGGCAAAGTCGTCAAACTCAGTGCAGAGCTGTACAAAATGGTTACTGGCGATTTCCGCAAAGATCCAAAGGTACCTTGTAGTTTAGAGTTTATAAAATAGCTAACACAGATTTAATGGTATCAAAGACTGAGGAATCAAGATTTAAGGGAACTTTCTAACTTTGAAGCAAGTATGAATCTTGAAAATGAACAAGAAATTAAAATCCAGCTAATTGAATTTTAAAGGGATTTAGCAAAACTTAAATTGTACTTAGCTAAAAACGAACATTTAAAAGAACAATGCAGCACGCTAAAACAATTTCAAGAGTACGGTAGTAAAATAAAAATTTAAAAAATTCCAGATCTCTGACCTGTTTGGAAACGACTTTTATTTCATTCACAAAAATTAGCTATGTGCGCAATGGTGTTCAACGTTTTGGTGTTCGGTTCCCGAACTCTCCCTACCATTATCATCATTACCAGAGCCTCTATAAAATAGTTTACACAAACCATAGTTGCACTTGACTCATGACACGGAATTCACTTTAAAATAAGTCACATTCCTCCAGAATGTTTTGGAAATTCAGATGGAATGGGTAATCTAGATGGGACAGCTGAAATCTCAATTAAAAGTCAGTTGAATTTCGGCGATTTCTCAGCTATCAATTAAAATTTGTAGCTTGATAACAGAGTAGACCAGAGTAGGGATTTCTCTAGTTTGAGTAAACAAAAGGGAAGCGAAAACTGTTACTTTTAAATGGGTCTTTTAAAAGATCTCGAGCAGACCCAGTTAATAATTGATATATTAAGTATTTGTAGTAACCCTTCTGTAGGGTATAATTTTCTGTCAAAGGTGAGGGTTTAAACCTCGTGGCGGAGCCTTCATGTATAAAACGTTTTGGAGTAAAGCCACTCGCCCCCCCCCCCGGGTATCTAACTACCTTTCAGTTGAAAACAACACACGCCATTTTCTAGCTAACAATTAAAATATTGACCAGTTCTTAGCTATACAAGTTGAACTCCATATAAACCAGTTTTTCTTTTTATTTTCTACTTTTCTCTTTACTAAACAATATTCAGTCATTTTTCAGTCTGGATCATAAAAATTCATAACCAAATAAATTCACACTAAAAATTAACTCAGCTTAGACTATGTAGACTATGCCCTGGGTTGTTTTATTGGACAAACGAAGCAAAAAATATATTCCAAATGTCAAAACTAGGATTTGATAAATATTAAAACACGTTTGTAGATATTGAAATCTTATTGTATATTGACCTCGATTCTCGCCATAGTTAATTAACGTCACTTTCTTACTGGTTCCTGTCATTTTAAGTGCTGTTTAGTATAGGTAATCACATGAGGCCAAGTACTATTAAGGATTAATTGCACGAGAGTTTTCAAAATTTTCCAAAATTTGGAAAATTTTGAAAACTCAAGTGCAATTAATCCTTAATAGTACGAGGTCTCATGGGATTACTTGTTTATCAATAAAGGGCAAAATTTATACGAAGGAAAATCACGCGCGCAGTCTATTTTTATCTGGGAAGCCTGTTTAGCGCTACGGCAATTAACGGATTAGCCAATCATTAACAGGTAATCATGCCCTCTCTTGATTACTAAAAATGCCCTCGATTAAGAAAAAATGCCCTCTCTCTCAACCAATCAGCGCTCAGTAATTTTGCCCTTTATTGATAAACGATATTAAGCCATTTTGTGGTTCTACTTGACCAAAACGTTGAAGACTGTACCTCACAGGGTTGCGTCATAGTGTCAATTGAGGCTTCCCATTCTTTATAGCGAAACTCCATCGTTTTCATGTTCTTCCTCAGAGGATGTTTACACATAACACTTCAAAATACCAACCCGTAAAAAACAAAAACGTTATGAAATATTTACAAAAAATCATTTCTGTCACTGGAGTTGGCGAATATTTTCGGGTATGGAATGTTTTTTTAAGTCATCCATTAACTACAATCTACAATGAGAGTATTTTCATAAATTATTAACACGTACGTATTAAAAATTTTGGAGATCCGCTTTCAGGTTTTGCTAAATCTATATATTATTTTTTCTGTTAAAATTTGGTTTACTCAGAATTTGGGAAGGCGGTAGTTTTTGATCTTCTTTCCTATCGTCGTGAACAGCTCTCTGTAGAAATGTTTAACGAACAAATGCCAAGTTCAATATTTCAATACTTTAGCATCACGTTTTTTCTGTTAAACGGCGAACGGCAAACCTCAAAATATCACGTGACCTACGCTCTGTCGTCACGTTTGGCGTTTGCGGTTCTCGTTTTAACTGCGGGAACCTCTCCTAGCGGTAAGTGTAAGACGGCAAAGTATTTCGGCCACTTTAACGGGACAAACCCGCGTTTAAGACTAAAACCTAGGCTTTTATATCAGTATGCTACTTGAATTTAAGATTTTAGCATTTCATGGCTGATAGCGTTGCTAAAGTTGCCGAGAACACCAATAACTAAACTCAACCGATCGGAATGATTTAAAAATAAAAAGTGGTTGGGCAAAATTTAGGACGTCAATATTTGCATAAACAAATAATTTGTTTAAATGTTTCTTATTTAAAAGCTCATAAAGACTTTTCTTAGCAAATGCATTTGTACTCTGTACTGGGTGAGAGGACGACTGGCGAGCGATAGTAGAGTCTCTTGCCCCAGAGCACAGACAAAGACCGGCAAAGGTTTAAACTCCGAGCATATTGGTTAAAACGTAATAGTATGACCATTCAAATGAATGCTATTGAGCAGTTCTTTCATGTGGTATTGTTTAATTTTTTGGAGTCCTACGTAAAGTATATGAAATAATTCATATGTGAACTGCGGATATAGATGAAATTGAGAGATGATTATCACAGTGAATTTACAGTTTAAGCAAATGGAATAAAGAAGCCTGAAAAATATCCATGTGGTACTAAGGAAAGTGGTTGGAGCTTTAACTGTGTGAATGAAACTCTGATTGTGCGACCATTCAAATAAAAGCTATTCAGTAAAAACGTTGAAGGGACAGTTTCACGGTTCGGCGCATGTGCAAGCCCCCTCAACTCTATTGTCCATGAACCAATCGGTTTCGAGCTGTGAACTCGTGCCTGTGTCCAGAATAAATCCGACTTATCGACAATAAATTCGATGTCCAACACTGAGTTTCACATTTTCTGTCAAAATCCTTTGACATTTACAAAAAATGTTTGCATCATTCTTTCAGGATGTACATAAATAACCTGACTCGTCCCCAGTCGTCTCTTATCAGAAAAAATAACAAGCGCGGGGAATGATGGGAAGGAGGCAGAAAGGGTCCTCCTTCCCACCATTCATCGCGTCTTGCTATTTTCTCACAGGAGACGACTGGGGACGAGTTAGCATAAATAACTGCATACGCTTGTTTGAACGTGTGTTTTCTGGGATTTTTGTAATACTGAGTTTTAAGTGGACAAGGTACTTAAAGCATCCGAGTCGGAACAAACAAAAGAAATTCAAATATGAATAACACTTCTAGTGCAACGTTTTCGAAATGGCTGCGAAATTTTCAAAGGAAATTTTCCCGCAGAAGTCATTTGCTCGCTTGCGGTTGTTTCTTTAACAATGGAATCTAATGGATTGACGCTAAAGCTTGCATACGCGCAAAACCGTGAAACTGTCTCTTTATAACGTGTTGTTTTCGAAATTTTAAGGTACTCTTGGAAAGTGATAAGAGTTGTTATCGACTTGGATTCCATTGCCGCTTGTTTGCAAAGTACAACCCCAAACTAACGTTTATGTTTGAATGAACTCGGGAGCGACATCTCAAGTTATCACATTGACTTAAATCGTTGGTAAAGTAGTTTGGAAGTTTTGCGTGTAGATCTCCTAGAGTTTTGGGAAGATAGTTATTTTTCTTCCTCTTTAAATCAAGTACAAAATATTGCATGATATCTTTCCAATCCTTAACACGTGACCACTTTCAGCCAGTGAACTTACGCGAAATCTCATCGGTATGTTATTACGATTGATATTTGTATTTCTTTTATAAGTTGTCCTCACTATAATGATTTGATCGAGCTGGATATTATAGAAAAACATCATGGCTGTATTCTGTAGATGTTTGGGGTCTATTCTGCTTATTACTTTCCAGTTCATTTCGGCGTTTGGTAAGAGAATCGACACTTGATAGTTTTGGACTTCCAGGAGGTTACAAAAGCATAAGAATGTATTTTTATGAAGTTAGCGTATGTATAATATCTAAGCATCATGTTTGGACATTTTAAGGTAGTCAGTCTTGAACACATGCATAGTGTGTACGGTTTATATGCAAATGCAAAGACCTGTAAAGAAAATTTCAGGCTTTGAACGAGATTCGAACCCACGGCCTCTGCGTTACCGATGCAGTGCTCTACCAACTGAGCTATCAAAGTCACATGAGAGCGGCCGTATGTGGGTTAGCCCTTATATACCTCGTATGTGGGTTAGCCCTTAAATACCTGGTAGTGTCTTTAAGTATGTTGTACGAGAAAATGGAAAAACGCTACCGAATTTGTGAGATGCTATCGAGAAGTGCCAAACCATGAATGCCAGGAAAAACAAGGATTAGTCTTTCAGTTCAGTTTTATTTGTGAGGTTAATCGACAAAATGTTTGAGCTGGATCTTCTATGCAGTATACAGAGAATACGTTACCAATAATGAGATGTTTTCAATGGAGTTTTGAAAATATTGCGCATTTATTCTTGGCCATCTTTTCCTGCTTGGCTTAGACTGTTACCTGGCATGATGCTTTCGGATATTCTGAATTGTCTTTCTTCGTTAAAATTGTAAAAATGTTGTAAAAATGGCGCAAAAGCCAGAAAGCATCATGAACGTTGTTTAAACTGTTATCTAGAATGACAGTGTAGCGTTTCTTGTGTCCAATATAGACTACTTTCTTTCATGAGTTCGAACAGACGAACAACTTTACCGCTTGCAGTAAACAATGCAATACAACAAGGAACATGATGTTGCAGGTCAATCTCATAACGCTTGCACCACAAAGTGCTCGTGCAAAGCATGCGCCCAGGCTTAAAAACGTTTGTACCAATCTCAAAGCCCGCGAACTCTGACCAGTCCTGATTCCGGGAGTCTCATGGACGACCGGCCGTTCTTGGCAGAGTTTCTTCGGTCAATATGACTGGCTAAGCTTAAGACTGGTCAAGACTATCATGAATGCGCTAGGTACATGCTCGACATTGGCTCTGGGGACGAGAAAGCACGAGAAAGTTAGATTCTCACGTGCGTACCCTACAGCAAGATAGAAATTGCAAAAATGGATACTTTAGTAGGAGTAATGAAAAGAATTTAAACCGGTCCGTAACACTTCTCTTATTAGAAATGCATTGAACGGTGAAAAATTTTAATGATCTGCTTAATTAGCCATTTTCTAAACGAGCAGGGGACTGGGAACGAATATTTAAAACAAATTTAATGGAAAATTAAACATGTTTCAAACATTAGTAGGTTTCAAGGCCAAATTTGAGTGTTATTAGGTTAAAACCAAAGACATAATACACTTTTGAAAGTAGAAATTCTCGGAGTAGAAATTCTCTCTTGTTTCAAGGATTTTTTAAGACCCACCTTTTAACCCAATCGAACCCCATCGCTTTTAGGCATTCAGAACGAGTCTTCTGCTCGTTTAGAAAATGGCTAATTCCTCATGATATGAAATTGGCGGAGAAAAATCACTTTCGAGAGAACGTTGATTAACATTTTATTGTGTAATTCTTCATGATTCTATTTGCCTTAAAAGGTTGGGTCCGTGAATATGACCACGTCACTGACGTCAATGTTCGATTTCGTAGTTGCCTGGCAACAAAACAGCAATAATGCTTTAGGTCGATGACGTGAAATCACGTTTTTAAAAGCATAGGCCTGAGATAAACTTGGACTAATCTGAAACGCTTGATCGCAACATCTGACGATGAAGAAATAATCTTGTCGCATAAGGACAAAAATGCTGCTTTCTGTGGCTGAAAAGGAAAAAGGATTACTCAGTTACTCCATTGAAACAGCAAGGATCTACTCTACGGCGAGCTCGCTACCTTGAATAGGTAAGGAGACCGCCCCAAACTACATTTCAAGGAGGTATGCAAACCCGACATGATCCCTGTGGAAGAAGAGAGTGTCTCAAGGACTGAAAAGATAAGACGCTGTCATTCAATAACCCGAGACAAAAACAGGCATCTTTTTTCAAATGCCAGGGCTACAACAGAGATTGCAATTCAAGGATTGACCTCTACAGAAACAATACGATGCTCGTTTGAGGGGTTCAACAACAATAAGGCTATCCGCATTTGGAATAAACTGTTTGTGTGCGAACGACCAGTACTTCCATGCAGCGGAATGGTTAAGTTTCATTACCTCGTATATGACAAAATACCGATCTATTATCGATATCGAAACCGATCTATTATCGATATGGCTTGAGCAGTGTTGACTAAGAGGTTACTATTCAATGAAGAATGACGATCGTATTTTGCCGTGTGAAAGTAGTGGTGAAGCGATCAGTGCAAGTTGTTTTCTATTGGATTAAATCACATCAATTCTTAGAAATATTTTTTCTTTGTGGCTTACTTGACCTGCGTCATCATATATTTTTGTGCTAGTCGTCGACTTGCCTGGACATGCTACTCTGTGCTTGTGAATGTGTAACGTTGGGGGAGGGGGGGGGGGGGGGTAGAGGATCGAGCACAAATACCGACAGGTAGTATTCTGTAGATAATTCATAATCAGAGTTTACTTTTGCTTATCTTTTTAATTGATAAATAACTGATATAGAATAAAATCTTCAAAACGCGGTTATATTTAGAGTGATTCATACATCGGTATCCTTTGTCACTTTTCGAATGACGTAATTTATCGGTTTCGTCAACATTGTTTTATTTTGATGAACAACTCATATCTCAGTTAGCATTAGCAATTAAGCCAGTCAAAACGGCAGAACCTTGTAACATTTTTGAACATTAAATCAGAGAAATAACTCCACCTAACCGAGAAAGTCTTAAATTGAGAATTGAACTAAACGTGATTCCAAAAAAAATTTCAAGATAAAATTGATTAAAAACGTTATACGTGGTCAAATGGATGTTAAAACACTTATTATATACTCAACCTGTTTAGTTTTCCGTTGGGCGAATAGTTAAAATACTTGTTTCGTCCTGATTCTTATCTGCGACTGAAGATAAACTAAAAGTGCCCCAGAAAAAAAATCACCGTGTAATGGTCACAAGAGCGATAAGAAGACATCATTTACGTAATAAGAAAGTTTTTATTATATCGTTTCAATTGCTTTTCAATATTGGATTGCTTATAAAATTAACTGATTCCTTTTTGCAGCTATTTTAAAACGAACGTGGACTTTGAACCTTCGCTTTTCCTGATTTAATTTTACGCAACGTCATCGAGCATAAAATTGTTCATTTGAGAGTAAAAAAGTCTCTTTTTTACGTACAATTCATGGCACAAATTTTCTGTAGCATATAAGCTTCGAAGCTGGCAATATCGTGAAAAATATAGTAATTATGCAAGATTTTGTTGATAATTGTATCGGTCACTAGACGCTTAATATAGTCTGGGCTGTATGTATTATATTTTTAAGTCATGCTGACTACAAACAGCTGACTAATATACAAATCGTGGAGAGGAATTTTTCACTGTCCCGTGAGAGTGAATTTATCATGGCGGCCATGAGTTCGTGCCGTTGTTATGCGCGACTTGTTCAAATCACGTGGTTCATTTTCCATCTTGTAGCAGGGAATGGTAAGAAGATAAAGTAGTTTTTATATCCTGTATATTAAAACGGAATGCAAGCAGTGAAACGAAGTACTGTAACTGCAATTGTTATATTGATCAAGCATAAGTGACAATTGTCAAAGAAATCGAGTTTAAAACTGAAAAGAAATCTGCAATGAAACGTCTAATCATTTGCAAAATAGTTACTCGGTTATGTGACGCTTGTTTTTCGAAGAAATAACCGTATTGATTAATTCCTTTGTCGAAATGAATATTTCACGCCATATCACAACTGTTGAAACCAGTCTTTTACTGAAATAAAACACCGACGTAATGAAAAACCAGTTAATAAACTAATTACTTAGTTAGATAAGCGACGGTGTAGCCATGAAGCTAGCAAGGAAACTTCTTTGGCAAAAGGAATTTGGTGATCATTTGGTAGAAACATATTTAACAAATATTAAGCTAGGATATTTGTGTTTCGAAAGTTCTATTGCTTGAAGATTGACAATCACAAATGTATTTTTTCGTCATGGTAAAGGGTACATTAGGGTTTGAGTGAAAAATGTTCAGTTTTTTATGTAAAGGTTGTTCCTTATCTCTTATAAAAAAAGGAAAGCAAAGGGTAACGAGGGGGAAAACAGGAGAGAAACGTAAAGCTTTCAGTCTTCAAACTTTTTGATATTTGTGCCACTCTCAAAATGTTTATTGGAAGGTTGTGAAATATAATCCTCTCCATTCCTCAAAATGGAGACTTCAAATTAATTTTGCTAACTGTAATTTGTTTTCACCTGTAATGCCCGAAGTGTTGATTTCGTAAAACCAAACTCTCCGGCCTGTAAATACGTGTGATCGTGCACGTTTTAAACACGTGCACTTTTGGTGCTGGTATTGTCTGATCTCAAATATTGCATTGACCTGTGTGCAAACTCTTCAATCTGGCTTAAACTTAGTCACGAAAATAAATTCGAAAAAGTAAAATTAAAATTAGAAGTTTAACGTCACTTATGAGGAATGAAGGCACTTGAAGTTCCATCGGTAGTCGGGTACGGAACAGCGAATTTCCAAACATGAAGTTATTGGTAACGTGAGTGATGTATTAATCCGGTGTCAGTCTAATGGGTAGTAATTTCCCAAGAGCGCAAATATTTCACAATGTCCCGCTTTGCCTCAGATTCGAAGATCGATCCAGCCAGCCAGCCAGCCCGTCAGTAAGTTGGTTCGCCACTCAGTCAGTCAGTCAGTTGGTTCGCCACTCAGTCAGTCAGTCAGTCAGTTAGTCAGTCAGTCAGTCAGTCAGTCAGTTGGTTCGCCACTCAGTCAGTCAGTCAGTCAGTCAGTTGGTTCGCCACTCAGTCAGTCAGTCAGTTAGTTAGTCAGTGAGCCAGTGAACCAGCCAGCCAGTCAGTCAGTCGGTTGGTCAGTCAGTCAGTCATTCATTCATTCAAGTCAATTACGATACGACTACAATCCAGATGATTCTTTTGATTTCTTACAGAGAGGCTTGCACGCGACGATAACCTCACGCGACAAGAAATCACGACTCTCCTCGGACGTCCTGTCAATCTCGGTTGCTATGTGACCAAAACTAACACGAGTGTTACGACCCAAACCGAGAACCCTTCTCCTCTCACATATGCCTGGTTAAAGGACAATAAGTCTGTTCCCGAGACTGAAAACTCAAGAATACACAAGAACGTTCTTGTTTTAACTCCAAGAGATGACAACGACTTCGGACTATACATGTGTAATGTCACCAATGGCGTTTCCAGTGCTGGATGTAGAATAGAACTGAAACGGGGATGGACCAAGGCAGGTATGACATAATATTCATAAACAATGAAATGTTCATGGCAGTTCTTGAAGGCGGCCGGCACAACTGCTTCAAACAATGGCCTTTTGAAAACTCGGACACATGCTATAAAATCCGCCATTCCACTGGGAAATCCAAGACAAAGAAAAGTCAAGCTTGATTCGTTGACTGTCGCTTTTGTTTCAGCGATTGTCACCTTATTTTTGTTCTTCTGCACGGCAGGTTTTCTACCATGAGATCATTTGGAATTGTAAGCACAGCTTCGAGGATTATTTCTTCAATGTGGCATCTTTTCATCGCCTATTAAATATTCAAACGGTCTTCTAAAGCCACTTTCAAAATAACCAAATTGGTTATTGATAACTGAAAGTCAACATTATTTTTTCCTCCTTTCTATTTTAAAATTAAATTTGTTTAACCCTCCTCCTCCTCCTCCTTCTTCTTCTGCTGCTGCTTCTCAGCTTCTACTTATTACATTATAAGTTACTGATTTGCTTAATTTAAATAAGTGAGATTTGACAACCTTGGTAAAAGAAGTCCTCTTTGGCCCAGTCAAATTATAGTTTCTTTTACAGAAGGATGCTCTCGGATCATGGAATAGTCAGTATGTCCGTTCTCTTTCTTACATGTGTTAATGTCTCGTTCTAGAACGCATGCCAATTGTGTCTGGATGTGTAAACATTTCCGTCTTGATGCCTGTACTGGCAGTGGCTGTGTTGTCCTTCCTTTTATTCATCCATCTTCTGATAAAAAAGAAGGACAAGAAAGTACCTTCACCGGAAACTCCTCAGGACAAACAAGGACAACGGAGACGATCATCTGTGGCCCATCCTCACTCAGAACAACGTTTGGAAACGAGACGACTGTCAAGAGATCTTCTGTACAACAGTTTCAGAGATGGAGGCACCAACAACAACGAGTCGAAACAGGCAGTCGTATCCATTGAGATGCACGTCGGAGGGGACCTCCACAGTACCCCAGAAAGCAAAACTGCACCAAATGTCAAACGTGACCGAAAGAAGGGTTTCTACAATAAGTCTTTTAGAAATGTCTCAATTGATCCAGATGACATGGACGTTTCCTCGCATGTGTCAGAGGACAAGGAGGCTGAAGAGGGAGAAAGTCCTAAAGAAATAGGATTTTATAACACGAATTTCAAGAACGAATCCATGGATTCCATAGAAAATGTCGATGACTATTCCAGAGCTTCAGTGGTCTCCGTATTTCACGAGTCCAAAGGAGAAGAAGGGAATGGTTTTTGCCACAAAATTCTCAAAAACGATTCCGTGGAAAGTGGCGAAGATGCAGATGAAGTCTTCGCCAATAGTTCAACGGGAGCAGTCCTCGACAAGTCCAAGAGTGGCAATAGAAAAGGATTCTTTAATAAAACGTTTCACACCGATTCCATGGAAGTGTCAGATGACAGTACCAGCACATCAGGTGATACAGCTGCAAATGAGGTTAAGGATGTCGCAAGTATATCAGAGGGAACCGTCCTCGACAAGTCCAAGAGTGGCAACAGGAAGGGATTCTTCAATAAAACATTTCACACCGATTCCATGGATATCCCGGATGATAATGTTCCAGATGATGGCGCCCGCGCTCCAGGAGATATAGCGGTTGAAGAGACTAAGGGTGCCACAGAGCATGCGCCTTCAGAGGATACGTACTTTTAACGGGAACACTCAATTTTTTGCTGCTCTGGGCAACTCCCCCAGACGGTCACCGATGCAAATGAAAATATACCATTTTGTTTATGGCATTTAATTTATTTTATGTATCGCAGGATTTCAGCCATTTTGGTGAATTGTGAGATATAATACCATTGCACATACATTTTGAATTGTTTCATTTGTTGTTGGCGGGGTCCTGACAGATTGACTGAAATGTCTTATAAAGAAAAAGAGCAGTATCTAGTATTGTGACCTCTTACTCTAGTTAGTCATGAAATATATCTGGGATTAAAATTCTGGAGTTTTTATGAAGAGTTTTAAAAGTACCGCAAGCGAAATTGTAGTAAGGGGCAAAAGTATACACTGACCAGTTTAAAAATATGCTGTTGAAATGGCTTTTAACTAGGCCTAAACGCGAGTGCAAATATTATGATTAAATGAAAGGAGGCGAATTCATGCCATGTTTTCAAATTTGTCTTCATCTTCCTAAAAAATTGTCGTTGCAAAATGCAACATGTCATTTGTTTAGTCTTAGAATTTCAGAGGTGTTAATTAAAAAAGTTTGCATTTGTATGTGGAAATTCCCTAAGCAGGAGGAAAGGTAGCTGTCACCTCTTCACGGTTAATGTTAAATTTAAAAATGTTGATATTGATGCCATATTATAGTCTTTTTGACGACCTAGAATTGAGGGACGTAGAAGTGAAGTAGGCTAACTGGCTAACCACCGAAAAATGTACCCCAGATTGTGTTTTTAGATGGCTCGTAATGACAGGGCGGAAAAACGCTGAAGCACCTTTTTTCATACTTTTTTTTTACGCTGAACTTGCCATTTTACATCAAAAGTAAAAGGGTTTCATTTTTGTTTACATAGGTCAAAACGTAATACAAAAATTTGTTCATCTTTACTAAACTTACTCAGGGATATTTGAGAAAACGATGTGTTATTTGCTGATCAAAATCTCACCTCTCCCAAAGTACAGGGCCTTATATCTCAAGGTTCGCATTCATCAAATTTTGGTCCCATTTGACATTTTGTTCTTTATCCCTTAAATAATAATAATATTGAGCTTAATATTGAGCTTATATATCAATTGGCGTCCTTATAACGGGAGGTCGTATTTCGTTTCTCCGCCCTGCCGCTCGTAATACTTTTAACAATCCTACCACGATATATGATCTTTGGCATTCATTCATACCAATCATGGTACAAAAGCCGGGACGGACGGTCTAAATTTTTGCGAGCCACCTTAAAACCGGACGATTATCATAATTTCAAAAACTCCAAACAAACTTCTGTCTTTTGGCAGAAGGTCACTGTTATTGCACTATTTTCAGTTGCTAATTCTTTGAAATCCCACTTTTTTGCTTATAAATATTTCAATTAACTAGTAATGTATATATCTTTTTTAGTGTGACTTTGACTTGGTTTTGTCTTCATTTCCTTTATTATGAGTTTCTTTGGAATGAAAATAATCAAATAATAACATTGTAACTGGCTTGATAAACAATGTAAAATCCAATTTTGAGATTACAAGAGTACAAATGTAAAAATAGGAAGGTTGGTTTTATTAAAGGTGTTTTCAAAAGAGTCATAAATTATAGACCACATAGAATGAACTAGTATTGGTACATTATTATTATTATTATTATTATTATTATTATTATTATTATTATTGTTAGCATATACCACACAAGTGAATAGTGCTTTTCGCGCGCTCTGATTGGTTAAATCGGAGCCAGTACTATTCACCTCCAAGCAGCCGATCGAAGAGAAACAAAATGGCTCCGCTGAAAGCTGTTACCAAAAACAAAACAATGACAACAAAGTTCGGTTTAACAATCACTTGGCTCGCATGTCTACTCCGCCTAGAGACAAGGAAGAACCACGCTACTCCTTTTACTAGAGATGTTTCTAAGGCCAACCATACAAAACGTTATGTTGCTGAAGTTGCTTCAGACTCCAACCAATTCTTCGGTCTTGGAGCTTTTTTCCCCTTCTCGCCGTGCGCCGTTTCAGATACTGCTTAATTCACTACCTTTTACCGAGTTGTTCCGGTGTCCCGTATTCCGGGGTGTTCCGTCTTCCGGTGTTGCTGGTTTTAGTACGTACCGTTAACATTAACCATGCACCAAGATAATACACCTTATTCCAAAATGGCTACCATCTTAATATTCTTTTGTTGGTATTCAAATTAGCCCTTCTTGCCTCGTTTTTAAGCTCAAAATTCAAAAGAATATTTTATCTTGAACGAGGCAACAAGAGCCAATTTGTATGTGCATAAATCAGCGGCCATTTTGCAATAAGGTGTTTTCGGACAGGTTCGTGCGTTAGTTTTGTGTCTGTAATATTCATCGCTTCACTTTACGGAGGTAACCTCTGAATTTCACTGCCATACACATGTTGTTTCTTGTGATAAACAACACAAATGCACATTCCGATTATTTACCTGCAGAGAACAAATAAAACTAGAGTGTGAAACATAAGAGGCTTTTATTTTTATCCGGGCAGAGATGTGCATACTAAAATAATAGCCTGGAGCTAATACAAATATTTTACAAAATTGCTTTTTAAATTTTCCAGTGAATCAGACCGAAAAAAGTTTTACATTTCAGATTATATTAAACCGACGATAATTCTTGTGTGAGGGCATTTTTCTTATCCTTTCTACAAAACCAGGAGCCCTGCTGACAAAACATATTAGTGTTGTCATTGCTTAGAAAAGAGGGTGAATATTTGTTGTAATTTATCTGCAATTACAAATTTAGTTTGAGACAGGCGAATTATTTACAAGGACTATAAAACATAAGAAAATTAAAGGTAACAATTTTTACCTGTTTTTATGAAAATCCCGTTTTGTATCTTAGATATCATTCTGTGCCAAAATTAAAACCTACAAGACTGACTTAATTTATTCTCTCGCCTCTTTAGGCGAGAAAAATTATAAGAATTTTGACAAAACGCAATTATAAGAATTTTGACAAAACGCAAGTGCAATTATTTCCTAATTTCACGAGTATACGATTTGATTACCTTTTAATATCAAGGTGACAAATTACGCTCACAATCGTGGGTTTTTAACTTGTTTAATGTATCGAAAAATTTCGCGCCAAACGTTGCCATGGCAATTTTATAATTTCACATGTGAAATTACAGATGAACGCTGAAATTTCGCGCCAAAATTAAGAAGTAATTTGTCACCTATGATATTAACGCTGAAATTTCACGCCAAAATTAAGGAGTACTTTGTCACCCATGATATTAGATGAATAATTAACTTGTTTCTTTTCAATCTTGGACTTCATGCTGTGTGTTTTTCTCTTGGAATCTCAGTTTCAGAATTGAGTCAATCCACACCGGGTTTACTGCTTCAGTTTGCTTCACTCGTTTAGCGTTTGAATAAAGGAGTCTCCTTAAAAGAACCTGGCCCTGCAGAAAACGACAACAAAAACTCTTCAGTGGCGGATCTAGGGGAGGGCCCCGGGGGCCCACTCCAGCTTATGGGCGAAAATTTGAAGGCCCGAAGGGCCAGAGAATTTTTTGGGCCCCCACCTTAATTTAAGGCCCGAAAGGCAGGAAAAATTTTCGGGCCCCCACATTAGAAAGAAGTCTGGATCCGTCACTGATATTTATGTCATAATGTTATTCTATGATCTCAGCCTGCATGTTTTTTCTTATATTCTTTTACATTTGAATTACGTTTGGCTCATTTTAAAGACAAAACTTTTCGTAAAGTGATTAAGAATTACCTTAATAATCTTGTAGATTAACAATAATTCATTTCTTATTGCAAATTAAACCCGTAACACCTTTTACAATACAAACTCCCTTGAGACAGTGAACCAAGTTGAACCCGCGGGTAGTGTCGCAGCTATCTAAAACTACTTTTGTTTGTTATTGTAAGCAGCTTCTATTGTTTTCAAGACAGAGTCATTGTTTCAATTGTTGAGTCTTTTGTTTAGGGCTAGGGTATCAAACCAATCACATTATATGTTAGGAAAGCTGCTACATCGCCCGAACCCGCAACTGCTGCCAAGCGCGGGAAAACCTGAGCATATTTCTTTCGTTGGTAGGAGCACCTTACAGGAAGATTTTTAACATCTTTGCAAACTTCAGAGCAAATTGTTGACTGCTTTTTCACGTTTTTTCAAGCGATAGGAAAGTATTTCCAAATGTCCCAAATTCTTACCTCTTTTGTGAGATGTGCCATCGGGCTCTCTGTTCTACCTTCCATCATTCGTTTCAGGACCTCTCTGTATTTAGCAGCGCTGGTTCCCTTTCGGTTGCCTTCCGAAGGAAAGGCGGTTACGCTATGGTCACAAAATATAACCTTGGCCAGCGGAACTTGTTTGTGACAGTAAACGTCTTGTACGACAATGGTGAAGTTGGGTGCGTTTTCCTTTGTGCCACAAGGCTCGTGAATTGTAAAACATGTATTTCTCTGTTAACGAATTGAAAAACAATCGTTCAATAAAATGTACTGGGAGGTGCGGTGGCTAAATGGTTTGTGCCCTGTGTTGATTGCTTCGAAGGTGGAGACTTAAGAGGCGAGCAATGAACTCAAACAAACGGTTTAATAAACAACGGCCGCCATGTTACACCGAGCACATGGTAAAACTAAGGCCACAAGGTGTCCTGGTTAAATTACATACACATAGGCACGCAATGCAGGCGTACTCGTAATCTTACAAACATATCAACACCCTGGACTGCTGGCCTCGCCCGGGGCACTCTGTTGTGTTCTTGTGCGTTCTTTATTAGTGGTCTCTTGTCTGTTGTTATAATTGTTGTTAATTATTATTTGTAATACCGTTAGTTTATTAGTGGTCTGTATTCATTGTTGTCAATTTTAGTCTCTTTTTTTCTCTTTTTCCTTTCAGTAGTATTTAGCTGTACGTAGTTGCATATTAATAATTCGTGTAAACATGACCCGCCTAGATTAGCACAGCTACTTGCGGGCATGGTAAACCTGTAAATTTTAATTTGAAAACAAAATAAAAATGTATGTAATGTATGTATGTACACATTAATCTCACACTGCCTCTCTTCACCCAGGTGTATCTTCTTTCCTTTCACAACGGAAGAAGAAAAAGATTTCCACCGGATCTTATTTGCGTAGCATAAAAGCAACTACTACTATTGCTGCCCCCCCCCTAATTGAGATGCTAGAACATATAAGATACTCCTGTCGGTTGCCACAGTTTGTACGTAACCATTGATTCACCAGGGTGGAGTGAGGCACAGTGAGACGTCAGCGTCTTGCCATGTGGGAACTCACTACAGAGAGGCCAGGTGGGGCTAAGAACTGTACCATTTGATCCGGAGTCTTGTACGCTAACCGTTGGTCTACTATGTGTTCTTTGCTTCCGGGTGCACAAGAGAACGAACTGAACAGTGCATGTATTTTGTTACCTGAGGATATTCAACAAAGGACGCGATTATACACTGCAAAGCATTTTGCAACTCGTCAAAGGCTTTCGTGTCCTGAGGCGCTGCTTGATCTTCATCGAACTGATTGAAAACCATTAAGAAGCTGAAACAGAGTAAACACGTGATCAACATGTGACTGTTCGCCGGCCTTCATTAAATAATTACTTTGACGAAAACTAAACGGCAGTCTTTATCTGACTGTGAGGCACTCTCATCACCAGAATTACTTGTACCTGCCTTCTAGACCTGATTTAAAACCATTTAGAAACTGAAACAAAGTAAACACGTGATCAACATGTGACCGTTCGCCGGCCTTTAGTAAAGAACTACTTTGACGAAAACTAAACGGCAGTCTTCATCTGACTGCAAGGCACTCTCATCACCAGAATCACTTGTACCTGCCTTCTAGACCTGTCCACGAGGAACAAATGGCCCTGGGGGCACATGGTTTGATTGGCTAGAATCCAACAAAGGGAGACCAATCAAATCAACCTTAAAGTTTGTAAACTATCTTACAACAAAGAGATTTCAAAACTGTTAATTTGCTAGTCTATTAAGTAATGTGCCTCCAGGGCAACTTGTTCCTCGTTCACAGTCCCAGCTAGCCAAGATGGACAAGTGGCTCTGGGGACTAAAATGACTACAAGTAAAGAAAAGAATAATGACTGTACGAAGAGCCATACTCTAAGTCTTCTTTGGAAGTCCATCGTGGTGCGACCGAGAAGTCCACAATGGGAGGCCGCTTGATGCATGCTTGTCCAAAAACGCCAAATTCACTCTTAGGAAAATGACATCTGAGCCTGTTTTTGTTCTTCAACAATTGAACTTTAGACGTTTTCTCATCCACAGGAGCAGAAAAATAGAGTTTCAGTGGTTTCCTTAAAAAAAGAAAAACAATAAGAGCTTGTTGTGAACTTTATAATGTACTGTTCACTGAGTTTATAGGCCCACTCTTAACGTTAGTTAAAACTTGCCATCCAGACCGGAGTATTCGAAAACAAAATTTCGCTGCTAATCAGATTTTGTCCTTTTAAATTAGTCAATAAGTAAACTAAAAAGATTAAAGTGGAGAAGAGAAGTAGGACCTATGCTCCGTTGACAAGTTTTGGAACATTTATCCGTACTTTTTTAAAGTTTTCTGTGTTTTATATCGGGATTCTTCTAAAGTTAAAACTCTTGGCTTGGTTTTAAGACCAATTTTTAAGCGAGTTCAACTTGCCTTCATCAGGAATGTTTTTTTAATTAAAGTCAACAAGTTTCAGGCCTTTGTCCGAAGGCAAATACATGTATGAATGAAGCGATGAGGGCTAAAATTATAAGAACTTGCTATTCGCTAGTCATCGGTTAGCCAGGAAATCTAGAGTACAACAATATAGCCTTTAAGCAACCGAATTAATTGTTGTTTAATTCTTACCCTTGACCTTCTAGCGTGATTTCCACAACAGTCGGCATATCTTTAGGATGATAGTCTACAGTGGGGGTGGCTGTATTCTCTGTTCTCACGATTAAAATATCTGCGTTGTAGCACATAACATGCTCTTCCAAAGCTAATAGCTGAACATAAAAAGTGGAAAAAAGAACCCTTCATGATAAACGCAACGGAATTCTAGCTAGTATTTGACTATTCTTTGTACTTGCCTGCCGGTTTTACTTTATGGAACACAAAGCAAGCGGGTATACGAGTGGGTAGGATGTGTCAGATAAAGACCGTAGAGGCACACAGAATAACAAAACAAACGAGAACAACAGCAAAAACAACAACACCAACAACAAACTACGTTCGGAGAATGATGAGCTCTGTATTGTTGACAACTGTTGGTACCAGATCCCCCAAATAACCCTTACCCTTGGAGTTGGCTGAGCCCGCAGTGATGTCAGCTGTCATCAGAACAGTAAAAGCGGACAACGAAAGTGATCCAAGTACTTGAGTATTAACGAATTGCAGATCTCCAATTACAATTTAACTGATCCTAAACAATGAGTTAACAGCGTTTGGTTGTTTGTTTGCTACCTCAAGATGATCAGTCTTTGCTTTTTGGCGCGTCACCATCGTCACGTCACGTAATCCAAATAGCTGCATAACACCATCCACTTGCTCTACAGTTGTTGTAATGTGATTACTGTCACCGTCATTCTCAATTGCGTGAATACCGTTAAGGATAGTGACGTCATCAGCTATAGTTTGACCCGGCGAAACGTCATCGTTTAAATGAAAAGATGGTGCATCAATGCCTGATGGGAAGAGTCGAACAGGCGCGGTCGTTTTCCGCTCTTCCATCACCAAACAGTCCGTACTTGTGTGAAGGTGACAAGAGTTAGGAATAATGATGTCTTGACTGGACAAAATTTCGAGACGATAGCAACTATCGTACTTTTGGAGTCCGCTGCTCGAGTGGTCGCTTACGCAACTCATTCTGACGCAGGAGAGGTTTTTCGAAAGACGCGATTTGCTTCTCTTTGAACGAGATCGCTGCATCATTTTATTATCATTTTTGCTTGCAATATTATCGGTTTCATTCGCGAGCCGGCACGAAGTGTTCGTGGAAGTTTTGAAACCAGTCTTTAATTTCACAGTGTTCGAAGTCTGGTTGGTGGAAGAGCTTATTAGAATCAGAACAGTTTCATCATGAAGAGATTGCCAATCTGTTTCAAGCATCAGCAAACTCACGGTTCCTTGATCAGGGTTGTAACGAACATTGTTGTAGAACAAATGAACGGGACGGTGGAATGTCCTTTGCTCTAACTTGAAAGAACAAAAAAGAACGTGTTTAATATACACAATGTAACATTGTAAGTCTAAAATTTAGCGTGAATAACGAACCGCCCATGTGCTTCGCCAGCAAGGGAAGCCATTATTCATTTATGAAAATTTTAGCCCATATCTGCAAACGTACGATATGCTTGTATGAAAAATTTGAAACAATGTGGAAATCAATCAACATTGAAATGGCATCAACAGAAACTCGGAAAAATCCGAGTCCCAGATGGAATTTGAACCCACGACCCTCCGTGTGGAAATCGAGAGGTAAAAAAAAACATTGCAAAAAGTACTCTACCTGTGGCTGAAATAAAACCAAAAACAAAATAGTTGATGAAAACTGCCTCCTCCTTCTTAAAAGAAAAACAAGCAGCAAATGTTTTTTACCGCGCACAAGCCTTGCGATAAAGACCCTACCATGAGGACACCGCGCCCCACGATAGCCCGTGCTTGCTAGCTCTAGCTGGTGAAAAAGCACGAATGATATATTCTATATCATGTTTAAACTTTGGCTTTTCATTGTTTAATATTAAAAAAATCTCACCTGAGAGGCGGGCCACACTTTAAGGAATCTAGCATCATTTGGGTCCTCAAACAACACAGCTTGCATGACAGGTGTATTGCGTGACATAGCGTTTTTAGGAAACATGACTCGTACAGTAACTTTGATGACGACACCTGTGCACATAAGCGGACTTATTATGGTTAACAAATTTCCATCTTTGACAATGAATTGCAGCTACGCCAAAAATATTAAAGGTTCTCTGTTGCAAACGCAGCATTAGTTTAGATCTTATCGCCTTTTGAATTATATAACACCTACCGCTTGTCGGCATCATAACGCTCGCTGGCAGGAAATCCATTTCTGATATCAGTAAACCGAGTCAGATCCAAATGAAGTCAATGCAAAAGGTCAATACTACTCTATTTTGGACCGTTTGAGCCTCATATCTTAAAACTTCTCGGTGAAAGTTTTTTTATTGATATATTTCCGTTTTCTCAGCCAAAGGAACATTTTAACAAATTAAAAGGGCAGAGTTCAGAGCCACCTTAATATTATGTAAAAATAAGATAGCTCTGATATTTTTCCAAATTCGCAAAAATGTTTATTATCATTTCAACAAAATATGTAAAAATCACAAACTTTCACCAAATAGTTTTAAATAATCGACAAGTGGAAATGGCCTTACCCAGAGAGAATCCAGCCAAACATTTGAGGACATTCCATGACAAGCCACACAAACTGGTGCAAGAACGCTTTTGAAACAGCCTCAAGGATGGTAAGCATTCTTCAACATAGCTCAGAACCATTTCAGCTTCAGGTAGCCAATTTCAAAATAAAAAAGAGCAAACAACTTTAATGATGTAAAGGGGCAAGGTTGAAAGCCTTAGCTTGATCCATTTGTCCAAAGACAAACCTACCAATCAATTTCTTCCACGCAATCTTAACATATACTTGTTACATTCTCGTTTGTTATTTAAACAAGAACCACAAAACATGAAAATCAAGAAAACGAACAAAATAAAACAGAACGAAATGAAAGATTCAAACATATTATTTCGTATATTATTCAACAAAAAGCTTGTCTAAACGAATGATATCGCTGTAAAACTATAAAAGATGATTTAACAGACTTCCACACAGCTTGCGGCGATGCAATAAGGTTTTGTTTCACCATACAATTCTTATAATTTCGATGCCATCTAAAATGGCGGCTATTAGCCATGGCTGATTAGGGCTCTTCAATCCACCGTAGAGAAAAAGATGGCGGCTGTACATTTTTACCACAATACCTTGCGAACCTAACACAGCCCACAGTGTTCTGTAATAACAACATTGCCATTGCCGAGTTTGAAAGTTTAGGGGATTTTTTTTATAAGCGTTTTGGGGGTTTCCGCGCGCATGGAATTATAGGTAAATGTACCAGTCACCATCTTTTTACTTGCAGTCCTGTAATGACAGTTTCAACTTACCAGACTCTTCAAACGTCGCCACAATTTGTGAAAACGCTAGGAAAAATGTCGTAGGGGAGGAGAGGGTAACACCACTCAATTGCAGAGATCTCTTTTCAGGAGAAGGCATTCTAAAGCACCTCGTTGCCAGAGACTTTAGAGCAGCGAGAACATCTGGCGAACGAACTGCATGAGAAGAAAGAAGTAATAGTAAATGTTGAATCATAAATAACGTATGATCACCACAGGCTTGAGATCACGTTTGACTCAAAATCATGGTAAAATAAGACGATGTAAACTGAGAGGCAGCCAGAATCTTTTATTGCGCTTTCAAGTTTTTCTAACTAATTTGACTCGGTAGGTTTTGTTACATTGCTCATACACTGCTATCACTTAAAAACATATAACTAAAGCTTAAAAAGACTGTCTCGACTAACTCAGATTGAAAGTTCGCTTTCTCAATTTACACTGTATATTACCAAACGCCACCAAATGTACAGATAAATTGAATAGAAAGATTCTTTAAGAAAAACAAAACAAGTATTATTGGGAAGAGGTACACAGGATAGAAGTGGATTACAGTTCATCAAATTTGAAATTGTGATAGGATGTTAAGAAATCAAACGTTCCATTCTCGTAAGTTTTGAATCTTTTGCGAGTTGGTTTTCTTTGTTGTTGATACTTTGCTTTCATCAATTATGGCAATTTGTTTTTTTAATTTCAAGATAACAAACTAATTTATGGTCATTTCCATATCCCGGTCATAGGAATGAAAGCTCGAAATATCAGTCGGGACGTGTCGTTGGCTGAAGAACGGATGAAGCAGAAAACGTTTTCCTCACACACCGCTGGGAGTCTGAGTTATAGAGCGTTTTCACTTGTCGTCATCAAATTCTAAAATCCAAAACCAAAGAGACACATACTGGGCTCTATAAATTTGTGCGGAATATTTCAGTTTGAAATAACGCACACATCTGAAACTTGCAGTAGTGTATTGTTTATTAACCTTCTATAATATTGTGGTTTTTGGTTTATGGTCACGTGAGTGAAAACGCTCTTTAGGTTACAGGGGTTTCAAGGTCACATGGCTCGGTACAAGGTTTGCCATCCGCCATTGCTTGACATGACCCACCCACCCACCCTTGTTTTGAAGTTGCATTGTACTTTAACTCGCGGCTTTTTCTTTCTGGCCAACTGGGACTACTGTTGCAATGTGATAACAAAGGTCAGATCGCATGATTAAGTTTGGTTTGGCTCCTAGCTGTGTGTAAGAAACTGCCCAATTATAGCAAAAAATAAAAACTCGTGCATTTTAGTTATGTAGCTGTATCAATGGCTTATTATCAGTCTTCCCTGGCAGTTGTCATGAAGCTCTCCCCTATAATTTCATTGGGACTTGATACCACGAAGCTCTATTGTTTTCTATTGTTTTAGGGCTCGGTCTATTGTTACGTTCCGAAGAGACGTCCATTGAGACGTTCCGAAGAGCTTCGTGGCGACCCTTCCCTAGGGCCATTCTGGGACCGATTTAGGCCAATATTCTCCCATTTTTATAACAATTAACATTCCTGTCAGTTCGTGGTGGAATCAGTAGACTGACTTACTAAAAGTGATCGGTGATCTCTCACGCTCTGTTTTTACCCATATCATCCTGTCCTCTATACGTCGACTTTTGTTTAAAGTCAAAATGTCGCTGAAAGAATTAAACATCGTTTAAACCATCAAACGTTGTTCAGTTAAAAACTTCCCCTTATACGTAGACATGATGAATCTTTAGCCCATAAAAGTAATAAAATTTAAGATTTTTGTGAGTAAATAATCAAGCAAGCAAGCGAACGAGGGTTCATCCTCAGTGAAAAAACCTGTGAAACTCACGAGTAACGTAAAACAAAGAACGAACAAGACAACAAAGAACCTCGAAACAATACAGAACAGAAAAACAGTAGATCAAAAACAAAGAAAAAAGTCACAAGTTTTTACACCGAGATAATCCCCGAACGAGCGAGCAAACGAGCGGGAAAGTCAGAGAGCGAGCGGGAAACATAAGGCTGGTTTTCACAAGCGGATAAGGATAAGCATCGTAACGACATAAGCTTTGACTTAACAATTATGTAAGGGCGCGCGGATAATTAATGTCATTGCCAAAAATAATTAAAATCGAGGTTGAATAGTAGCAGAATGTTTACCGAGCCGCGAATCGGCGAGGTGAGGTAAATATTCTGCCGCTATTCACCATTCTCCGAGATTGAAAATAATAATTGTTTAAGTACATGGACACGAAGTGATATCAACAACAGGCTATCGGCAACCTTTCTAAAAGGAAACCATTAAAAGACGAATTAATTGACTTCTCGATTCATGAGTGGAAAACGTGCAAGAAGTACAAAGCATGCGCAAAGCATTTGTTGAATCTTCAAGCATGGTAAATCTTGTTAATCTTCGTTAAAATCTTCGTCACAATCAAGCAAAATGGTGCTTTTACAGCGTTCAAATCTACAATGTAAATCGAAGTTCAGTTTGCAAGGGAATTCCGCTGTTCAATCAAAGTTTTTGAAGTTCATAGTCCACTGAGGATCACTGAGAATTGCACCATGTGCGCAGTACTGTGGTAAAATGTGGATGTATTCTTGCACGAAGATGTATATGGACCGTGGGACATTTGATCTGACTCATTGAGAGCTTTCAGAAAGGAATTAATCGTTTGGTTTGCTTATCTGGACTGGCGGACGACAATTATCAAGATCGCCGCGTAAGTGTTGATCAACTCAGTCGGCCGTAATTGAGGTGAGCATTGCTTTGTTGTGATGTTTCTTTCCAGTCATGTAAAATTTTCTTAATCATTTGCTCATTTGTTAAGCATCTTCTTGTATTCATGGATTTTGTAATTCAGAAACGCTGGCGAAACACGTGTTTTCGCCGGTCATTTTGTTTTTGTTTGGATCACACATCATTCACTCGCTAGGGAGTGAATTATGGTCATTTAGGCGCGCGTAGCCGTAGTTTTAGAAGGGGTGTTCGTTTGGAAACGTTTTAACGCCATTGTTTAATATTTAACGTGCACTAACTCTATACTTCATGTACGTAGTTTCGAACTTTGACCGTGCACCCAGTCTTCTTAACAATGTTTTAAATCTAAGGTACGACCGTAACAGAGTTAGTAACAGAGTTGAATTTTCTCAGGGTTTCCCACAAATGCTAAAAATATGTAAACTAGAAGCCACGAATTAAAACTTCATTAAAAGTTCATGTAAATGACGTTACTTCTGCCGAATTCCCCAATTATAGAAGAAAAAGGTACTTGCGGGCAAAAAGTTGGCAGGTGTAGTAGATCCTTTCAGAACATGCAATTCAAGTTAAACATGAACAAGTTAAGTGATTGAGACTTTGTGAATAAGTATGATCGCAGGGTTCAAACCTTCGTCCTAGATCCAGGTCCTCCGCTAGCTTCAGCCCAAGAACAGTGGGAAACATACTCTGTCGTATTCCAAGACTGGATTCCAGGTACTCTTCAAGACTTGAGAGACCAGACGCTCTCCATAACATAGTGGACGTGAACAACTGGGACTGACCTGGCCTACAGAGAAAAATGGGTAAATCATATCTAGAAATTTGGAATTTACCGATGTATCTTGTTATAAGACAAGTAAACTTCGGGGAGCGATGTAAAAGACGCAAATTTCCCTTAAGTGTAAAGTAAAACTTTTATTTTCTTTAATTTATGAATTTCCACGCGCCAAATTTAAGTTCCCTAAATAAAACTGCATGTCTTTAATATAATCTTTGGAATCGCTCTACAAGAATAGCCGCTTAGACATAAGACATTAAAAAAGGTTGCTAAGTGTGAGCTAAGTTTGATTGTTCGTTAGTGTGCCAATTTCAATTGGTGGATAAAGTGCTTAATATAATTTTTGACTTACTCATTTAATCTGGTTCCACAGCATACCAGAATATTCAACAATCCAATGTGGTCGCTGAGGTTGCTGGTGTCAATCACATCAAAGAGCGCATCCTTTGGTAAACCATTACGACAGAGTTCCAGGGCATCACCACTCCAAAATGTCACCTAAGAGATAAGTAAATTTAATAAGTAAAGTTGTTGGTAAAATGAAAGAAAATCAAAGTGGTAGCAAAAATAGTGATATTTGCAAAGAATTCGTGAACCCTCGATTTCTCAAACCTCACAAAATAATAATAATAATAATAATAATAATAATAATAATAATAATAATAATAATAATAATAATAATAATAATATCAACCTTTATTGAGAAATAAAACTCGAATAATAATAATAATAATAATAATAATAATAATAATAATAATAATAAATACAAGCAACATCGTAATAACTAACCCTAACAACAATAACAACAATAAATTTTTTTCAAAAGCAAAATCTATAATAATAATAATAATAATAATAATAATAATAATAATAATAATAATAATAATAATAATAATAATAATTCAATAAAGCCTTTTTAGCCAAATTGGTTTCCGACCGATTCTGGAAGCCAGGCCGTTCGAGCCGGATTCCAGTATGGTCACCACGCATCCCCCACCACCCCCCCCCCCCCCCAAAAAAAAAAATATGACTATACTATCTTTTGTCCTTGATTTTTAGATTTGAAAATGCCCAAGGCATATTCATTTCCTCTACAAAAAGTCGCTGAAAATTAGCTTTTAGAAAGAGACGCCTTTCAGTCTTTGTCGTGTATTTAATTTGCCAGAATAATAATATATAGGGAAGACTTTTGTTTACAAACATTGTTTTTGTTATTGAAATTGCAAACAAGTTAAACAAAAGACCTCTTTGTTTCACCAGCCAATAGTTTTCTGGTTGGACATAAATAACAGTGGGTGACATCACTGATATCTTTCCTATTGTTTAAAGTTCGGTAGTATTCGTCCAAAGTGGGTTAAATAGGAACAAGCTACCCACAAATACCTTTTCATCGTTGTAAAAAATCTGTCTGGCCAGCCTTTACAACGGCACATAGAATTGATGTGAACGCGGTCAAAAAGAAAAAACTATCGACAAGTCAACTCAACAAAAACGGGAACGATAAATGTCACTATAACAACAATTTCATTGTGTTGACTTTATTTAGTACTGAATTTTAATCCTGGTTTTCCTGTGTGTTTCCAAGCAACGGCTTTCATTCGGGGGTATTTCTTGAGTCACCAGACGCATAGATAAATAAATTTAACCATAGATGAAAACAATAACAACAAACAAACAAACAAGCCCCCAAAACTGTCGACCATTAAATTAAAATCACAGCACCAGGCCACTAATAGAACAGGAATTAAACATACTTTTATTCGAGGATTCTCAGCTGCGCAGAATTTCTCATTCTGTGCAGCGAAGCTTTGAAAGGTTTTCACCAGCATCTTAAGCTTTTCCTTGCAAGTTTTCGTAATGGTTTTGTTGTTTTGAAGTCTATTCCTGAAATAGTAGCAAAACAGAACAAAGCTATTGCTTTCATATGAAAAGAAAGATAATTCCGTTAAAACATGTTTGTAAATGAACAAAATAATACGTGGTTGCTTGGAGATATAAAATTTCTCTTCTCGTGTTGAAAACAATGTCTCACCCGTTCGCTGTGCTCACTCGTGAGATGTCGAGTTGAACACTCGAAGAGAAAGTTCAAGCTTTTTAGTGACAAAATGAAAGATGAGCGTAATTGTTCGTGTGAATTAAATAACTCTATTTCAGTTGCTTATTATTTATTTTAATTCGAGTTTCTTGTCTTATTCTAACATTTAATTAAACCAAAATGCTACAGTATCATACAGTGCCGTTACTTAGCTCGCATTAAATGAGAAGAAGGTTTGTTTTGGAGAATTCTGACAGACGTTATGAGTGAGAATAGATCGACAGCTTGACTATACTCTCTCAGTCTTGGCCGCGGTCAAAATCGGTTTTAGCCAATCAAATTCATGAATTTGGTAGTTCCCAGTTCCTGTAAGACACAGCCATATAATAAAGTATAAAGTAGCTCTAAATTTAAAAATTTTGCTAGGTTGTTAGAAAAGAGGGCTGGATTCGAGAGGTGAACAGTTATGAACACTTACAAACAAGTGGTCAGTTTCACAGGCAAAACCAAATGGTACAGCATTTTAATAACACATTGTGCCCACCTGAAGAAATCAAGTGAGCCGACTGAGTGTTCTAACTGACAAGTGACGCGAAAATAATTTGACAAGAGATCGTGCTTCCATCTTAAAATTCTTATTGACCTATGGCAAAATCGGACTGAAAAACTGACCACCAAGGTTGCTTAATTCCAGTTGGAAAAAATCGCGATGACAACTATAAATAAAATTCCAAAAATCAGTGACTTGCAGATCACAGAATTCAATTTTGCCTACCTATCAATTGGAATGAAGCCGGAAAACGGACAACTCCCATAATGTATCTTCCACTTGTGTTCAAACGGACGAATTAAAGTCGGGTTTACTTTTGAATTAGTGTGAACCACCGAAGTACAACCGCTCAAGAAATATGAATAGATTTCTTGATACAACGGGCCCTTATGATGTAGCCATTTGCGGTCGAACTTTTGTTCGTCAAATGGTGTAAACAGTTGTTTAATAGTCGTGTTGGTAAGTGACGTAACAGCGGTGAGAAAATCGAGATTTTCCTGCTTTGTGTCCTGATTTTCCTGCTGTGTGAAATTTAGTCCAAAAACCATTAACTTTTGCCGTTGTGAAGAAACGGCATCAATATCGAGTTCTAAGTTAAGCCAGTCGTTCCATATTTGCAGACACTCTGTAAACAATTCTTTCGAACCAAACTGCAACTCGCTGTTCACATGTGTTGGTGAAGTAAGATTCTGAAGAATCGACTGTAGGCGCATTGACTCGTCAGCAGAAAGTGCCAAATTATACCATAGATTCCATAGAAATTCAACATCTAAGTCGCTGTCAGTATCAATCGATCGTGCGGTCTCTAAAATAATAGCATCGCGTGCTATTATCGACGGGTCGTGATCGTTAAGGTAGAAAGACAAACTCGCCGGGATTGTGTCCTCTTGTCGCTGCGAGACTTCACAAACTGTGAACAAGAGATTGCGAATATCCCCTGATCCAAGCAACAAAAACTCCAAGCTTTCGTCACTTCTGGAAGTTCGGAAGTGTTCTGCTAGCCCAACGCCGGGGGTATTTCCAAACGCATAACTGTACTGCCCTGTAGGAAAAAGAACTTGAGCTCTGGGATTGGCCAGGCTGAGCTGTTTGACTCCATTTGCGTCGTACGCCAGTTGCATTACAAAATGTTGAAACAGAACCTTTTTATGCAGGCATCAGTCGACGTCAACTAGTCTTCGCGGCCATTCCGGCCCTGTAGCGCTGTTTAAATAAGTTGAAGTAATTTGCATTTATTGCTATAGCAAAACAGACATTATGTTCATAATCTATGCGAAAACAAACTTGCGTAGCATTAGCACAACAAGGTAATATTCGTTAAAGTTCTATTTCTCCGGCGCTTTAAACCAAAAAAAAAAAAAACAATATAACACTACTTTAAGCTTTCGTGCTACCTTTCAAATTGTTTAAGTCGAATTAACTTAAATGAAAAGGTATAATTGTCCTAAAATAACGCTGACAAAAAACAAGCCAGACTGAAGTGATATTACTGAAAATGACAGGAAAACACTGCAATCAAAATTACGAACTGAAAGGAAATCACGTCGACTGTTATTTTACTAAACCTTGGTAAGCTTATTTGAAAGTTAAGGTTAAATCGTCATTTGAACTGAGAGTTGTAAAGTACAGGATGTATCATTGAAATGATATATAATATCGACAGCACAAACCCGAAAGGAAAAAAAAATTGACTGGTATAACCTACGTGTCAATGAAACCATCTTCGAAAAAAATTGACATAAGCTCGATGGCTCTTTTGCCAGCGTAGTGAGCGATTTCAGTGAAAAAAAAAGAACCAGCTTTCTCCTAACAAAGTTTATTCTAATTCCGGGTTTTTGTTCATGTTACGAATTCAAAACGGCCGGATTGCGATTGCCGAAATAACGACCAAACTAACCTGCGCGATATATATTTAGTAATATTATTCGGGTGTATTTTGTAAACGAAAGATATATTTCAGTTGAAGAAAAATTAAAATCAAGAATTTAGCTTAACATCTACTCTTTGCTCATATAGTGTTAAGAACCAAAAAAATATTTAGGAAATAAGGATTACCTAAGAGGCCGTAATCGTCTTCGTTTCCGCTAGCGTTTGACTTCCGATATCAAACAATTAAGCGACAGTTTTTGTTTTTGAGCAAAATATTTGCATATATTTGCATTTGAAGAACAGAAATATTAAAATGTTGCAATGCTACTTTGAGATAGAAAACGCTTTTTACCCCATGAGGAAAACTATAAATAAAATCATGTTGCTGTAACTGCAATATATATAAAATGAAAGAAATTTTTCACCTTTAGAAAGCTTTGCTGTAAATTAGCATATCGATTCAAGATCTTTGAATTAATCTTTTTGTTGTAGGCAGGTTGTTTGCAATTTCACAACGAACTTAATGTTGACGAAATTAATATATGTTAGACCGTGGTCGGGAAACGTTTTTATGAAGATCATTATGCTAAGTGCGCCTAAACAGACATTTTTCGTAACTAATAGCTTTATCGACACTATTTTTTGTACATATTTTGTCTTTAAAAAAACTAACTAACAGGAAAACTTCTCTCGAGTTTGTCGTAATATAAACGAACAGTGGTTGCCTGGCAACCGTCATATCCCCTACGTCATGACATTATGCAAGACATTATAAAGCAATTTTGGTGAGTAACCCATATTACCCTCAAAATGTATGAAACCTCAAAACAATAGTTAAGTAAGGCACAAAAGTCCTTGCAATCAGGATAAACTTGATTATCATGAAAAAATAAAGCATTTTGGGGATTAAAATAATTACCAATAAATGCGTTTCTAATGGTTTCAATAAGTTTTTAGCTCAAAAGTAAACGTAGCATGTTGGTCAACTGGAAGTTGGGAGTATGAGGTCTTCTAGAAAGGGTGCTTTTATGGGTTTATATGTAATTACTTTAATCCTGACTGGTAGTTCAATTGAGAAAGAAAAATTTCCCTACACAGGAATGAATCACATATGACTTTGAAGTTTCAAAAGATTAACTGTTTCCTTGCATGATAAATTTAAAGATTAAACGAGACTTACCTGTAAGTTGAAGTTTGATTGTGATTCTACCGAGTTACAGAATGCTGAGAGATTACATGAGATAGCAAGCGCATGCGCCAATCAGGTTTTAAAAGTCTGAATGTACGTGTTACCCAACAGCAGAGGGTCGGGTAGGGATATTGGGCATGTAATCTCTCAGCATTCTGTAACTCGGTAGAATCACAATCAAACTTCAACTTACAGGTAAGTCTCGTTTAATCTTTAAATTCTACCTCGTTACCATGCTGAGAGATTCCATGAGACTTCAAAGCAACACGGACATGAAGAAAACAACATGTCTTAATTGTCAAGTGTAAATGATACCTTTTACATAGATGACAAGACTGATCTAGCATAACTGGAACTCTTAGCTATAGGTTTGTTGTAAAACCGTGCAAAGCAGCATTCAGATGACCACCCTGCAGTTTGGAGAATGTCATCTAGATTTACAGAAGCCCTGCTTGCTGCTGAAACGGACGCAGCCCTAGTGCTGTGAGCTGAGTATTTTGTTACATCAATACCAGCAAGTGCCATGGTGCTCCGAACCCACCTAGTTACAGTATCCCTGCTTATAGGCTTGTAAGGTTTAACATAACTTAATAATAGCTGTGTCTGGCTGCTGTCTCTCAATGCTTTGGTTCTAACAAGGTATTCCTTAAGTGTACTAACAATACAAATGGAAGGCTGTTCAAAAGATTCCAGAACAACTTGAGGGTTAGGCACCCCAGGTTTGCTTTGTTTCAGGTGGTTAGGAATGACAAATGTGTATTTGTCCTTAGCCACAAACATATGATTAATGTCTAACAAATGAATAGTCTGGCCTCGCTGGCCTGATACTAATAACAGCAACATAACAAGTTTCAACGTGAGTTGTTTAAGTGTCAATGATTCAACAGGATAAAGTGTAGCCAGGTGCTTTAAGACCACTTGAACGTCCCAAACTTCGGTATACTTTGGCTTGGGTGGCCTTGACTGAAAAACACCTTTCAATAAACGACAAACCAACGGGTTCTGTCCCACTACGGAGCCATCATCTACAGTCACATAAGAAGACAATGCACTTCTTGCAGAGTTGATAGCACTATAAGTAAGGCCTTGTTCAAAAAGATCTGAAAGGAAGTCCAAAACTGCCCCTACAGGTGGCTGAAGATGATTGATTTTCCGTTGGAGACAAAATGCTGTCCATTTTTTGATGTACCCTGAGTACTGTTTCTTTGTACCTCCTCGCCAGGATGCCATAAGCAGTCCAACAGCTGACTTCGAAACTCCTCTTGTTTCATAATATTGCCTGACAACAGACATGCCATCAGTCTCATTTGTTTCCTTAGAGGGTGTAGAGTGCCTGACTGTGGTAGGGTGAGGAGGTCCTTGTCTTGTGGGAGAATTAATGGACTTGCTATCAGAAGATTTAACAAGCGGGGCCACCAAACCTGTGTCGGCCACACTGGAGCTACTAACAATGCTAAGGTCTGTTCCTTTTCCAATTTTTGCAGACACCTATTAAGCAGAGCAAAGGGAGGAAAAATGTAAACAAATTTGCCACTCCAGGAAAAAGAAAAAGCGTCCACATGACAGGCCCCAGGGTCAGGCTTCCAAGAAACATATTTTGGGAGCTGGTGGTTAAGTCTGCATGCAAATAGGTCAATCTCAGGCACGCCCAGTATGTCAGTAACCTTAGGAAATATATCTGGTTTAAGCTGCCACTCAGTTCTTTCATTAAACTGTCTGGAGCTTTTGTCTGCCTCAATATTGAGAACACCAGGTAAGTGACATGCTGTCAACCAAATGTCATTTTCCCTACAGCACATCCAAATACTTTTAGCAAGTTGGTTACAGGAAAGAGATCTTGTGCCCCCCATAGCATTAAGGTAGCAGACAGTTGTAGAGTTGTCACTTTTGATGCATACATGCTTCCCTTTCAATAAGGGAAGAAAGGATTTTAGACCAAAATATGCTGCTAGCAATTCAAGTTCATTAATGTGTTTCTGTTTTTCGATTGGAGACCACATGCCTTGGGCACTTTGTCCATTGCAAAATGCCCCCCAGCCTAGTTTAGATGCATCTGTTGTAATTTCTATAGCTGGGTTGTCTGTGGTTACATGTTTGTATGCTGTCGGTAGGTTAGTCACCCACCAACTAAGGTCATCCCTAGACTCTGAGGAGAGGGTCATAGTGGCTTCATAGTTGCCATAATTTTGTTGCAATGCTGTGTTTTTGTCAATTTCAAGACTCCTGTAATACAGAGGTCCATACTGGACAGCAGGCAAACTAGAGACCAGAAGTCCAATGACCTGGGCAACTTCTCTAATGGAAACAGCATCTTTGTTCAACAGTTGTTGACATGCCAAAATTATTTTCTCTGCTTTTTCTGTTGTAAGAAACACTTTCATTTTGACAGAGTCTAAAATAAAACCAAGGAATGTCAATTTTTGACATGGTTGCAACACTGACTTTTCATGATTGATCAGGAATCCTAGGGATTCAAACAAATTTCGGGTAGTAAGAATATTAATTCTGCATTCCCTCTTAGAGTCCCCCTGTAAATATGAGTCATCAATATACCCAACATTCAAATAGCCTTGGCTACGCAATGTGCTATACACTGGTTTCAAAAGTTTTGTAAAATATCTTGGTGCTGATGCAAGACCATTAGGCAAACATGTATATTGAAACAACCTGTTTCTCCAAAAAAACCTTAAATATTTCCTGTGCTCCACAGCTACAGGAACAGTGTAGTATGCATCTGTGAGATCTATAGATGCCATGTAACAGTTTTTCTTCATTAACTGAATAGCACATGTCAAGCTTTCCATTTTAAAATGTTGGTACTCTATGGATTGATTCAGTCCCTTTAGATTCAAGATCAATCTGTAGGAACCATTTTTCTTTCTCCTGAGAAAAATGGTAGAGACATACTGACCATGACTAGGGTCAGTCTCCTCGAGGACCCCTTTTTCGAACAATTGTTGTATTTCACCATCAATAATTGCAGCCTCTCCAGAGTTAAAACTGATTGGAGGCTTTGGATATTGTTGGTAGGGGTTTTCAGTGAACTCAAGATGACAGTGTTCAACCATGTCAAGAATTTTTCTGTCTGATGTAATTTTCCTCCAGACGGAGAGAAAATATTGAAGCCTGCCAGCAACTGGCAACCCTGTGTCCCTTACCTCAATATTTTGGTCATGATTCAGTTTTGATTCTTCTGGATGCCCTTCTTCCCCCCCTCCTTCTGACTGAAGAAGGGGCGTCGGGAGTTTTTTGATGGCCCAGAGTAAGTACTCCTATATTTGCTCTGGTACCTGTCAGAGCGGCCATCATGTCTAGGTCTTTTGAAGCTTTGCTTACCGGTGTTGTCTCTACTAAGCTTTGAAGTGATGCGGTTAGTATCTGTGATATCTTTCACAACTTTTGGTAGATCATCTCCAAAAAGCTCAGTAGTTATTGGGTTTGATGGAGCGCAAAGATAGCGATAGCTTGTGTGGAGCTCAGGTTTTAGAGCCTCTCTGCGCCTCAGATTTAACTCCATGTTGGCATTAGCCACCAACGGAACACCATCCATGAGTTGTTTAACTATCTCACCCTTTGGTGATGCATCTGGTTTGGTAATTAAGGCATTTACCACCCCGACCACTGCAGTTGCACCTTTAATGAGTGATTTTTGCACTTTCTGGAATTTTAGGTCTGAGGTACGTGCTCTCTCTGAAAGATTGTTCCATATTGGAAGGTTAACCCTGGTCTCAGCCAGCATGTCACAGTTTTTGGGCTTGAGGTATCGTTTTTTGGTTGCATTGAGCTTATCTTCCTCAGGTTTGTCTTTCAACAGCTTTTGAACAATAGCTGCTAAATTTTCATTAATTTCAGCGCCATCTTGCTCGGAGACATTAAAGTCCTTTTCGAGTTTGTCAAGTATATCACTATTGTCCTTACTCAGAACAGTGCCATCATCAGTTTTCGGTTTTTTGCGAGCGGGCTCGTCAGCTTCCATATCTGCCCCGCTGCCACGGTCTTCCGACTCGGAATCGGAAGGTTCAGAAATGTCATCAGCGCATTCGCCATCCTTTTTCGCCTTGAGCAATTCGCCCAAGTTGCTAAATCCCTTGTTCATCTCCACAGCAAGGCCAGAAAAAGCCTCTTTGAGAAGGGTAGCCATGTCTGTGGTTGAACTTTGGCCCGGAGAAGCAGAAGGCTTGGAGCCGCTGCGTCGCTCTTTTGGCGCGCTTTTCTCCGAGGGACGGCTAGGTTTAGGTTGCGTCACAGTTTTCTGAGTTTTTGTGACCACTGTCGTCTTTGAAGCGACCTTGTCAGTAGAAAGTGCTTTTGCTTCTTTCTTTCTTGGCTGAACATCACGTTTATGTGATTTTGTGGGATCTTTAGTCCCAGAAATGGGCTCTGCGTCTGTTGACAGCGAGCCATGCTTCTCCGCACGTGTCTCTCCTCCTGCGGAGAATTCTTCGGTCCAGTTCTTCAAACTGGCGTTCAGGAGCGAGTCATTCTCTAGCAAAGACTCGTTGGTAGTTGCGTTTGCTATTGACGATGATTCGCTCATCTTAAGTGCTGAAAATAAGGCTGTATTTTGGGAAAAAATCCTCGTATACAGCGACACAAATCCAACCTGATCGGCCACAAACGTTGCACTGATTGGCGCATGCGCTTGCTATCTCATGGAATCTCTCAGCATGGTAACGAGGTAGAATTAGTATTTCTTGATGCAAAAAGTGCCATTGAAGTGTCAGGGAAAATTTGCCATTTTTCATGCCAATCTCAAGCAAACTGAACACCTGGTCTTAATATTTTTGTTGTCAATAGGCCTTTTGTAACAAACTGTCACATGGTACAAAGTCCGACATGCTTGAGGGCAAGCTTATTATTATTTTCGCACTGGTACAGCCAAACAAAGCGACCTCAGCCAGTCAAACTTGACTTTTCTTTGTTTTGGATGTCCCTGTGCCGGAATTTCAAAACAAAATGACTGACTTCTTTCTTCATGGACCACTAACTAGCACCCAGTCTTCTTGTGGACTGTTTCTTGACTTATCAAAGGCTTTCGACACAGTAAATCATGACATCCTTCTATCTAAGCTCTTCTTATATGGCATTCGTGGACTTCCAGGTAGATGGTTTAAAAGTTATCTGGAACACCGTACACAATATGTGAAAATTGAATCTGTTAAATCTGGATACGAAAATATTACATGTGGCATACCCCAGGGTTCAACTCTGGGCCCACTGCTGTTTCTACTTTATGTAAATGACTTACCAAACTGTACTAACAAACTCTCAGTGCGGAGCTTCGCGGATGATACAAATTTATTTTTTACTGGTAATTGTTTACAACATCTTGAATCTGTTATGAACAATGAAATGAAACAAATTTATAAATATTGTGCCCTAAATAAGCTGTCAATTAACTTTTCAAAGACAAACTATATGTTAATTTCGTCGTCTAGATGCCAACCAATAATAACTATTGACAATATAGAGCAAAAAGATTATATGAAATACCTGGGGGTCTATATTGACAAGCATCTTAATTGGCAGCCTCAAATACAACATATAAACAATAAGATAATAAAAAAATATTGGCATCCTTACAAAATTAAGATATCACTTGAATTTTAGCATACTCAAACAAATATACTATGCTTTAATCTATCCATATTTAAGTTATGGTATAATTGTATGGGGCTGTGCCTATAAAACTAAATTGAACTGCCTTCAAATTAAGCAGAATAAATGCCTCCGAAGAATCTTCTTTGCACATACTAGGGAGAGTGCTGATCCATATTATAAACTCTTAGAAATTCTTGAACTAGAAAATATATATAAATTCAAAATATGCTGCCTTATAAATAAAATTGTGAATAGAGCTGATAGCATTCCAGATATCATTTCCGATGTCCTTACCCCAGCATCTAACGTACATAGATATAATACAAGATTTACAAGTGAATTCAATTTTTTTAGAGTGCAAATATCAACTAATTCTGGTAAAGCGTCTTTCAAGTTTGCAGGGCCCAAGATATGAGAATCTGTGCCCCTGAAATTAAGCGTCTTTCATTTACTTCCTTTAAAAAAGAATGGAAGTGTCATCTTTTGGTTAGTCAAAGTTGAATTCACTTCTGGCTTGATGCTGAGTAAAATAATCTGGCCCCCTCTTGCTTTTAAATTTTAGGAAATAACAAATCTCACCTAACTTTGCTTACCCTACATAATTTGCATTAATTGTCCAACTAACTTAATTTTGTGTATGTTAATGCTGTCATTATTTATTTACTCAGCAATGGCGGCGTCCAACTAGAAAGCTCTGCTACTTTGGACGTCGCACACTTATTTACTTCTACATTAAGGCCTAATTTCATTCTTCTTTTGTCTATTTGTTTATGATATAGATAGTGCATAAATACCTAGGATAGTGTGAATAAAGGATTGATTGATTGATTGATTGACCACGTGACCAGTGCTTGACTCTCGCGCACAAATAAGCTCGTGCCATAGTGTTGGCGTGTTCGCCACACAAAAAGGAACAAGGATGGTTAATTAGAGATGGAGAAGCGGGCTCAAGCAAGTCGTGGCAGCATCGAAAAACGAAGTTCAACCGTGTAAATGGTCGAAAATGGTACGTTGCTGAGATTTTTAGCTAGACGTGGGGAGATTTTATTTTTCAAGTGATTTGATAGCCATTCTCGCCTATTTGGAATTCACTTTCCGAGGTCAGTGGCTAATAGACACCTTGATCTTTCCTGTGACTTTTTCTTTAAGCGTTCCTCCGAGCCATTCTTGACGATATTCTCATAAAAATACAAAATATTCCATTTAAATATTCCACATATGAATAAATAATTCTTTATTTCATTTTATAATATAGATTGGATTCTGCGCGTGATCTGATTGGTCAAAACTGTTTTATCAGGGTATAAAACACACAAAAAGCGTGTTTTATGGTTTTTCGTCAGCCAGTTTACTTCAGTGAAAATTCGCTAGAGATGGCGGAGAACATTTTCTATAAAGAAATTCCGGACAAAATTGTGAGTCAGGCTGCAGAAATTGTCGAGGAAGCTTCTAAGGTCGAGAGGAAAGTAGAAGAAGCGAAATTAAATTTTTTCAGTTTATCGATCGTGCGTATTTTGTTGTTTTTACTCGCGGCGTATAAAGCAAGTAAAGAAGCCTTAGCCATGTATTATACTTTCATAAAACACTCCGGATATTTGAGAACACTCAATAAATGTTAAAAAAAATAATGACACTACGTTTCCCTCGTGTTCTCAAATGCCCGTCGTGTTTTATGACAGTATAAAGTGACTTAGACAAGTGAAGAGAAGCGGCAACTCAAAATTAAGCAAAGAAGTGAAAATCAGCGGGAACTAAAAATGGGGGAGAGAAGGGAAAACAAACGGGAACTCAAAATGAAGATGACAAGTAAAACATGCGGGAACTCAGATTGAAGTGACATGTGAAAAGGAACGCGGGTAACTCAAAATAAAGTAAAGGAATGAAAAAAGCTGGAACTTAAAATAAAGTAGACAAGTTAAATAAGGGGGAACTCAAAATGAAGCAGAAAAGTGAAAGCATGCGGGTGAACTCGCAATGTTGCAGAAAATTGAAAACAAGCGCGAACTCAAGTGAAAGCAACGAGAGAAAAGCAGCTGGAACTCAAGATAAAGCAGGGGAAGGAAACTGATTATGAGTTACGGGTCTGGTACATGTAGACATTGAAAGTTCACCCCAGTTAAACGTGATGTGAATTACACGCTTTGGTATCAATTACATGGTTTCCTGGTCACATATCTTTATCATTATTTGCGCTGAAATGCACCAATAGCTATTTTTAGTAACTTAATATACCGCAGTCCTCGTACTGATTGGTAACTTGTCCTGTTGTCGCTCAGCTCACGTGGAGTAGTCTCCTAAATTCTAAGTCCACGTTCGGCCAATTTTGAAACTTACTCGCCGGAATTGTATGGGTAATCAGACGAGGGAAATTATTAGAATTTTGACAAAAGACGCGTGAAAGTATTTCCTAATTTCACGAGTATACGATTTGATTACCTTTTTGATTAATATCATGGGTGACAAATTACGCCCAGAATCGTAGCCTGCAGTGCAGGCGTATTTTGGACGCGCGAGTATTAGGCCGCCATCTTGGATTTGGAGCTGTGGAAGATTGGGGCGAGGAAATATTTTACGAAGGAGTAGGTGTTAAGAACAAAAAAAACTCTAGCAGCCAAGCGTCCAAGATGGCGGCACCGAAAACACAATTTATTACCTAGCGTCTAGCGTTCCGCTCCATAATAACGCCTGCACTGCAGGCTACCAGAATCGTGGGTGTTTTACTTGTTTATTGTATCGAGAAATTTCGCGCCAAACGATGCCATGGCAATTTTATAATTTCACATGTTAAATTACAAATTAACGCTGAAATTTCGCGCCAAAATTAAGGAGTAATTTGTCGCCCATGATGTTACTATGATTACAAATAGTCTTCCACTTACTACAAATTCTCTAAGAACAAATTCTGTAACAAATTACTACATTGTACCTATTCCTAAAGTCAAACATGGAATTTGGAAGTTATTTAGAACAACTGGATACACAAGCATCTATAAAGATTCTGTGAACCTCGATGACTTATCATTTTGTTGAGCTTCAGGATGTGGATTGCATTGATGGTACTTGAGATGCTGGCGGTATGAGGTAAAAGGGGATTACATCGTTCAGATAGGTTAAATATCAATCCGGCCAAGTATTTCTTTATATGTTTTATTTAATTTGCTTGGTGATGGTTATCAGTTGGTAGAGGGTCGGACTACCGTGCGGGAGGTATTGAGTTCGAACCTCAGACCGGACCAACACTCAGGGTCTTAAAATAGCTGAGAGGAACGTGCTTTCTTCGCAACTACATCTGCAAATGGTTAGATGTTCTAGTCTTCTCGGATGAAGACATAGGCCCCGTCTCCTGTGTCACGTTCAGCAGGGGACGTTAAAGAACCCACACATTCATCGTAAAGAGTAGGGCACGGAGTTCCCGGTGTTGTGGTGTGGCCTTTGTGCACCTTCGAAAGCTTTATACATGAGCCTCTGGCTCGGGAGAATTAGGCAACCACTCCCCGCTCTTCGTAGTGAAATATTTGCCTTTGCCTTTTATCGTCGTAGAATAGACTTTTCATATTCTTGGTATTGTACTGGAACTAGCTTGTACTGGAGGCTAATGCGGGGAATCTTTTCAAATGCAAATGAAATAAAGCTCTTTTTAGTGATATTCCCCCAAACAAGTATATATAACGAGGAAACAAAGGATACATAACTGTAACCAACTTGGGTGATTAAATATTATCTACGTTTTATGATATTCTAGTACTTGGAAAGTGATATTTTAGATTAAGAAACAGCACATTTTTTGCAATTGATCAACTGAAAGGGGTTTATGATTTAACTGTAATCAACCTCATCCGGACAATTCTCAAGCAAAGCCATCAACGTTTTACAAATCGATTTTTTCTCTACTGCGAGTTTTAAACGTTTAAGTTTAATTTAGTTCAAGGCAGACCATTTGCACGTGTGTCAGTTGACATTAACAGTGATTTTCGAATCGAACCTGCTGTTGAACTTACATGTAAACAGCCGGTGGTCGGTTTCCTCTAGTCGAGTTGCCACCCACGGTATTATATATTCATTGAAAATTGGAATGTAGGTGGTAAAAAATATCTGTTATAAAATGTGATTTTGTAGGTTTTTATATGTATGCGAGGTTTCTTCATTCGTCAAAAGCGGCTTAATCTGATTTTTAAAGTTAAGATCATCTTGAAGATGTAAGATTCGACATCATAGAAAGAAGATCTATACAAAGGTTGTAGTAATAAGTTTGGGGCTGGGCACATTTTGAGGGGTCGAGCCGGTATTGATATATGCAAGGTAAAATATTTCCTTACAACAAGATTTTGAGCTTTCTAAAAACATGTAATTTGCTTACCTAGGTAACACGGATGCGCTTTTCAGGATCGTTAGAAATTGGTCGTGCGTGGAGATCGAATTGGAATTTATAGTGTTGGTTTTTTGGAGGGTGTAAGGAAAAGCGTAGAACAGGGAAAACCCTCGAAGCATTAGGACGAGAACCAACATTGGTGCCTGGGTGCCACATCGGTGGAAGGCGAGCCGTCTCTCACCACTGCGTCACCCATTCTATCCAAAAGGAATTAAAATAATGAACTCGAAGAACATATAAAAACGGTACAGGTGTTTGTTACTAAGGTACAAGACGTACACTAAATTGGAGCACTTAGCTAATTATCGCCTTGAAGTTGATAAAGACAAACTAACCGCGCGTTTTACAAAACAATAAATGCAGATGTTCCCCGTTAAAGGTTTAAATCAAAACAAATTTCTCAGGGCAAAATTTCTCCATTTTGCTTTGAGGAAGGACCAGCTCTTGAAACTTCAAGATCAAAATTTAACAAGGTGTTCCACTTACCCATCGTAGCAAACAAGTCACTTTGTGCCAGAATGAAGTGCAACTAATTCAAGGTTTATATGTATTTTACATGGGTAAGATTAGTAACAAAATGGATTCACGTTATAAGACAATATCAAAATATTTCCTCATTTCTTTTGAGTAATTACCTGTTCAGAACATATATTAAAAAGGCCGTTGTAAGTCCCTCCTGTGAGCACACCTGTTTTCAAAGCAAAGATGGTGGTTACGGAAGGTTGATCGCCTAGGACAGGTGGGCGCTCAGCTTCATGGGTCTTAGAGATTTATGCCCGATTGTAGCTTAAAAATATAACCAGGAATTTGACCTTCGTTAAAAAGTAGTAGTAGAACACCTAGAGAAATGACGTGTTCTGCTGGAAACAGAGATGCAATAACTTGAAAACAAGAGATTTCAAGTTTCGAGTTATTCTGACTCAGTTTATTCACTGTTCGGGGAAACTCAGTGCCAATTTAATACTATGGGGCTGAAATTGAAACAAACGTAGGCAATTACTTTCAGCAATTATATATTAATAAAACCGATTGTTTTTTTATATTTTTTGAAAATCAACCCAAATCTCGTGATACTTCCCCTGTTTATAAAAAATAACAATAACCCAGGGCTCTAGCATTATGTGCAAAGGAAGTACAAAGCTGACCTTTTTGTAAATTAATAAAAGCTTTTATTTGCTTCAGGGCAGATGTTTAGTGTAAGAACTCATGTAAGATAAATGGCTTTTTCTCATTAAAAATAGAAACGGGAACTAATTGGTCAAATTTACTGGAAACCAGTCAAAGCTATTCAAGCAATGAGTGGCTTTGAGAGGACCTTTGACCTAACAACCTAAGCAAAAGTAAGTTCAAAGGCATTGTCGTTACAAGTTACTAATTAAGGCATGGAATCGTGAAATTTAAATATCTTTTTCGTCAATAGGCCATTTCCGAGTTCTCTTTTGCCTCAGCGTCAAAACGAGTCTAAGTGCGAAACCATTCATATGAAAATGTGTTTTACCTGCATCTTCATTCTCATGCAAAACAAGCTCATTTCCATATGAATAGTTTCGCACTTAGACTCGTTTTGAAACTGAGGGAAAAGGGAACTCGGAAATGGCCTATTAAACACTTATCGGCTTTAGGCAAAAGTTATTTAAGCATGTCAAGCCACGAAAGGACTTAAACCAATCAACTGTTAAAAGCACGGGTTCAAAGGTAAACCGTATCTAATTACAAATTAATAAAAATTTCTTTGTGCTTCGCCGGATTCGTGCACTTGAGAACTGCTGGTTCTGTACCAGCAAACCAAATTGAAATGCATCTCTTTCGTTAAAATGCGGTTGATTTGCTTGGAAATTGCGGGAAATAATTAAGCTTTTCAAACAAAAAGGAGAATTACAGGAACGTTTGGCCAATGTGGAAATTACAAAGGAATAGGTTTAAGCTGCATTCATATTATATACTTATTACTAATTCTTCTCGCTTTGGGGCTCATCAAAGATAAATGCATTCCTTTCACGGAAGAGCGGAATCTGATTGGTTAATGATTTCGAGCAGTAAGCGAATCACAGTTATTGAACTGAGTAGAAAGTTAAGAAAATTTGACCAGCCCACTCTGCTGCTATATATAACAAAGCAGAAACGTAGCTACCTCACATTACTGAAGTGCAAGTTCAGGTAACATTATCAGGGCCACAAGGTAAGATCTTTCTTGAAATAATTTAAAATCAAATAACACCCTTAATTCTATGTTGAACACACCATGAAGTGGGCTTTAGGCACCATAAATAAAATCATCTTTGATTGCCGACAAACAATGGAAAACTTAAACTAATAGTTTATCAAGGTAGAAAAAACCAAAGATGTAGCAATAAACTGAGAAGAAACGAGGATGGCTTCGAATGGGGAAGATCCAAAAAGATTGTGATGTACAAAAAAAAATTGCGGAACTTTTCAATATGAAAGCCGCTCGGCTTTGAGCAAGCATCACCTACGAACAAAGGAAGTTCTTAAAAAGAATTTTTACTATTTAACTAAATTTCTCAGAATAATTCCTTCAACTTACTATTTAACTTGCAGTTTCTGTCATTTGCTTCCCAGGCTAATGGTGCGTTTTTGGCATTTTGCGGTTCTCGTCTTTCTTTTTGTACACGCTAGTCAGACCTCCAGTCAGGCAGCTTCTCGGACAGGTAATCTCTCTGTCTATTCATATTCATCAATTTATTTTTTATTTACGTTCGATCCTTTTTTTAAAATATTCTGTTTTTTTTAGTATACACCTTCGAGGATGCCACCCACTTGAGCGATTTCAGTGCATCGCCGTCAACTTCGACAATCGAGCTTACAACTACTCGCTATAAAGACGGAGGACAGTCTCTAAATTGGACCTGGGCTAGCGAAAATACCCTCACACATTCATTCCCTACCAACGTAAGTTTGTTATAGTTCAGTGGAGATCTGTATCAAAAGTTAATGAATACTAATTAGCTGAGAAGGAGTTTGTATCAAAAGTTAATTCTACTCTAAATTTTTATTGGGGTTTACAGAGCATTCATGTGACCTAAATAGCACATTTTCATTGGATCTACTCCTTTTGAATTATTAATGAATTTTACAAGACCCCTAAAAAGTCTATGCATTACGCAAATAATAATATACACGAAAAAAAACTCGATTCTTATTGGCTGAGAGCAGTGCAAGGGTAACACCAGTGCAAAAAGTGCAACACAGTGCAAAAAGTGTAACACCAGTGCAAATTACACATCGAAATTCTGGATTATGGTTGCAAATGTTTTTAATGAACCGCTTCAGTTCGTAGCATTATCAGCTGATCTTCATCAGCCAATCAGTAAATAAATTTTCAAATCCGCGTCAAATGCTCGCTTCCTGTCTGCAATAAGATCTTCCGGCACTTCCTCCAGGCGATTGTTTTTTCATGTTCGTGCAATTTCAGCATTTTGAAAAACTCACCCTAGATCCGCCCCTGATTAGTGCTTGTTTTGAAAAAAGTAACTCCCAGAACAAAACTTTTGAGAACCCGAAGGGTCGAGTTTTAAATCGACTCGGTCGACTTGTAAATCAAATGAATTGTAAGTTCGTAAGGTAATTTACCTGTCCCTCGGGGGTACACGACACATTCACAGTCGGAATTTATGGCATACCCTTTTGGACAGGTGAATTCATAATTCTTCTAACTTCATGTTGTTTACTACTTACCTGTCTCTACTAATCCTTGTTAGTAGCCCATGACAAAATGAGCGTGTTCTATCGCGAACCTGATTGTTTTTTGCCCTGTTTTCTATTCGCTGTCGGTGGCACAGGCCCTTTGCAATAAACGGTCACATGGTACAAAATCCGCCATACTGGAGAGCAAGCTTATTATTATTCCCGCACTGGGACAGCCAAACAAAGCGACCTCAGCCAGTCAAGCTTTTCTCTGTTTTGGATGTCCCAGTGCGGGAATAATAATAAGCTTGCCCTCCAGCATGGCGGATTTTGTACCACGTGGCCGTTTGTTGCAAAAGGTCTATTGTGGCCGGCGCTTAGTCGAAAGACCTTGTACTCAACCATCAATTAATCAGTTTCGTCGATCTTGTATGCTTAAAAGAACGGTATCTTGGTTATGTTAAAACAATTTTCTGATAGTTGACCCAGGCCTTTGTCCCTCGCAGCTGTCAGTCGATGGAAACCCGAGCCTGCTATCTAATTGTTAATAAGTCAACTTGACTGCCTCTCATCTAACTGTAGTTAAATATTACATTTTTAAGAACAGATAACCCGAACTGACTGACACTGACTTTTTTATATGTTTCAGCCGATTACAGGAAACGAGCTTAAAAAAGGAGGAATTAAGCTGTGGCTTTACAATACTGATCCACGCACTGACGAGGCATTAAACGTCTCTTTTGTTAACACTCAAACACCTACAATCGTGGCACAGTTTAATATCAGTCTGGATTTCAAGGTAATGTATTAATTTCTCTTTTATTGAAGTGAACAAAATTTGAAAAGATTTTGAGCTCCTAAAGATTGAGTCGGGGAGTACTTTCCTATATACTATGATAAACAAAACGTTAAACAATGGCATATCACTTCATTGTTTAGTTTTTGGTTGGTTGGTTTGCTTGTTTTTTGACATAGATTGGTCGTGCTTAGGGTTAGGGTTAAGGTTTATTTTAGGCTTAAAAAGTTTGATAATTTGAAAGGTATCTCAGGAAGAGAGTTACAAGTAACTAACAACTTCTTTGTCTTTACGGGGGGTGACAGCTCTAAGAAACGCTGTTTGAGCAGTACCGTGTGTAAATAAAAGTCCTCCCGAAAATCTGGAATGTCGTCCCGAAAATCTGAGAGAAATTCCTCAAAAAATCTCAAAATTCCCGACATTCTAACTTCCTTACTTCGTGTTTCCCGGAAATTTTTCGAAGTCTCCCGATTCCCGGAAAAAACTTCAGATTCCCGGAAGAATTTTGTTTTTCTCCCGAAACAGCCCTTCTTAAAGTTGATACCCCCCGTTTTATTTATTTGTTTGTTTTAGGGATGGCGTGGAATCTGGGTTTCTTACGAAGAGTCCATGTTGGTTGACAAAACGGATATCCATCAGTTGTTAATAACTGCACCGGAAACCACCGAGCCAACTCATCCTTTGTTTATTGACATTCTTCGCTTGATTGACGACATGAGAAGGCAAACTCGGGACATGATTGTGCCGACAATTGGCGACGGGATTTACACCTCGAACAACTTCTGGCAGCAAACCTATCGCTGGAGTCAGGTGTGGTTGTTTGCACTTTTAGTAAAACGGCACTTAAAAAAACTGCTAAGTTTTCGCTCACACACGAAGTGGGCGTATAGAAAAACAACGAGAGGGAAGAGCCGTAATTAGTTTCTAGTTTTGAAAAAGTCAGACTGACATTTTTAAGTTGAGAGCTAATTTAATTAATGCTCGAATCACATGATATGACTCCATTTGTAAGAGCCACGATTTCTAGATTCCATGTCGGTCTGGATAGAAGAACCGCATGAAACCAGCTATAAGACCGATGTGGTTTCATCTCTAAATATAATTATTTATTTATTTCGTATTTCAGCTTCCCAATAGAGTTCTTGTCACGGTTTTGATTTCCTGTTCGTGATTTACAAATTGTGCAATGTAATGGGATAATACAATGACTGGATTAGAAATTTAGATTAATTTCTTATGCTTCTTTTCACGAACAGGCCACCCCGACGGCCATTACCGAACCTACTCCCAATGAAGAAAAATTGTCTAACTTGACCTTGATTGAAAAGCGTTTGGAAAATTGGTTTGTTAAGCAATCACAGAGTTCAGTCCAGTTTACAGGGAATGTGAAGAATAGATGGGATTCTCTACAAGAACATGTGGACAGAGCACATGAAGAGTTTGGACAACTGACAATTGCAAAAAGCACGGAAGGTGTTATCACAGGTACTAACATATGACATGTTATGCGTTAAATGAAGAAGAAATGGAAACCGCATCGAAAAACCTTGCAACGCTTTTGTTTCCCTAATGCGTTTTGATTTGCACCAGGGACCTTATTTGGGAGTTCAAAAGAGGGAACCTAGTGGAGAAATGAAGACGCACTTATTTTCATTTTGAAATAAACATCTGAGTATGTAAAAAGGAAAGAAAAAATGCGAAAAGGATCCTTTGTTTGAAGGAATTGTGGCAGCAATCGAGACGTTTGTACAATTTCAGCTTTTCGGATGGAAAATGACCTTTAGTTGAGCAGCAAAGCACAGGAGCAAAGGAGGCCATGATCCATCGATCACATAATTTTAGTTCAAACGGGTGAACGTACGATGCTTATAGCAAAAGTTGGCAGCAAAATTATGAAGTGAAACTGAGAGGTTGCAAAACATAAAACAATCAAACAATCTACCTTTAGTATAAATCTTAAATCTTAACCTTAAATATTCAAGGATTTTCCTTAACCCATTGCCACCCGAAGTTTTTTGAAAAACGCGCTTGTTTGGACATTTGTGACATTTTATGGTCATTTGTGAGCTAAATCTGCTCAAAACTTCCTTTGCAACATGAAAACATGCGTGTCTTTCCCCGAGCGTCGTGTTTTATGATATTTTGCTCGGGAATGCGCAAAAGGCAAAATTTGGAATTGTTATCGGGTTAAAAAGTGATCTGCGGCTTATCGTTTTTTCCATGTTATTTTTTTGGTTGGCCTTCTTCTCCTTTTCCTATCATTTTGGCTGCAGTTGTTGGCCTTCTACTGGGCTTGCCTTCAGTCCAAAAATTCCCGAGAAAGCGTGATCCAAACAGGAAATTCGTGCCATAGAGTTGCCAAGGGTAGTTGAGGAGATTTTTTCGCCGAGTTTTTCACTCAAATTTGTAAGAATTTCTTTGTGTACATTGTGCTCAGTTAACTCTGTCACTCTGGATCTGGGTACCATTGAAAAGATCTTTTCTTCTTGCAGAGATTGAGTATAAGTGATACTTTTTTTGATAAAACATGATGACGTCAGAAGCGGAATTCGCCATTTTCACATTGCCCATAATACACCTTGTTTGCCCCCCAAAATTTTGCATAAGCATTGTCTTCAGATTCTCTTGGGACGACTGTAATATCCAGGAGAATTGGGAAACAAAGGTTATGCAAAATTTTGGGGGGTAAACAAGGTGTATTATGGGCAATGCGAAAATGGTTAATGGCCGGTTTTGGCCGGCGCGGGCACCATTGTTTTAAAAATTGTTAAAATGTTCACACTGTCAGTCATTTTCCCATTTTCCGCGGTGTCACGCGCCTCACACTCGACGGACTGAAGTAGAAAAGCTTCTGATACAGTTTTGTGTCGGTATCCCATTAACGGGCGGTGAAATACTTTAACGGGAACGACGAATAGCGAATTTTGTCCTGAAAAAAATATGCGCTATGAATACACTCTTTTTTTTATATAAGAACGTCTAATTTTGTAGCTGAGGCTGAACATTCTTATATTTTTTTGCGATTTGAGGCTGAAAGCGTTCTTTAAATGTTCTTAGATTTACATGTTATAGTATTTCATGATGCGAACGTGAATAGGAAACCTATCAAAGTTCATTGCTGGCTGAGATGTAGTATGAAGTTTCTTGCACATTCTTAAGCGACTTGCTCTGATACCACGTGCGAGATCTCTCGTCAACCAACAATGGCTAAATTTGGCTTCAGAAAAAGCATTGAACATAGAGATTGACAACGGGACAGTACGCGCAGCAAACCATTCGTTAACCAACATTTAAAATATACAGTGAGCAAAATGAAAGCGTTCTTAATCGAGTCTCAGCCTGGGGAATGTTCTTAATACGTTCTTAAAATGTTGGTTTATTTCAGCCTTAACGTTCTTATAAAGAAGGTTCTTATAAAAAAAAAATAGTGTAATATCTTGTTTTGATTCCACCTTGTGCCAATAAAGCTCAAATTATTTTGCAAAAAAAGGACTGTTGCACCTAAATGGGAGTATATTTTTCAACCATTTAGGTAAACCTCTATACCCTCAAGCGTCTGAATTTGACGACGAAGAATTTGGCCGTGTCATGCAAAGAGTGCTTCTTCCAATGGCGTTGGATTTTCACGTGCGATCACGCGAGATTGATATTAACGAACTAGCCGCTGACCAACTGTCTGAACTTAATGGGTCTGAGGACGAGAAGAACGAGGCTATAGAGGTGCGGAACCCTTGTGATTTGTTTTTTGTTTGTTTATTATGTAATATATAGAGCTGCAAATAACGGTACGTCTTCCAATTTAAACGCCCATTTTGTTACCTTGACAATGTGTAGTCGTGCAGTACTGTAATATGACGTCCGCGTGACGTCACTAAATTTTTGTCCGATCATGATGGGAACGTAGTCAGGCACATTTCGCGAGAAAAAAAATCCAGGCCTGATAAATGGATTTTGGATATATATATGAAAACCGAGTCACTTTTTGTCAGCTGTCAGATGTGCTTTAAAATTGGGCCAAAAAAAGGAGAAGAGTGAAAATAAACAACGCCGAAGTAAAGCTAAGAAAGTGGAGAGGAGAAAACAAAAATTAATGTCGTTCCTTTTAATTTTAATTTTAAATTAAATTCAAACCGAGTTGCGCTGAAAATCGCGGCCAACCCAGTTTTCATAAATCTACCCATACATTGTGAATTTCGTGACTGAGTCTGGGCCGAGAACCACTGCCATACGTACGTATACAACTTACTTATTATACGTGTTTTATCATATGGCCGTGTCTCACATGGACTGGAAACTAGCGAATTCACGAATTTGATTGGCTGAAATGATATTGACCGCGGTCTAAATGGAATATTAGCTTGACAACAATAAAAAGTAAAGTATACAAATTTAAGTTCAGCTCATCGCTATTCACAAACAAAATGTCAGCGAGAACGAAGCAGTGTCGTTAAGCAAATTTTAGTTTCTGTTTGGCCATGTAATAAACGTCTTATTAACCGAGCTTAGTCGGTCTGTATGGGAGAATCTTGACCTCGGTTCTGAGTACAGACCTCACTGCGTTCGATCTGTACTTACGACCTCGGTCAAGATTCTACCACACAGACCTCCCGGTCGGTTAATAAGAGCTAATTAAAATCCTGAAATAATTCGTCTTCCATAGAAAATAGCGGGTGGCGACTCAAGCATGCAACAAGTGTTCACAGACACTTTGGGTACAGAAACTCCTTACACGGAAGAGAAAGTGAAGGAGGCCATTAAAGCAGTCAATGAATCCAGATGGCAACGCTTACTACTGCTTCTAGATTATATTGAGGATCAAGGTGAGAATTCTGCCATCAAACTATTTATTTATGATGTTTATTTTGTTATATTGCAGTTTTCCCTGCCTTTCACAATTTTCTGAATATGTCACCGAATTATCCTCCATGCGTGTTCATAGTTTAGTGTGCTCTTGTCACCTGATTGAGGTCACGTATAGGGCCTGTCACCGGGAAGCACTAGTCTGGTTATTTTATCAATTGAAGACGGTTGCCATTGTTTATCCGCCTTTTGCCCATGGCATCGCGTGTTTTCTAACAATTGAATCACTCTCTGGGCTTGCGTTTCTGTTGCCCTCAATTTTGCTGTAATGTATCAAACACGAGAGACAGTGTTTCATCACATTTCTAAACGCCAAGAAAAGAGTTGAGAATACGACGCAGCGGAGTATTTTTAACGAACTTCGTGGTGTTTGGATAGCCGATGAAACACTGTCTCGAGTGTTTGATATATCTTCTCAATCGAAACAAAAACTAAGGAGTAAACGGAGAAATAAAATCGTCAAAATCTATGCTAATTTAGATCGGGTATCCAAACCACGGACACGGTTATGATTTTCTTTGTTTTAACTCGATGAATTATTAATGAGTTTGCGAAGTAAATTTAAAGACCCATAACCGACCAGTATGCATTGCTTGCGCCTGTTGTTGTTTTGATAAACTCATTAACGAGGCTCCAATGCCGTCTCGGCACACGTACGAGCTTCGTGGACAGATTCCATGAAATACCAGGCCAATGCCTTCTTCACGGTCTTTGCTTTTCGACTCTTTGGAAGAAAGTAATGTCGGCGAACGAAGAGTAAATCCGCACGGCTCAACTGTGGTGGAAAATGAAGCCAGTATGAACGTAGACGAAGTCGGCGAGATAACAGAGGTTTGTAGATTTAAGCATTTGACATAAAAAAATGAAGCCAAGGATATCGACGGATAACGTAATAAAGAGAACCTCGAGCTACAAATTCGTACGACTGTTCAGGATACCCAGTGGATGTAGTTGTATGCAGATTACTAAGAAATCAGAATTTACCGACTTGGATTAAATATGGCATCTCGAGTTTATCGCGCGCAATGCATACTGGTAGGCTATGGGCCTTTGGTCACACAGTGTTTCAACCCATACCTTCAATAAAAGGGACTCTGAGCAGGGGCGGTACGCAGCTCTTTACAAGGTCCCACAGTATTGGCTGAAAAAATGATAAACAAACAACAGTCACAATGGACCCTAGCCCGAAAACAATAGTAAGAGCTGCGCACTATTAAGATACAATGTAATTAGAGATTCTAGAGAGATGCGAACTATCTCTCTAAGCCTTTTGCTCATAACTACATTACACTAGCTTATGGCTTGTTTGTTATTCAGTTTATTGCCCAGCAAACACAACGCGGAATATGTAGCAATCAGCTGTCCAACTTTTTCAATTAGTTGAAATGAAAACATATTGCAAGCTTAATCGATGTTAGCTCCCTTTTAACGGCTTCATTGGCCGGAATACGAATTTTTTCAAACCCTCTCTGAGAATTAATAACAAAGAATGTGAGCAAATCAAATATATTCTATATCTCAGGTTTTACTGACGGTAGCGGCCTCGGGTCATTGGATCATGAGATGAATAACGCCGGTGCTGGGTTTATGAATGCGGTATTTGTTCTGAAGAAAGAATTAGAGGCCGAGGGGAAACTATCCGACTATGTCGCCACCATGAAATGGTACAACGACTTCGGTGAGATTTATCAAGATCCATTCGAGTACGCTGGTACGTCTGCTGATCGCTTGAGAACCATTTCATTGTGGAGGTAACTTACTATTTCTGTCAAATACTTCTTTTATAATTTGGTTTTATCAACTGGGTTGGGAATCGCTCCGACGAAGGGCTAACGCTCGAAACGTCAGCTCTCGAATCTCTTTACGGTGGCCAATTCACATTATCAACCCAGTTGATAAAACCAAATTATATTGTTATACTTCCCACCGACGCAGCACCACAGTTTCTTTAGAAACCTACCCCCTCTAATACTTCTATAGTTCGTTAGAAGCAATGATCTCTGTGTAGCACCTTATACTAAGGCTACGTTTACACGAGCGCGTTTTCCAATCGACACGGTTTCAACCGCATCGAAAACGACACGGTTTCGAACTGTTTACACGGAGCCATCTAACCGTTTTCCAAGTGTTTTCCAAAGCGTTTTGGATAACCAAGCGCTGTCTTCCGAGCGAATTTTGCCATGTTTACTATTTGAGAGCCGGCCAATTTCACGCAAATTGGAAATCGTTTTCAAATCGATGCCGTTTCCCCATTTCAGCCGTTTACGCGAGAAATGAAACCGTATCGTTTTGAAAACGCTCCACTTTTGACAGCGTTTCCAAAACTACCCGGTTTCAATTCAGCGCCGTGTAAACAAAAGGTGTAAACGCAGCGAAAGCGATGCGGTTACAAATGAAACCGCGTTCGTGTAAACGCATCCTAAAATTCACTGGAGTATTAGCCTGTGGACAGGCATCCCGAACGCTCAGGCAGCGGGGCAATGTGAAGAGAAGCCTACACACATCTTCTAAAATCGCGGCTACCGCCCACAAGTACCCAGCGGATTGCTTAGCTTGTCAATGGTCAAATGACTGTTATTGCAGTTGAGTCTGCGATAATATATTCTTTTGTTAATACGGCATGCGAACGAGGCGAATTGGGTCACCACATCGCACAACACAATGCACAATGACCCTTTAGCCTTGTTTGTATTACAAACCGCTGAGAATTGAAATAAAAGCCATTATAACCAATCAGCGTGCGCTGGAAGTAAAAATTGCAAACCAAGATAAACAACGTGAAATCTTGGAGCTCGGTCGCTTGCAAACGCCATGCCTCACGGAAACCTCAAAAAACTAACAAGGCAATCGAAGACGTGATTTTCTCGCAAGTCTTGGCAACTCTAGCTTGCCTGATCATGACTGCGTAAGCCATGCATAGCGAAGTTTAGGAAGACATGTGAAGCACTGACATTTATTTTTGAAAAGCAGCAACGCTGATTTCCGTTTCGTAAACTGTCGATGCCATAATTGGTAACCAAGCTTTTCAGAATGGGCGATGCTATATCTGTTCTAGTTTAGACCTGGACTAGGTCGAAACTGGTTACAATTTTGTGATAAACTAATATACACTTACAAAATGCTTAATTGTTCAACTTCACACTAGTTTGCTTGCGGTTAGCTTTATTTGTTGGGTGGGGCAATACTGTAAGTAAAATAGACTAAGAAAGTCATCTTCTATAACGAAATTTTGTGAGGATTTGGCGGATTGGCCTGGTAGTGTAGTGGTAGTGTAGTGGTGAAATAGGAAGGTTGTCATGTAAGAAGTTTAGGCTTCGATTCTGGTTATTGACGAACATTTTCTTTTTTTTTGTTGGTAAAAAAATTCGATGATAGCCCAAAAAAGTGTCGAAAAAATGGCATCGACCGTTTACGAAACGGAAACCTGCAGCGACGACACAAATTTATAAGACAGACAGGAGCCTCGACTAAATAATAGTTTAATAAGGAAGAAAAATCGAGGTGATACTTAACGAACTTCGTGGTGTTTGGATAGCCGATGAAACACTGTCTCGAGTGTTTGATATATCTTCTCAATCGAAACAAAAACTAAGGCGTAAACGGAGAAATAAAATCGTCAAAATCTATGCTAATTGAGATCGGGTATCCAACCACGGACAAATGGTATGACATAGCTACTTTAACGAAGGGTCACGTGTTCGCTTTGTTCACAGGTTGTTTGCTGTACTTTTGATGCCTACCTCAACAACAGAAGAAAAACAGCAGAAAATACGAGACATGGAAGCACTTGGTCGATGGTACGTTAATGCTATATCACCAAATGAAGGTCTTGCTGGAACCCTTAAGCCTGACTACGTTGGTTTCCATCACAATAGCTTTTATGCGTCTGCTTACACCCCTCATGCTCTACACAAAGCTGCTCTTATTCAGTATCTGCTGAGTGAAACACCGTTTGCATTAAGTGAGTATCAGTTAGCAAATAATATTCGTTAATTTATGCGTTTGTGCCACGATAATGCGCACGTGCGGCATTGATTGACGCCGAAAGTCTTTTAACTAAGAGCAATTTAAGTCTTAAGACTGGGTGCTACCGCGAGCTCCCGCGGAGTTTGCCGTTTTCGTTCAAATTTTCACGTGCCTTCGAAAACCTTTTTGTAAGGTTATGTTGTGCTCCAAGCCGCTTCGTGTTCTCAAAGACATCAAATTTCTTGGTGTAGTTAACATAAAAATGCGGAAAATGTCATTCAAATCCTTCAGAAATGACGACTGTTATGTCTTTAACAAATTTCACATGGCCGATGAAAAAGGATTTTCACGACGTGAAAGTGACCAAAAGTGGTCAGTCGGATCAGAAATCACATTAGAGATCTTTAGATTCTACGACGAGAACGACTACGAGTAAATAGATTTGAATTTAAATTTCCTCGCAAGTACTAATAAAATAACCTCGCCAGAAATCTTCATTTTCCTTTTTATCAGCAGCAAAGTTCGCACGGTCATTTTTATTGAAGGAAGTTTGGCTTCTCCTAATCGCAAGATGATAAAACTACTAACATTTTGATAACTTGTTTTCGCCACTATGAGTTTCAGTGAGAATGTCGTAGTGGCGAAAACAAGTTATCAAAATGTTAGCAACTTTATCATTTCGAGATTACGAGAGGTCTAACTGCCTTCAATAAAAATGACCGTGCTAACTTTACTGTCGATAAAAAGGAAAATGAAATTTTCTGGTGAGGCTAGTTTGTTAGTACGTGCGAGAAAATTTAAATTCAAATCTCGTGCTCGTAGTCGTTCTCGTTGTAGAATCTAAAGGTCGCAAATGCGCACAATTATTGCGCAGGTCATTTAATTTTAAATTTCGCTGCTCCCGTTTCTGAAAGTTTGGTAAACGGTGCACTCTCTCTAAAAACGAACGATTTTCTCTACCTTGTTAGTCATTGTTTCATGACTAAGACTCCCTTTGAAACGAATGTTTTCCTAAAGCACCCAATGGAAACTTCGAAACATGCAGTAAACTTGTGCCTTATGAAGCTTCACAGCGGGTGAGTTAACTTTTCAAAGAAACGACCCGTTTCCGGAATTAGAGTTTTTGTCCTTCCCCTAAAGGTGCTTGTGAGAGAAGTGACTTTAACTTTGTTTTCCGAAGTGAATGTTACCTCAACTCTAAAAGTGTCTTTTATCCTGACAGGTACCGAAACAAGTGGACACATTAAGAAAGGTCTTGAGTCAATGAGGATTGTCTCTGTTAAATATTCCTCTCCAAACAGTGTTTCTGGTCGATTTCCAGGATATTTTCGTGCAATTCTGGCGAAAAACTTTCCAGCTTATGCCTACATCGGTGCTACTGCTCCAACAGCAAATGAAGATGGTTCCCTGGGCGAAATTTCTTCTCTTAACACGGAAAACGTCATGATGTTTTTGCGACTGTATGATCCAGAAAATAGTGAGGTTAGCGACTATTTGGGAGACGGCACAATTTTTACCAGCATTTATTATCTGAATTCCATTGGCTCTGTCAATATCATGGAGGAAATAAACGCTACGGCCACCTCGATGAGTATAGAAGCAGAGAGTTCTCCCCAGGGATGCTGGACCAAAAATTATGCAGCCTTTATCGTCCAAAGGAGAGACGACTGGGCGGTTAGTGTGAAAGGATTCAACAAGTTTGTTTGGGACTTTGAGGCTTCAGGAAATCAGAATGTGTTCGGGCTTTACCAGAGTCACGGTGCGCTTCTTGTTGCTAACAGCGAGGAGGCTCTTAAAACACACGATATCGACAACGGCTGGGACTGGACACGACATCCGGGTACTACTACCATCAAAATGAATATTGAACAGCTCGTCAGTGAGAATCGCAGGTTCGGAAAAGTATTATAATAAATATAATTTGGTTTTATCAACTGGGTTGATAATGTCAATTGGCCACCGTAAAGAGATTCAAGAGCTGACGTTTCGAGCGTTAGCCCTTCGTCGGAGCGAATCAAGGAATTGTGCGTCGTGTGTTTTTATATACAGAAAGATGGAGCTTCGCTATTGGCTGGTGCCTGGTAACGTGAAAACTTCGGAATAAATTGGTTGAATGAAAAGCGTTCGTTGATACCGTGAGGGTTAAGAGTGCCGATTTGAAAAATAAATTTTTGTTCTAGAGTTTTACGGCTTTCCGTGTTTCCTTGGTGAAGGGAAAGGCCGCAGACTGCCATATGTTGCTTAGAATGATTTGGGAGATTGAAGTGTCTCGCGACCGGTTTCGATGCATAAATAGCTATTATAGATTCTGATAGTGACAAAATGATAAGATGAAATAACAGAGCATATACTGTATTTCATGGTAGCATATCATATAGTCTCCCACCATATGCCAACAACAGCGCGGGACAAACAAAAAATTGCGTACTAGGTATAAAGCGTGTCATATATAACCTTAGCTCACGAAGAGTTCTGCATAGCTCAGTTTGTTAGAACGCCCAACCGGTGTCTATGAGGTCATTTTCATATTAATGGAATAATTATTACAACAACAACAACTTAATTTGTACCCCTGAATTAAATTGAATTAACAAAACTAGGAAGTATAAAATGAAATGAGTACATGGATTCCCGAAATAACCACCATTGGCTGATCAGAAACTGGCCAGCCATGTTTTAAGGGATCCTCTGCTCTCGAGGCAAGTTCAGGTTGAGTTGCTATTCTGCGAAGAGGAACTTATAGTTCAAAGTAATTACTAGGAGTAGTCAGAGATTACAAGAGTGCGTTCGAATTCTTTAATTAGCGTCAGTTTGATTGATTTCGTTTAATAACAGAATAGAATAAAACAGTGCACAATTTTTAACGATATTTGAATTATCTCTATAGATATTACCAACCCATGGAGCTGGCTGGTGGACTTACGCTGATCGGTGGTGGAGACTATCCGACCGGCATGTTTGGAATGGAGTTTTCACAGCCTCCGTATCGGTTTCCCGACGATGCTTTTCAATCGAACATTACCTTTACCTTCAAAAAAAGCGTATTCTTCGCCGATTACGTCATCATATGTTTGGGCAAGGGCATCACCTCCACCGAAAGCTCTCCTAATATCACTCAAGTGCGTTCGCTTGTTTTCGTTTATTTGCTCGTAATCTTTTGTTCGTTCGTTAGCTAACTAGCTTATTTATAACAATTAAATTGCCAGCTTATTCATTAAGTTGGCTGTAAATATCTTCTTAGCAAGAAAACTGTTCTAAATTTCATGTAATATTTCTTAAACTCATTACTAATTCATCAAGTTAAAACACAGCAAATAAGAACCGCGACCGTGGTTTGGGAATGGGATTTTAATTAGCGGAGATTTTTTTCTTCCTATTTTAAGTTTAGATTGAGAAGATATATCAAACACTCAGAGGGTGTTTCATTACATTTCAAAAATATCCCGCTTCGCGTCGTATTTTCAGCTCTTTTCTCGGTGTTTGGAAATGTGATGAAACACTGTCTCTCGTGTTTGACATATGAAATCATCCCATCCCTGAATATTTGCCGTTGTACTAAATGAACTTACCTTTTGTTTCATTTCAGACCACACTATTCCAGAACAAGTTGCTAGATGCTGGCAACCCATCATCAATTGTCATAAACGAAACAACTCATTCACTCAGCACTGATTTGGCTAAAGAGCCTTCCTTCTTTGGGACAGACGACTTTGCAGCGACACTTATGGATGTAAACGGTAACTAACGTGCAGATGTAAACTAACGTGCAGATATCTAAAGCCTGATGTCAGGTTAGCTTTTAAGGGTGCTCGCTCTTTTGAAAAACAGCAAAATAAATTTAATTACTTTAAACAGATCAGAGAGTGGTCTACAGAGAACTTAGCTTTGGTTTGTTATGACGTCACTTGGCGTCTCTGATCGCATTACAGTCGCAACCATTTTTAAAATAACGGAAATAGTAAGAAAACAAGCCAAAATGCTAGCAACATGATTTTTGATATTTTACTGAAAAAATAAAGAAATTATGTCAGCAATGTAACTTTTTGGCCAAATCTAAATTCCGTTATGTGGTTGCCATGGTAAATCATGAGCGCGCAATTCACACATCAAAATGTACGCCAAGGATAAATGAAGAGCTTCTGAAAATTTGGATCAATCATCGTTTCTGTGAAAACCCTTCCTCACCCCACCCCTAGATCATGTTTCTGCAGTAAAGCCACAAGTCACTGAGAAACATACTGTAGGCTTGGGGTGGGGTGGGCGGGGGTTTGGTATCGCCCCATTTTACGTCAGAGGGCTAACTGGTTTAAATTACTGAACAGTGTTCAGTTGATACAGTCTGAGTTATGCATTTTCTTGACACACGCTCGTCGGTGCTATTATGACAACCAACTGAATATTTTGCAAAGACCGGAAAATTAATTACGTGACATGATTAATCTCAGTACTAAATGTAGATAAATTTTTGATATAGGCGTATGGGCCGGGGAGAGGCCTGGGGGGAGGGGCAGCAAGAGAAATTTGGGCAAGGCAACTTGGGAGAATTTTTTGGGCAAATGGTCCATAGCCCCCCCCCCCCTCGGCAAAAAATTGCCCGTACGCTTATGATTTTTGTTACTATTTTGAGAACTTATGGTTTCGTAAGACCTAAAAGGTGATTCAGATTTTTCTTCTCATTTTCTTCCCATACAAAAAGGCAACAGTTACTACATACCAGAAGCTAACAGCCAAGGGTTGAACACAATGATCAGTCTCCAAACGTCCAGGGATCAACGAGGAAGATCACGGGAGACATCTGCTCGTTATGCCACAGCATGGCTGGACCACGGGGTTAACCCAACAGACAAAGAATATGAATACACCATACTGGTGAACCAAGCAGCAAACGTCGTTCGGGTACAGGGTACTCCTTTGTCTCGGTTGTCTGTAAATATTTTCACCTAATTGCAGTACGTTGTCGAAGAAAAGAAGAAAAATGAAAATAGGAATTAATTTGGCAGACAGATTCCATTTTAGGAAGTAATAATTCTAAACCACTGTCATCAGTGTGGTACTGAATAACTTTCTCTTTTCATATTTTAATTCTGTTAATGTAATATGGGTATTCCCGTGACTTACGGAAGCTATGAGTAGCTATAAAGCTAATTTATTAATAATGTTGTTGCGTGTAAATTGCCCATTTCAGATCACGCGATACACCTTATTCCAAACTGTCTACCATGCTATTGTTGGTATTCAAATTAGCCCTTCTTGCTTCGTTTTTAAGCTCAAAAATCAAAAGAATATTTTATCCGAAACGAGGCAACAAGGGTCAATTTGTATGTGCATAAATCAGCGGCCATTTTGAAATAAGGTGTATGTTCTCTCAAGAATTGTTCCTTTGTCCAGTTGGAAATTATTCATTCATTTTCGAGTGTATTTGTTTGAATTTGAAAGGAATAAGTGCCAAGGGTAACTTCACGTGGTTTGAAACAAACAAACAAACGAAGCTTAAAAGGTCGGCTGTTAGGTGTATATGATGGTGTTAAGGAATGGTGGAGAGCGAGGCTTTTTCTAGGTATTCCCTTACTATCAAACGGACTGCGCGTGTGTATTTAAAGTCTAATTATGGTCAGCACCGCGAATTCTGACACTCTCTGTTGGAGGAATTTGCCTGCAATTGGTGGGTGATTAGAAAAAAATGATGAAACTAGCCATAGGAAGCGAATACGTTCTAAAGGCGGATCATTGCTCTGACCTGTTTATAGAATACCAAATTGTGAGAAATTTAGTATAACAGACCGAAACAAAAGTGTGCTATAGCTATCGACATTACTCCCAAACAAATGAACCCAACTTGAATAATTTAGTGTGGGAGGCGCAGTGGCCTAATGGTTAGTGCGCTAGACTCCGGATCGGATGATCCGGGTTCGAGCCTCTAGCCGGGGCACTGCGTTGTGTTCTTGGGCAAGACACTTTACTATAACAGTGTCTCTCTTCACCCAGGTATATAAATGGGTACCGGCGAATTTACTGCTGGGGGTAACCCTGCGATGGACTAGCATCCCATCCAGGGGGGAGTAGAAATACTCTCTGTTGCTTCATGCTACAGAAACCGGGATAAGATCCGGCCTGATGGGCCACTAGGCCCGACTGTAGACTTACCTTTACCCATAAATTAGTTGTCTTTGTTCTTCGATTTCTGTACGATTCAGTGAAATGACTGAGCCTGTCCTAGTAAAATATTTTTTGTTCCTAACTTAGATTACTGGTCGACACGAAGGGACGATTCCTCCGGGACTAGAGGAGTTGCAGAAACTTTTCCTCCCCGGTGTGCCGACCCTTTTTTGTTGCTGCTGTCTCTACACTGAATATGCTTTTTTACATGTTAGAGATTGGCTGAAAGACAAGCAACTGACGACAACAAAGTGTATGAAGTGCTCCAAAGAGATAACGAAGCGCACGTGGTGCAGATCAATGATTGCCCCAGGACAGGTGAAACTCAGTATGGATATGTGTTTTTCGACAAATCTGCCCGCACCCCTGGACCTGTTAGACGTGTTAACACGGTATGATTTTTAAGCATGCTCAATGTGGATTAGTTATTAATTCGTGATACATTATTTCATATAATTATCAATATACGCGGCCAAATTGAAATCCGGCCTCGTCAAAACACACGCTGTGCGGGCCGCAACGGCCCTGAAACTTATTGGTTCACGCGATGAATTTTAGCCAATCAGATTACGTTCAGACCGTTTGACGCGGGAAAACCATCGAGGTGCGCGTGTGAGCGAACAGCAAGCTTTGAAGTTCAGTTTCACACAAAAAGAATAGCTATAAATGGGAAGAATGTAGACAAACAATTCGGATTGAGACCTGAAGATAGACTAGAAGCAAAAGCAAAATCCAGAAGAAACAAAGAAAGCAAGTTCTTGTCGTCTTTACATGAGGCGAAACATCGTTCGCTTGATTCCTGCGGTCGAGCAAAATTAGCTCGGCTGAAGTACTGCGGGGATTTTAACATTTTCAGCGCGAAGTAAGTTCTTACTTGTATTCTTGAAAACTTTCCTACATTTGTTAGTTATAAGGATGTTATTTGGTCTTGTATATTGATAATAATGATAATAAAAGGACTTTTGAGGGAATATTGTTTATTTGCACCCGCGTAATGTCATTTGCGGCCAGAGCGGCAGCGAGCGCAAACAAACAATATTCCCTCTCAAAAAAGTTATTTTATTCCCTTATTGAAAGACTAAAAAAACCCGACGGTGTGTAGCTTGGGCAAAGATATTACTTTTTCCTTCTAGAATCATCATGTTGGCCATCAATAAAATGCTCTATCTCACAAATTTTAGCTAAATTGCTAGTTATAATTGTTTCATTTAGTTACTTGTTCCTACGTTGAAGGTGTCAATATAATACGCTCTAATGATGAGGGTGCTGGGGACAACAAAAGTCGAGTAAATTAACTAAAAATATTAATGACTTGCAACTTTAACAGAAGAGCGAAGGCAAAAACGTGATAGGGGAATAAAAGCCTCGAAATTTATGTTACCATAGTTGCTTTTATTTTCCCCAGTTTGTTTCGATTTGTTACCCTTGTTTGATTGTCGTTCGTAAAATCCTGGGTGGTACGAAGATGGAATTGTACATTAAATTACTTTTTCTTCAGGTTCAAGGTCTATATCGAAAAAGGTTTATAAAGGTTTATAAGTCGATAGCAACAGAGAGCAAAGTCAATAGCAACTGAGAGCAAACAGTTAAATTGTTTTACAATAGCCAAGTGACCGTTTTATTGAGCGTAAAAATGGAGCACTATCTATTCTGTGATAGAAAGGGAGTGAGGGTTCTCAGAAAATGGCGACCGCTTCTTCACGTTTGCGAAGTATTTTCCTTGTCTGTGAAGAAGATTTTTATGATCTTGTTGTTAATTTTTGGAAGTCTAGTAGCTAATTATACTGGGGCAATTAGATTATTCGCTGTCGATCTCGTGATAGTTTATTCGGGCCTCGCCCTCATCAACTCTCAGGTGATGAAAATCTAATTGATAATTAGCATACAACCCAGCAACCAAATATTAGGCAAAAATGCCACCTATTTGCCTACACAGGCGCCTTCTATTATGCGATATATTCAACTCGGCTGCGCATCGTTGCCTATTTCGTTTATAGTTTACCACCAAATTTTCTCCGATTCTGATAGGTTTAAATTGATCACATGACGCGATAGTGTTCATCCACAGAGAGACACCATCAGCCCATAGTGCCCGTCCGAGGAAAATCCCATATAGATAGTACTCGCCCATGAACATTTTTTGTAAACAAGCGGCCCTATAGGGAAATAATTTTTTGGGTTTCTGTATTTAGTGGGTTTCTTGTCTGTTTTTAGTTGCCCATTGGCAATTTGATGTTATTAAAACCAGCATATTATCCCTCGAGGCTTTGCTTCACGGGCTGACAGTTTTTTTAAGAACATAAAATTTCCAAGGAGTAACTATCAGCTGATAGTTCCTCGACAGAAACTCTCTATTGTTTAAAAGAAAAATGAGGACGTCTAATTGCACGGTCGTTAGTATGATAGAAAATAAAATCAGGTTTCAGAGGTGCAACACAATCAGTGCCTATTTATTTTAAATTTACATAACCAAATTACTACATTATGTAACAGGCTCCTTGCTTGGTGATGGTGGAAGAAGTGGATAGAAGGAACTTGTATATCGCTGTCTCTTCTCCAAATCTGAACTTCAACATCACCAGGGACCTTGAAATTGGCAGTATGGTGAATGGCACAGAGAGATTCTACTCCTTCAGTATGCCAGTAGACATAGAGGTAATGCGAAAATTTTCTATATATTTACAGGATGTGAAATTTTCTTCATTACTCACAACTATATCAAAATGCTTGATTCTCATTGGTTCTTATCACGTGCAATATTAATGTCGATGAACAAAGTGTTACTAAAGGGTGGTTGGGCAATCTTTCTTCGAAGGTGATTCGATCAAATTGGTAACTGAGGCTGGTTTGAGATTTTCGTTCCATTTGAGTAACTTTGGAGCAAATTTGACCACGGGGTCTGTCACCTCTTCCCACAACAAACCATTCTCGTCCCCAGAGCCGCTTGTTCCTCTTAGCCGGCTGGGCCTGTGCATGAGGAACAAGTGGCTCTGGGGACACATGATCTGATTCGCTGAAATAAAACAATGGGAGTCCAATTACATCAGGCGTTTTAAAATCCTTTGTCGTTAGCACGTTTAAAACGGGAGATTGGATTGGACCCTTTTTTAGACTTCAGCCAATCAAATCGTGTGTCCCCAGAGCCACTTATTTCTCGTGCACAGGCCCAGCTGGGTAAGACGGACAAGCGGCTCTGGGGACGGGTTGCTAGTTTCCCAGGCCCCTTTGCGTTGTTGTTACATCTGTTCTTTCCAGCTACCCCTAAACTCCAAACAACCTGGATCAACTAGATCCGAAAATAAATCGGTCAAAAGCGAATTGAAATATTCATAATATTCGATATATATGTTGGTTTAGGTGACTATTAGAAATGCAGTTAATGTGGCTACTGGAGACGTTAGAGTGAACGGAGAAGTTGTCCAAGAAATGGACAAAACAAGCCATGTGGAAGTGAGGCCAAAATCGAACGATCCGACAGAGGGTCGTATTATCATGTTCAAACAGCTTACCAAGGGATTCACTAAAGAAGTAAAGCTCACACGATCATGAATTCGCCTAAAAGGAACACGTGGCCATAATAATTAATTTTTTCCTTTGATTATATAAATTATAATACAATAAACATATAATGGAATTAATTCTGTGACTAAAATTTATTTTATAATAATTACCATTAAACTAAATTAATTTTGTGACAATTAATTGATAAATTGATATTCTGATAATTATTGAAATTTATTCCCCCATTAATTTTCGTTCCTCAGATATACAGAACCTACATTGAGCTTTTTGTCAAAATTTATTTATCATGTGGTTGTTTATACAGTAACTTAAATTTCGAAATATACATGGACGTTATCCAATCATCTTATTTATATGCAGCAATTTCCTTATAATCATTTTTAGATTAAACCACACTGGGAATCGGTCCATACTGTATTTGCTCTATTAAATGCCACCCAACCCCCTCCCCCAGAGTTTAGTTAAAACCTGGCCTGAAGAACCCGGCTTTAATTTGATTCGTGCATCTTATTCCAGTCCACTGATTGTTAATCGACTGTACTAAGAAAAAACGAGTTAATTAATAATAAATGTATTTAGTGAATATTAACACAATTAATTGATTAGTATAATTTTAAGTAAAAAGTTAAACAATCCTTAACAACAAAATTAAAAAAAAGAGATTAATATGAGAGATACAGGGGCGGATTCAGGAATTTTTGATGGGGGAGGAGGGGGGCGAGGGTCTAAAGTTGAATTATAATAAGAGATCCTGTCGATGTAAGAATTTCAGCGTCAAACAAGTATAAAAAAAATCCGGTTAGGGAAGGTGAGGGTGGGGGGAATGGGGGTAGTCCGTACACCAGACCCTTCCCCCGGATCCGCCACTGAGATGCCATGAGCTTTAATTGTTGATGTATGAGAAGTGAGTGAAGTAATGAACAATAATGGCTTAAAAAACCCGAGTTTTAACGAGTTTTCGGAAATTTGAAAAGTTTGTTTACTCCGATGAAACTTTTAGTATAAGTTCACTCTCCCTTATCGTAAAAATTAATATGTCAACTATGTCCACAAGTTTCAGCCAAATATCCACCTTCATTTTCCAGTTTTCTGTCACAAAATTTCAATATTAACACAATCTCACTCGTCATTATCATCATTAACAGTTGTGCTTGATTTTATCTGCATAAACTAATTAAAATGCAAGATGGCGGGTCAACTGTCCTCATATGACGTCAAGCTCAGGGCTTTCTTTTTGAGGTACATTTATTTTGTGTGCCTTGATACAGCGAAAACGTCCGGAGGGGTTCCACCAACGCCAGCCTCCACTCTTCGCGAAGGGCGTTACGTTTTTATCCGGCGTTTAATTAGACAATGTATGACTTAAAAGGTTGGGAAGTTGCCCTTAATGCTACCTGTGGAAAAAGAGTGTAAATAAAAATGGTATAATCGCGTCAAAACTGGCCCACGGTGACCATGGATAATTCTTCTTCCTATAAGTTTTAATGCCTCTGGTTTCAAGGTTTTCGAGAAACACTCGTTTTTGAACGCTTGGCTTTCATTTCGGCTTTTGCTGGATCCGCATAATTTGTAATCTTGGCCGCTGATTCAAACTTGTTAGCTTAGCAACTGCGCCACCGTGACAAAATCGCTGTCGAAACGCATGGGACAACCTGTATCGAAAGATTTTCCATTTCTGAGCCACTTTAAAAAATGATCGATCTGTCTCCTTTCCATTTTTTAGCCCTGAAGAGTGATGGAAATGGAAACAAAGCCTTGAAAGTTTGTTAATACGTACGGTGATGTAAAATCATCACAAAAACGCTTCTTTCTTGGATCCTACGGCTCTGTATACTCTCATTGCTTTCGCCGTTTTTACAGAATTTATTTTTACAGTTTTTCTTTTCTTCTCTTTTGCCAGTTTTCTAGAATAGCCCTGACTCGCTCTGCTTTGTGGCGTTGCCGGCTATTTCGCCTTTTTTTAGATAGCTAGCCCCTGGCTAATTCGCTTTTGCCTGTTAAACCTTACTGTAGAACAATAGTTTCTTTAAAATTGAAGGCGCGCCTCTCATGAACAAAAAACACGGATTGGCCCAAAACATACGTATGCGATTTCCCGCCAAGAAAAGATGGCATCCTCTTCCCCCGTATCAGGCTGTCCTGTAACTCCCCTCCCCTTTCCCCAGAGTCTGTCCGAACGCATGGACGCTCGCTCGTATGGTCACGTGACTACCAAATTCTCTCGACTTGATGACTTTCCTGGCAAAAAATTTTTACCCATATTGCGCCGCTGGCGCGCCTCGCACGCTGGAGATCCGCTAAAAAGTAGAGCCAAATAAATCGTTTAGTCATTGTATTGCGTTTTATGACAACCTAAATTAGTCGAAGGACTTGGTAGGGTAGATTCGGGTTATACATTTTGAATTGAATGATTTAGAACTTCAGTCTGGAGAGCCTAGTGCGGTTATTTCACTGTCTATAAAATAAAATTAACATAAATGTTCTACTCAACACTAGAAACTGATCAATATAAAAAATTATATTCGCGTTAATTGAATTATTGTTGTGTAATTATTAAAGGAGCTCTGTCATTGATGACTCATCTTGGAAAATTTAGCCTCATTTTTTCATCCAAAGCCATCCTTGTTTCTTTTCAGCTTATTGTTACCTGTTCGTGGTGTTTCTTCCTCGATAAACTAATATTTCTAGGTTTCTTTTGATTTAATGACCAATATATATCTGGATATTTTAATATTCAGCCTAAAACAATAGACATCACTGCGAGAATCCCACAAACTCTATAATTTATACCGCGGAGCCTCGTACTGAGGTCTATAGTTTTAGGCTGAATTTTAAAATATCGAAATTGGTCTATTACCTTATTGGTGGGAGGCGCAGTGACCTAATAGTTAGTGCGGTCTGGGTTCGAGCCTCGGCCGGGAAACTGCGTAGTGTTCCTGGGAAAGACACTTTACTCTCACAGTGCCGCTCCGTCACGATATTTTGAGTAATTTTTGTGACGAACCCTATTCCCCTTAAAATGAACGAAACACGTAAATAATAGTTTACTATGGAAGAAAAACACCAAAGAGGTGATACCAAACCAAAAAGGCACAAGGATGGTTAAGGATGTAGAAGACTTAGATGGATTGCAATGACGAATTTGAAAAATTTTGGCTAAGTTTTCAAAATGCACAAACCTCCAAAGGGCCAAATTTTTTATTCAACAAACTCATATTTGAAGTAAACTCAACAAAATTACTGAAGTCTGATTGGACAAGAATAGTAAAATTAATCCTTTCTGAAAGACCTTTTATTACTGTACGTCTTATAACGATTTCCGAAGATGAAATAAATACCTTAAAAGATTTCTGAAGTTCATCAGAACCTGATCCAAGTTCTTTCAAATAGTTTCGAAGTTGAACCGAAGTTTACTGAAGATTTTCGAAGTTGGTCCAAAAGTTAAAGTAATCTGAAGGCGAACCGAGAATTATAATTATATAAGATTTGATGCACGGAAATTTGTTCGTCATATTTGTTGAATATAATTAATGAAGTCTAAATAAAAAAAGTTACAAGACCTGCTTGTTACATTGTTTAATAGGTGCTCATGATATTTTAAAAGTACTCAAATTGCCTTATATCAGTAACAGGCTTATTAACCGAGAGTGAGGTCTTTAAGTGAAAATCTCAAGCCCAGGCTCGTCTAAATACGAGAGGGCTGGGAGAATTAGAGTTAGGCAAAACAGACGCGTCTAGGGTTTGTATAACTTTCGACAATTCTCCCAACCCCCGGCCCCATAAACAGGGAAAAAGTTCCTTATTGCTGTTATAAAATATTTCTGAAAAATGCGAGCGGATGTAAAGCGACGGTCACAACCGCGCTTACATAATCTCATCTACGAACACGTATCGACCAATTAGAGCGCGCGTAGTAATATCTCAATTATTTTATGAAAATCTCATTTTAGCCCATTATGTTCACAACCCAGTGGATACATCTGCTGTGGACGTTGGAACAATTTTGTTGGCAAACCCAGTGCTCTTAGAATCCAGTGTAGCAGGATCTCTGACTGATTTGGGGCCAGAACAGCATAACAACCCACTGATCTTGACACGGAAGTTTTGGTTTATTAGAGCGTATACGAATGGGTTGATAGCAGAATTGACCATGAGCATTGTGTGGGTAACGGTGAAGAAGACCTTATGATCGTTGTAAGATATACTGACATGGGCGATTGTATCAATTGGCCAACAGATTCCAAATAAAGCAGTGACAGCGATGACCATTAACGTAACTCGTTTCCTCACCCGCATCACACCCTGTAAATATAGCATCAATGAATGAGTTAAAATACAACAAACTCTGGTTCTAAAATCAATGATACTGATTTGTAAATAGTCTGATCTGATCTGATTGGTTGACGGCAGAAGAAATACGATTTTACTCTAGATTGTACAGTGGAATCCCGTCTTACGGGCACTCTGATATTACGGTAACCTAGTAATTACGTCAATTTTAGAGCAGCGCCAGCGGAGCACCATGGGTATATGTCAATCATTGAATAAACACTAATAATTAACCGTTTGTAATTATCTTTATAAGTCGAATATGTCACCAATCTTGAGCGATTGCAAAGATCATCTTCAGGGTGTACTTACCCTCTGTTGATAGGTGATCTGATTACCGTCACTGCGTTTGAACCACAAAGTATACACAACTCTGGTATACAAGCAAACCATCAGCGCCACGGAAAGTGCCACCAAGACAACCCACATCCAATCATAAGCTTTAGACATCCATTCCTCGATCCAAAGACGCACACAGAAACCGCCTTTCACGTTTGATTCTAGAAACTGCGGGAGAATCAGGATGACGGAGATGATCCAGCAACTAGCAATGATCACCTGAAAGAAGAAAGTGCGGTTATCACCGCAAGTTTAATTATCAGAAACCACTGTCAGCTGTCGCAAGAAAATGTAATTATTAATATTGACCAACGTAGTAATATATAATGATGATGATGACGACGACGACCTCGACGACGACGACGACGACGATGATGTTGATTATGGTGGTGGAGGAGGTGTTTATAATTATGGTCACATTCACTGACAGCTTGTCCAAATTGCAAAAGAAAAAGAAAATGATTGTAATTATAAGGTGCCCATCTAAGCCTGGTCACTTTGCAATAGGGTCAAACAAAGTTATGGAGGGAAACATTACTGGTCTGTTTGAGGAGGTTTACTTCAACTCACACTGGTGCTAGTGCATCTTCAGTTGTCAAATTTTGTCAGGCTGCCCAACATATTTTAATGCAGTTGGGGGTTATTTCCAAGTTGCCTTCTGCCTCATATGAAAGGTTATACACCAAGACACGTCTTGAGGGGACAGCATCCCGAAAATGGTTTATTTATTGAATAATTTTGAATTGAATTATCCAGTAATTTCCCGTAAACTTCCTTCGACTGCGTCTCGGGTTTGCATAACTGTCTCGAGTTCTCTGTTTAGATGAGGCTATGTAAACACGGAAAATGTCCTCTGTTACAATATATACAAGTAGTTCAGCCAATCAGATTGCAGTAATTGCATTAGTATGCTAGTAGAATTCTACTATATCAAATTAGATCATAAAGTAAACTTCGTCATTAAAGCACCTTAAGCATACGCTTGCTAAGTTTCCCCTTGCTGTCGAGAGGGTACATAACTGCATAATAGCGTTCAACGGTGATGGCAACCAAGGTGAAAATCGACGAGGCTGCTCCTATCCATGCAATGATTCCTCCTTTGCACAAAACGGTGCCCGCCGTTCCCTCTGGGTGGGAAGAAACGAGGCTCAGAATAACATCCGGTAAAAAAAACGTGGCGTACAGGATGTCCGAAAGAGCCAGGTTTGCAATGAGAAAGTTCCTGGGAATCCTTTGAAATTTGATAAATACATAGGTTAAATAACTATATACCTTATAAAAAGAAAACAATATATTAATACATATTAGTGCTCCTCCCAAATAAAGAAAAGGCTGACGAAAATATAAGAAAACATAAGTATACCTTAAATAAAAATATGTATTGTATTCATTAAAAAATGTTTTGATAGGCCTATTCAATGTCTGCAAAGGGTGTCAGTAAAACGCGGGACCGGGGCCGGGGCCGGGCGCCGGGGCCGGTGCCGGTCCCGCGTTTTACTGACACCCCTAAAATTTTGAATTTTGGTAAGAAACAGTCAACTGATACAATTCGCCAGACTTGATGAAAACTAGACGAGAAGCGAACGACTTTTAGAAAGTCTAGTTTTCATCAAGTGTGATGAAATTGTAGAAGTTGACGATTTTTTGCCAAATCCCAGTTTGTTGTTTAGTCTGGTGCCTCTACAGACATGATGCCTCGACTATTAGGCGAGTCTTGATGAAGACTACGCAAAAGGTATCTAAAAAAGAGTAAGGTAAAGGTTCACTGAAGCGGTTTCATTTTAGGTTATGACATTATTATTTTACTATGCGAGATTCGGTTGCAAATTCTCTGAATTAAAGCGCTTGTCACCGGCAATTAGGAAATAAAAGGCCAAATGAAGCGATTCGAAAAAAATAGAAACAAAAACAAACAAATAAGCAAAATAGAAAAAAATGTTCAAATAAAAGTAGCCGTGGAATTTTTTTAAAAGTTTGTTTTTATTTTTGTTATTTAGGCATACCTCATATCTCGATTTTTCATTATGATGACGCAAACGAAAGTGTTCCCGACGACATTGATGACAGTGAGCATGGAGTGCACTGTTGCTATGGCAACACCAGCTGAATCGATCATGACTTTGATGCCGAAAACTGAAGCGACCTGGATGAAAGAAAGACATTTTGATCGGTAAATTATCGATATAGCTGTTACTAGGTACTAGTTGATACTCTAAGGTAAAAGTTATTATAGCTACCTTAAAATCGGCGAGGAACTTATAGAAAGGGGGAGGGGCGGTTGAGGAGGATACACACCCATTCGGCTCCCACGAGATTTTGCCTGCGATTAGGAGGGGGGAGGGGGAGCTAATGCAAATGCCGTAGATATTTGTAGCGCGCGCCTACGGCGCAAGCCATCTAGGAGATCCGGGGGCATGCATCCCCGGAAAATTTTTGAAATGAATTCGCCAGCATGGCTGAAAATGCATCCCAATAGACCAGACGCAATGAATTATTTTATATACCACTTATTAACCGAGAGTGAGGTCATTACAGGGAAATCTAAGACCGAGGCCTTGAAATGACCGAACGGACGAGGTTAATAAGTTATTTATTATATGGCCTTTTAACACCGGAAGTAATTTTCCACATCCGTTTGGGCGCGCAAGAGGTCATTCGAGGTCGTGTTCACTGAACCGAAACGAACCTGGCAATGCGATCAAAACCACAAGACACAAGACACCCTTTGACGAGACAATTTTTGTATTTACGTCAAGATCTAGGGCAAATTTAACCACTTAAATTTCAAAAAAACACACTGACCTGTTTTTACAAGTGTTTGACCGTTAAAAATTTTAAAAGCTAAGGCAAAGATGGGCCCAGTTTGTGATTGAATTTTGAACACGTGGGAAGAACTTGCAGTGATTTCAGTGACGCTTGCGATGAATATTAATCTTCGTCGTCGCTCTCAATAACATAATGTCGCTTTTTCCTTGTTGGATCAATTTCACTGAGCCACTGAAGATCTGAAAGTAACATCCAGAGATACTGCTGATATTCGCTCCAGGAAAAATACCATTTGAAGCTGCTGGAACGCTCGCATTATTTACAGCTCATTCAGCCAAACAAGCATTTCGCGGCCATCTCGAATTGGATCCTCTGCAAGGAAATGTCTCCTCAGCACAATTTACGGCTCTCGTCACGGGCTCTAAACACGAAATGCAGGGACAAAATCCACCACATGGTTCTCTGAAGGGCTACGGGATTTTCTGCACCGAATGCGCCACTCTGAAAAAGCTTTTCTTCTTCTTCAGTTAGCGAGCCGAGTCGCGTTGGGACGGTTGCCTTTGCCTTGCACAACGAGGATTTACGCTTGGCTTCCAGCACTTTTCGTGAAAACGCATACTCATCGTCCTTCAGAATGTTCATCTTGGACCCGGAATCAGACAGAAACCTCTGGATACTTCTCTGCAGTTCCGTCAAAGTACTTGGCCCGTATTATTTTCCTTACGTCTTTAAAGAACTTTCCCAGGAGGTGGTCAAGTTCTTCCGGTGGTAAGTCCAAAATCCTAACATTTGTCTCGTTTATGTCGCCAAGAAAACGGTAAAAACACTTCATGTCACTTGACGTTTTTTCACAGTGTTTTCACTTTTCTGTTCTTGAACAAACTTTTGTAATTCCTCTTGACTGTTACCGAAATTTTCGTCTTCGTGAGTGATAACTTTGCTCATGTTGTTTGGCTCAGTTTTGGCATGTTCTTCGTCCTTTGGATAATAAAATTCGCTACCGCTATGGCTCTCTTCGTCGCTCATACTAAAGAAGTATCTGTATGCTAGTTTTTCTTTCAGTTATTGAAAATATAGTTGTACTTTGTCCATATTTTTTGTTGTTTTCGCCCACGCGCTTGTAGCTTTTACTCACAACTTAACAGAGCCGTAGAGCCGAGAAAAATTTTCATAATGCCCGGTCATTACAAGAAAATCTTGCCCGCTCAGCAGCCAATCAGAGCGCGCGTACTATTGTAGCCATATAATAATATCGCATATCTATGCGTACGAAGGACGTAAAACGGTAATTTTTCAACTGGGTAAATTTAATAGCGGAGCTCCGGCGGCCCCAAGGGCCGCCAAGCGGAGACCCATACACATATGGGAAAGAAAACGAAACCCATGAGTTGATTTTCTCATGGTTATCATGGCTAGCGGTATTGCTCGTGGGCGCGTACGCACGACGACGGCAACGGAGTCGCGCAACATGGTGGCCACAAATAGCCATGCCTTGTCAACACCTTGTCAGCCTTATCAGCTTACATCTTTGTTATAGGGCATCCATGTTATGGTCAATTGACAGCTGTCAAATCGAGGTATCCGCTGGCCAGTATCACATGACCAGATCGCGGGCTCAGGTTAGTACTCATCGAGGTAACGTGGTTTTTTGAAGTTGACCGTTGACCAGGCATTGGTTTTCTTCATTGATCGCGGGCTTAGGTCCGATTTTTTCTTCTGGTAGCATTTTTAACTTTTTATGGTCATTGTTAGCGAAAATTCTGCAATTGGAGTTGAGGTTTTCAATTATTATTTATTTCAGAGAAATTATTAGGAACCAGCAAAAATACGGAGCTCCGCTTTAAGGCTTGGCTAAATCTATATATTATTTCCGCCTCCTCTCCGCGGAACACACTTGGCGACTATTCCGTCGCGACAGGTCTCTTGAGAATGCCGCTCCTTCTGTTCTGCGTCCAAAACAAGTCGCTGCAACAGTTCGGTGAATTCGGTTTTTTTTCGTCGCTACGACAGAATGTATAAAATAAATAAAATTAGAATAAAAGAAGTGGTGAAGTGCAAATAATATTTTGAGAGTGTTACATATTTTTGTAAATGTTTAAATTTAAATATTATTCTGCAGCTATCATGTAAATCTGCGACTGAATGCCGTATGGCCTCAGTCTCTCCTATAGAATGGAGAGATCGTAAACTTCTAATTCTGAAAAACCAGTAAATGAATAAAGAACTCTACCTTTAAACTTGCCAGTCTGCCGTTTGCTTGCCTTTGGTTCTTAGATATCTCTTTCTGAGTCATGATTTGGCACTTTCTCATACTGCGCGAAAAAAAAGCTACTTTTTCTATTGTATTTTTTTCCAAGGCCATGTTAAAATTACCTTCAAGATGGCTGCCTAAGTTATCATAAGTTTGTCGTGTAGTAGCAATGTCGTCTGCTTGCCTCTGGGTCTTAACTATCCTTTTCTGAGTCATGATTTGGTGCTTTCTCATACTGCTATTTTTTCTATTGTATTTTTTTTCAAGGCCATGTTAAAATTACCTTCAAGATTGCTGCCTAAGTTATAATTACAAAATAAGATGGCTGCCTAAGTTATCATAAGCTTGTCGTGTAGTAGCAATGTCGTCTGCTTGCCTTTGGGTCTTAACTATCCCTTTCTGAGTCATGATTTGGTGCTTTCTCATACTACGCGAAAAAAAAGCTACTTTTTCTATTGTATTTTTTTTCAAGGCCATGTTAAAATTACCTTCAAGATGGCTGCCTAAGTTATCATAAGTTTGTCGTGTAGTAGCAATGTCGTCTGCTTGCCTCTGGGTCTTAACTATCCTTTTCTGAGTCATGATTTGGTGCTTTCTCATACTGCTACTTTTTCTATTGTATTTTTTTTTCAAGGCCATGTTAAAATTACCTTCAAGATTGCTGCCTAAGTTATAATTACAAAATAAGATGGCTGCCTAAGTTATCATAAGCTTGTCGTGTAGTAGCAATGTCGTCTGCTTGCCTTTGGGTCTTAACTATCCTTTTCTGAGTCATAATTTGGTGCTTTCTCATACTGCGCGAAAAAAAAGCTACTTTTTCTATTGTATTTTTTTTCAAGGCCATGTTAAAATTACCTTCAAGATGGCTGCCTAAGTTATTATAAGCTTGTCGTGTAGTAGCAATGTCGTCTGCTTGCCTTTGGGTCTTAACTATCCTTTTCTGAGTCATGATTTGGTGCTTTCTCATACTTCTACTTTTTCTATTGTAATCAATGAATCAATTGAACTGGTGACTTTTACAGTCAAGCGCTCAAAATAATAAAAAAAACAACTTGTCAAAAAGATGTCAAAAACTCTGTCGAGTGGCTACGGTTCGAGGCGCTTGACTGTAAATGGGACCATTTTATTTGTTTATTTACTTTGCAAATTATTATTATACTCAACGCATTTGATGGTCATGTCTGGCTCTTAAAGCTGCAAAACACATCGTTGACATTTCCTTTATATTTTTGGCAAATCAATCAAATATGGAAAGCCTTTTTAACACTTCTGTTTTCTTTCAAACTTTACTGACGATCATGACAATACATCGGATAAATTATGTTTAAAACTTTCCGTCAGTTGACGCTTTCGTGTGAAAATGAAATTAAGAAGCAATCCATGAGAAAACCATGCAAAACTTGTTACACTTTGGTTCACGGAAGGACTTATATTTTACACATAGGCATAACTTGGTGTATTATTGGCAAAATGATATTAGTTTTGGTCAAGCTTCTTTTCCCGTTCCTTTGGGGACCTCTAGTCATACTTGGATTTTGCCGGTAAGAGTTCGACATCCTGTAGTTTCTACAGCAAATTAATTAACACCAAGTACAAATAATCAAATATGCATGACCTTTCAATGATAGCCATTAAAGAAATACAGTTGTTCTAAATTTCAGTTTTGACCGTGTTTACTGACAGATACTTTTACAAGCTAAGAAAGAAATTGATGCAAAATTTATCAATTTTCAAGAATGCTCGCAAAAAATCCTTGCAAAGCTTAAAGTTAATTAATCTGAAATGTCAGCCGTCCTCTGACACTTAATGCTAAGAGTTAATCAAGGAATATCACGATCAAGACAGCCTTCTATCCTATTTGTCTGACTTTTCCTCCGGTTTTGATGACGGACGAGTACCATTAAGATCCAGTAACCGTTTTAGTCGTCTTCGGCGAATATAACTTGTTCGATTAGTGCGCATCAGACTTGCTGTCCACGTATAAGATTTCATCTTAACATTGCCTTGATGTTTGAAAACATTAGTCTTCTAGTTTCTTTACCCGTTTCCAGCTGCTATAGCCTGATTTTCAGACGTTTTTGTTTTGTTGCCCGCTCCCGACAGAAGACGTCTTAAAAAAAGCCGATGCTGTCCGGTGACGGGGCCTTAAATGTTTAACGTTATTTTGTTTTTCTTCTTTGGAAAACCATTTTGAGGTAGCTGTATACCATACCGTATTTATGTTCGGTCCATATATTGATTGCCAAATACAACGTGTGTGTATTTCGAGACGTTTTGCTGAATCTAACTGCACGCTGGTTAAATGAATTAAGATTATGCAAACATTTTGTTTTGTTTGTGACTGTACAAACAATTTTTTCTCAATTATGTCCGTCTAAAAAAATGTATTTTGGCCTTTTCTCCTCTACAAACACTTTTTCCAACATTTTCCATAAAACAGTTGAGAAACAGGGCTAATGCGTCAATAAGGTTATAAAGGTAGTACTTGTGAGTCCAGTTTCATACTTTCAGAGATTGTTTTCTAAGAGGCAAAGTTGTTATAGATTTTGCTTTCTCTTACGTTTGTAGCAGACCACAGGTTTTTAGTATTCGCCCTGTAGTTTTTTTTAACCACGCCGAGTTCAAATTTTAAAATATTTTTTAGGCTAAGAAAATCATTCTAAATTGAAATTTTAGTTAATTAATTAGTTTGATAAACTGTGTTAAGAATTGACAGTTATCCTTTTACACATAATCCTTGAAATCTTTGTCTAGTGGCCTTTAGAATTATTTTCTGGGTCATGATTTGCCATTCCGAACAATATCTGAAACGAAAAGATGAAAGTATTTTCCAAATCCATCAAAAGAAAGGTCTTTCAGTTTTTCCGTGTCTTGTTTCGCTTCGTTTTAATGTTAGCTGTCGAGTGGAAAAGGAAATTTCCGGAATCACCTTACATTCCGCCAAGTTGTTTTTGCTTTATAGTTTCATAAGTAATCGTTAGCTTCAAAGCCTGTTTTTAAATTAAAATCACCTGAAAGATGATCCTAAGAAAGAAAAGTCATAAGCTTGCCTCAGGCCTGGTGTTGTTAATACGAGACTACCAACACTAAACAGGAACTATATTATTATGCATGGGGAAGATTCATCATCTCGCAGGTGCATTTTCCAATTTTGGAGAAAATTATATTAATCAGTCAACTGGAGCGGCCCTGTGTAAATGTCGCCTTGAGTAGTTTAAAATAAAAACAATATCTAAGCCTAACAGCAACCAAACATTTTTTATCCAAGGAAGAGCGACATAATTATACAGTTTTAGATTACATTTGTCGTAAAGATAGTTAACTTTAAATTGACGAAAGAAATGATACCGACTTAAATAAGATTAGACCCTAAATAGGTTCGTCAAGTAATGGCTTGATTGGCATAATTTGTATTTGACTATAAAATTAATGGTTGTTTTCATATTTTAGTTTCTATATTCTAAATAGATTTTCATCAAGTCAGGAATAAAGTGGAGACTGGGCCGAGGTGGTGTGATCTACAGGCGAGTGTCAGTTATGGCCAGAATTTGGGTGACCGCTGACGATGACCGTTTGAATTTCTCATATCAGTTTAAAAGCGTATGTGCTACACATGATGTAAACCTCACCCGCAATACATTATTCTATCATTAGTACATAGCACAATACATTTGCATTATGTCTAATTATAAATACAATATTAATAAAATTTCGAATAATAAGCATGCAGACTAGAAATTCTTTTATTACGACATTTGCAGTTTGTTTATTAAGTGGAATTATGAATGAAATATTGTGCCTGCCAAAACTTTATTACTTATCAAAACAAGCTGACTATTTTATATATCAAAGTCCCATCATGTTTCGCTAGTTTTAAGGTTAAAAGATTTTATTCGATGAAAACAACCTTAAGTTATATTTTTTTTTTACCGACAATCTCCGGAATGTTTGAAGCTTGACATGCCTGTAGTTTTAAGCTATTTTCTCGAATGTGGGACCTTATATAGAATCAATGCTATTGTAACTCAAAAGTACTAATACCAATGTAGAAAAGTAGCGAATAAAATTTGTTGGCACTCTACTCTGCGCGCCATACTGAGCTCAACGATTTTAACAAATATTCGCAATTTTGATCTAAACAAGAGATATCGGCGGAGCGAACAATAAACCAATTTCTGAACTGTAAACGTTTCGATATGCAATAAATACCGCTAAACGTCGAATTTTGAACTAAAAATAATTATTCCTTAGCCGTTTTAGCTCTAGTTTTCGTTATTTTCAAGATTACGGCAATATAGGGTAAAGTAAAGTATTTACCTTTCATTTTTGTGACGAACCAAATTCCCCCTAAAATGAAGAAAACCTCTAAATAAGAGTCTGCTAAGGAAGAAAAACACCAAAGAGGTGATACTAAACCAAAATGGAGCAGGGTTGGCTAAGAATGGGAAAGATTGAGACGGATTGCAAATAGCGAATTTGAAAAAAAATAGGCTAAATTTTTCATCCATGAAGTAACTCCTTTAATATATCGTAAGGTCACATTTAAAGTACACTTAACAAAATTACTGAATTTTGATTGGATGGGAATAGTGAAATTAATCCTTTTCTGTAGGACTGTTACTTACTGGGATTAAGGTTATCTTATACCTTTGGGGGTGTCTCACGTGCAAATGATATAGCGCTTTCGGAATAAATTGTAGATAGTTAAAACCCTATATCAAATTAAAGCTTAATTGAGCTGGCTTTCAATCTATGAAAACTATTTTGTAAACACGAGCGTCTGTATCGCCTTTTGAAGGCTACAAGTAAAAGGGGATTTAGTATTTCGTTCATTTGATTTATTCTTTGGTTTCCGGCCCCAAGAGCTATAAGAAAAAGTTGGGGATTTGTCGTATTCGGTTGGTTGCAATGAAAAGTTACAACACATTTTGCAAATAAGCTAACAACACATGGGAGTGATCGTACAAAAATCGCTCCAGTAGAAAAAATATACAAAACTAAATATCGCTAACATGTTTTTGTTATTAACATGTTTAACTAACTGCAAAAACAAGATATGCTCATTTCTCCGCCGATATTCAATCATTTTCAATTTTTTTTCTTTTAAATGAAAGATCACACTTAGACTATGACTTGGATCTAAATTGTCGATCTGAAGGTATACGGTAACCTTAAGATTTTCGAAGATGAAATGAAAACCTTAGAAGATTTCCGAAGTTAATGAGAACCTGATCCAAATTGTTTCAAATAGTTCCGAAGTTGAACCGAAGTTTACTGAAGATTTTCGAAGTTTGTCCAAGGACTTCAAAAGTTAAACCGATTCGGAAGTAGACTGAAGACAAATCCAGAATTATAAAATCTCTTGCAGGACATGTGGTTACTGGTAGTGAGTTAAAACTACAATGGTGGAAAAAGAATTGTAGTTTTAGCTTTGTAAAGTGTCGTTTTCAACCTGGAGTGCTTATCATATATGCTTCACATAGTTCATTGTGGGTAGCAGTCCGTTTCGATTGACAACTGTTTATTGTATTTTGTAATGCATTATTATAGTATTGTTATCATATGCATACAGTGCAGTGCTATTAATTGAAAAATGTATAAGTGTAGGGCATGGTATACAAATCAATAACGTTGAGCATAAATGTGTAAGGTTTTTAAAAATATTTTATGTTGAAGGTAAGAACGTTTCGAGCGTCAGCTTTCGAATCTCTTTACGGTGGCCAATTTACATTATCAACCATCAACCCAGTTGATAAAACCAAATTATCTTGCTATACTTCCGCACCAAAGTTTCTATTATAACAGAGGTTTTTCATTATCTATAGTCTAGTCGTACAAAATTATAAAACAACTAAAGTTAACCATAACTTCAACAAATTATAGTAACTTAACATAGAAATAATAGTAAATAACGTCGTAACTCGTTAAATTGACGTTCCTCAAAGAAGAGTTATAGAACTCTTCGAAAAACCTATCTGCCACCAGTCGATCGCCGTTGAAATTTATAGCTATAGAGTTGGTAAAAGGTAACCACAAAACAAAAGGGTAAAAGCTCACTTGATTTTGATTTTTTGTTTTTGTGTTGCTGTCACTTGACCCTTACCGTTTATAACTCCAAAGTTCGGTTGTTAATTAAATGTGCGAAGGACTTTTAGCTCTGACTTGTCCTTCATGTGAGCGACAATTGGAGAATATATTTGACCGAGTCTGTTATTCTCAGTAATTTTGTGATGGTTTTTGTGTTGCTGTCACTTGACCCTTACCGTTTATAACTCCAAAGTTCGGTTGTTAAATGTGCGAAGGACTTTTAGCTCTGACCAAAAGGTCTTTAAAAGGCTTGCCCTTCATGTGAGCGACAATTGGAGAATATATTTGACCGAGTCTGTTATTCTCAGTAATTTTGTGATGCAATACCGGTTTCGGAAACTAAAATGGCTTCCTTCGTCAGTTGCTTTTTCACTGTGCTCAAGTGGCTGTGAGCGGGTTTGCTGCCGAGTTCGCGAACGAGCTGCTTTTATACACTGAGTTAGACTGGTTGTGTTGAAACTGACCAATTGGAAGCTAGGAAATTTGGATCCGTTACGCATGATAAGAGCGTTTTCAACGTATCGTATGCAAATTTGGATCCAAGAAAGAGCTTCGCGTCAGTTTGAACAGGTTTGTTTTGCAATTGTCAAAGTACTGAAAAATGTTTCAGTAAACTCTGTAACAACAAGATAGTAGCTAGGTCTGAACTTTAAAGGTTTAATAAAGCTTGGGTGGTGGAGTATAGTTCAAACGGTGGTAGTGTAAGGTTTAAGTCAAAGTTTTTGTGTTGCTGTCACTTGACCCTTACCGTTTATAACTCCAAAGTTCGGTTGTTAAATGTGCGAAGGACTTTTAGCTCTGACCAAAAGGTCTTTAAAAGGCTTGCCCTTCATGTGAGCGACAATTGGAGAATATATTTGACCGAGTCTGTTATTCTCAGTAATTTTGTGATGCAATACCGGTTTCGGAAACTAAAATGGCTTCCTTCGTCAGTTGCTTTTTCACTGTGCTCAAGTGGCTGTGAGCGGGTTTGCTGCCGAGTTCGCGAACGAGCTGCTTTTATACACTGAGTTAGACTGGTTGTGTTGAAACTGACCAATTGGAAGCTAGGAAATTTGGATCCGTTACGCATGATAAGAGCGTTTTCAACGTATCGTATGCAAATTTGGATCCAAGAAAGAGCTTCGCGTCAGTTTGAACAGGTTTGTTTTGCAATTGTCAAAGTACTGAAAAATGTTTCAGTAAACTCTGTAACAACAAGATAGTAGCTAGGTCTGAACTTTAAAGGTTCAATAAAGCTTGGGTGGTGGAGTATAGTTCAAAAAGTTCAAAAAGCCGATGCTGTCCGGTGACGGGGCCTTAAATATTTAACGTTATTTTGTTTTTCTTCTTTGGAAAACCATTTTGAGGTAGCTGTATACCATACCGTATTTATGTTCGGTCCATATATTGATTGCCAAATACAACGTGTGTGTATTTCGAGACGTTTTGTTGAATCTAACTGCACGCTGGTTAAATGAATTAAGATTATGCAAACATTTTGTTTTGTTTGTGACTGTACAAACAATTTTTTCTCAATTATGTCCGTCTTTTCTCCTCTACAAACAATTTTTCCAACATTTTCCACAAAACAGTTGAGAAACAGGGCTAATGCGTCAATAACGTTAGGTAGTAATTGTGAGTTCAGTTTCATACTTTCAGAGATTGTTTTCAAAGGGGCAAAGTTGTTATATAGATTTTGCTTTCTCTTACGTTTGTAGCAGACAACAGGTTTCTAGTATTCGCCCTGTATATTTTTTAACCACGCCGAGTATTTTTTAGGCTGAGAAAATCATTCTAAATTGAAATTTTAGTTAATTAATTAGTTTGATAAACTGTGTTAAGAATTGACAGTTATCCTTTTACACATAATCCTTGAAATCTTTGTCTAGTGGCCGTTAGAATTATTTTCTGGGTTATGATTTGCCATTCCGAACAATATCTCAAACGAAGAGATAAAAGGATTTTCCAAATCCATCAAAAGAAAGGTCTTTCAGTTTTTCCGTGTCTTGTTTCGCTTCGTTTTAATGTTAGCTGTCGAGTGGAAAAGGAAATTTCCGGAATCACCTTACATTCCGCCACCTTGTTCTTGCTTTATAGTTTCATAAGTAATCGTTAGCTTCAAAGCGTGTTTTTAAATTAAAATCACCTGAAAGATGATCCTAAGAAAGAAAAGTCATAAGCTCGCCTCAGGCCTGGTGTTGTTAATACGAGACTACCAACACTAAACAGGAACTATATTATTATGCATGGGAAGATTCATCATCTCGCAGGTGCATTTTCCAATTTTGGAGAAAATTATATTAATCAGTCAACTGGAGCGGCCCTGTGTAAATGTCGCCTTGAGTAGTTTAAAATAAAAACAATATCTAAGCCTAAAAGTAACCAAACATTTTTTATCCAAGGAAGAGCTACATAATTATACAGTTTTAGATTACATTTGTCGTAAAGATAGTTAACTTTAAATTGACGAAAGCAATGATACCGACTTTAATAAGATTAGACCCTAAATAGGTTCGTCAATTAATGGCTTGATTGGCATAATTTGTATTTGACTATAAAATTAATGGTTGTTTTCATATTTTAGTTTCTATATTCTAAATAGATTTTCATCAAGTCAGGAATAAAGTGGAGACTGGGCCGAGGTGGTGTGATCTACAAGCGAGTGTCAGTTATGGCCAGAATTTGGGTGACCGCTGACGATGACCGTTTGAATTTCTCATATCACTTTAAAAGCGTATGTGCTACACATGATGTAAACCTCACCCGCAATACATTATTCTATCATTAGTACATAGCACAATACATTTGCATTATGTCTAATTATAAATACAATATTAATAAAATTTCGAATAATAAGCATGCAGACTAGAAATTCTTTTATTACGACATTTGCAGTTTGTTTATTAAGTGGAATTATGAATGAAATATTGTGCCTGCCAAAACTTTATTACTTATCAAAACAAGCTGACTATTTTACATATCAAAGTCCCATCATGTTTCGCTAGTTTTAAGGTTAAACGATTTTATTCGACGAAAACAACCTTAAGTTATATATTTTTTAAAATACCTACCGACAATCTCCGGAATGTGTGAAGCTTGACATGCCTGTAGTTTTAAGCTATTTTCTCGAATGTGGGACCTTATATAGAATCAATGCTATTGTAACTCAAAAGTACTAATACCAATGTAGAAAAGTAGCGAATAAAATTTGTTGGCACTCTACTCTGCGCGCCATACTGAGCTCAACGATTTTAACAAATATTCGCAATTTTGATCTAAACAAGAGATATCGGCGGAGCGAACAATAAACCAATTTCTGAACTGTAAACGTTTCGATATGCAATAAATACCGCTAAATGTCGAATTTTGAACTAAAAATAATTATTCCTTAGCCGTTTTAGCTCTAGTTTTCGTTATTTTCAAGATTACGGCAATATAGGGTAAAGTAAAGTATTTACCTTTCATTTTTGTGACGAACCAAATTCCCCCTAAAATGAAGAAAACCTCTAAATAAGAGTCTGCTAAGGAAGAAAAACACCAAAGAGGTGATACTAAACCAAAATGGAGCAGGGTTGGCTAAGAATGGGAAAGATTGAGACGGATTGCAAATAGCGAATTTGAAAAAAAATAGGCTAAATTTTTCATCCATGAAGTAACTCCTTTAATATATCGTAAGGTCGAAATGTAATATCCAATAAGCACAAATTTAAAGTACACTTAACAAAATTACTGAATTCTGATTGGATGGGAATAGTGAAATTAATCCTTTTCTGTAGGACTGTTACTTACTGGGATTAAGGTTATCTTATACCTTTGGGGGTGTCTCACGTGCAAATGATATAGCGCTTTCGGAATAAATTGTAGATAGTTAAAACCCTATATCAAATTAAAGCTTAATTGAGCTGGCTTTCAATCTATAAAAACTATTTTGTAAACACGAGCGTCTGTATCGCCTTTTGAAGGCTACAAGTAAAAGGGGATTTAGTATTTCGTTCATTTGATTTATTCTTTGGTTTCCGGCCCCAAGAGCTATAAGAAAAAGTTGGGGATTTGTCGTATTCGGTTGGTTGCAATGAAAAGTTACAACACATTTTGCAAATAAGCTAACAACACATGGGAGTGATCGTACAAAAATCGCTCCAGTAGAAAAAATATACAAAACTAAATATCGCTAACATGTTTTTGTTATTAACATGTTTAACTAGCTGCAAAAACAAGATATGCTCATTTCTCCGCCGATATTCAATCATTTTCAATTTTTTTTCTTTTAAATGAAAGATCACACTTAGACTATGACTTGGATCTAAATTGTCGATCTGAAGGTATACGGTAACCTTAAGATTTTCGAAGATGAAATGAAAACCTTAGAAGATTTCCGAAGTTAATGAGAACCTGATCCAAATTGTTTCAAATAGTTCCGAAGTTGAACCGAAGTTTAATGAAGATTTTCGAAGTTTGTCCAAGGACTTCAAAAGTTAAACCGATTCGGAAGTAGACTGAAGACAAATCCAGAATTATAAAATCTCTTGCAGGACATGTGGTTACTGGTAGTGAGTTAAAACTACAATGGTGGAAAAAGAATTGTAGTTTTAGCTTTGTAAAGTGTCGTTTTCAACCTGGAGTGCTTATCATATATGCTTCACATAGTTCATTGTGGGTAGCAGTCCGTTTCGATTGACAACTGTTTATTGTATTTTGTAATGCATTATTATAGTATTGTTATCATATGCATACAGTGCAGTGCTATTAATTGAAAAATGTATAAGTGTAGGGCATGGTATACAAATCAATAACGTTGAGCATAAATGAGTAAGGTTTTTAAAAATATTTTATGTTGAAGGTAAGAACGTTTCGAGCGTCAGCTTTCGAATCTCTTTACGGTGGCCAATTTACATTATCAACCATCAACCCAGTTGATAAAACCAAATTATCTTGCTATACTTCCGCACCAAAGTTTCTATTATAACAGAGGTTTTTCATTATCTATAGTCTAGTCGTACAAAATTATAAAACAACTAAAGTTAACCATAACTTCAACAAATTATAGTAACTTAACATAGAAATAATAGTAAATAACGTCGTAACTCGTTAAATTGACGTTCCTCAAAGAGGAGTTATGGAACTCTTCGAAAAACCTATCTGCCACCAGTCGATCGCCGTTGAAATTTATAGCTATAGAGTTGTTAAAAGGTAACCACAAAACAAAAGGGTAAAAGCTCACTTGATTTTGATTTTCAGTACGAATACAAACCGTGAAAGCGTGGCCTATCGATCCTTTAGTCTTTAGTAGTTTTAAGCTAGAGGTGTCAGAAAACATGGTAAAAGGTACCATAGAACAATCACACGAGAGCTCGATGACACACACACTGACCGCTCAAAATCCTGCAAGATTCTTCGAAAACGACATTTTGGCACTTTCGCTGAAAACTGTGCCTGGTTACATGAGATAAAAAGAAAGAAAGCATTATCTACTTACCAATTGAAAATATCCTAATACGATACGATACAAATCGAAGGGACGAACGGAGAAAGAAGAACGAAACCCGAGGGAAAACGAGTCTGCAATGTCCTATGTTTTTACTACGTGTCGGTCAACTTACAAAATGTATTACTATCTTTCTTATTTACAGATCCAACGATATAATAGTTACTGACAGACCCGACGATAAAATAGTTACTGGCTAATAAGCCAGTAACCATAAAAAATTACAAGACCTGCTTGTTACATTCGTGATTAATAGGTGCTCGTGATATTTTACATGTAAAAGTGCTCAAATAGCACTTGTCTCATTTCAATAAAAACGTATTAACCGATATTGAGGTCTTCACGTGAAAATCTCAAACCGAGGCTTTGCAGTAGTGGCCTCATATAAACACGAGGGAGTGGGGGGTAAGCTGGGAGAATTACAGATAGGCAAAACCGACGCTTTCGAGAATTCTTACAACCCCCGGCTCTATAAACTGGAAAAAAAGTTCCTTATTGCCTTAATAAAATATTTCTCAATAATACGCGAGGATGTAAAACGACGGCCACAACCGCCCATAGACACTCTCATCTAAGAGCACGTATGGACCAATCAGAGCGCGCGTAGTAATATCTCAGTTATTTTATAAAAAAGATTCATGAAACTACTGTGGATGTTGGAAAAATTTCGCTAAAACTCGGTCGTCTGAGAATCCAGTGTAGAGAGATCTTTGACTGACGTGGGACCAGAACAGCATAACATTCTCTTGATCTTAACACGAAAGTTTTGGTTTATCAGAGCGTATACGAATGGGTTGATAGCAGAATTGACCATGATCATTGTGTGGATAACGGTGAAGAAGACTTTATGATCGTTGTAAGATATAATGACATGGGCGACTGTATCAGTTGGCCAACAGATTCCAAATAAAGCAGTGACAGTGATGACCATTAACGTAACTCGTTTCCTCACTCGCATCACACCCTGTAAATATAGCATCAATGAATGAGTTAAAATAGAACAAACTCTGGTTCCAAAATCAATGATACTGTTTCTGTAAATAGTCTCATCTGATTGGCCGACGGCAGAAACAATACGATTTTGTTCTAAATTGTACAGTAGAACTCCGTCTTACGGGCGCTTTGATATTACACGGTCACCAGGTGTGCGACAAATGCAGACTGCAGACTTGCAGTTATATCACTCTGGTTGGCCTAAATAGCAACTAGGGTTAGCCTGCTTGTAGTTAGTTCTCAATAATAGTAATGGTAACACCATATTTCCTTTAAAAACACTCTGGTTGGCCTAAATAGAAACTAGGGTTAGCCTGCTTGCAGTTAGTTCTTAATAATAGTAATGGTAATACTATATTTCCTTTAAAAAATTCTGCCAGTCTGCAATTCTGCATTTGTCGCACACACGGTCACCTATTTATTACGTCAATTTTATTTTGCCCCGAACGAAAGCTAATTTTCATTTTGACGGAAAAGGCTTTACTGAAATAAAAATTTTAGTTAAGGTAAACCCTGAAGTATATTTTGGGCATCTACATAATTTAAAATGATTTGTACCCGGCTGCAGTAAATAACTTCATTTTTGGAAATATAGAGTGTAGTTTGCCCAAAGGATAGGTTTAAATTTGCCAGGAATAGATTGTAATTAAAAGTAATAAATTATGCAGATATATCCCTCTTTTCAGGGACTATTTTGTACAAATCCCTGAAACGATAAAGCCCAAAGCCTGGTTATAACCTAGGATAGTGAAAAATTTGAATTCAGATCAGTCTGGAAGCTTAAAAAGAAAATTCAGTTTCATTGCTATTGTCTTCAATTTGATGATTGGATGCTCTAAACAAAAAAAGAGAAAATAATCGGATAAAATGCTTATGAACAAAAGAAAAGAAAGCCGGATTAATTTAACTCCGTGTTAGCGCTAATTTACCTCCGTGTTAATTTAACTCCGTGTTAACTTAACTCCGCGCTAATTTAACTCCGTGTTAATTTAACTCCGTGTTAATTTAACTCGGGGCTAATTTAACTCCGTGTTAATTTAACTCCGTGCTAATTTAACTCCATGTTAGCACTAAATTGGTCCCAGGGTTGTGAACTTCAATGACAATAGAAAATGTGACTTTAAGTATATGAAATAATTTATATATGAACTGCGGATATAGATGAAAGTGAGAAATGAAAGTGAGAAATGATCATCGCAGTGAATTTCCAGCTTAAGCTATTGGAATAAAGAATCCTGAATTTTTTTCAGGCTTCTTTATTTCAATTGTTTACATTGAAAATTCACTGAGATGATTATTTCTCACTTCCAAAATTTAATGTGTCAATCATAAGATTAACACTAATAAATAAACGTTTGCATTTTAATTTTTTTTTTATAAGTTTAACATGTCACCAATTTTCAGCGATGAAGTGCAAAGAACATCTTCAGGTTATACTTACTCTTTGTTGATAGGTGACCTGATTGCCGTCACTACGTTTGAACCATAAAGTGTACACAACTCTGGTATACAAGCAAACCATCACCGCCACGGAAAGTGCTACCAAAATAAACCACATCCAATCATAAGCTTTGGACATCCACGTTTCGGTCCAAAGAAGCAAGCAGAAGTCGCCTTTCACGTTTGCTACTAGAAACATCGGGAGAATGAGGATGACAGAGATGCTCCAGCAACTAGCAATAATCACCTGAAAGAAGAAAGTGCGGTTATCCCCGTAATATTGATCCACGAAAGTTTAATTATCAGAAACCACTGTCAGATGTCGATAAGAAAAGGTATTTATTGACAAAAACTTTTGGCGATTTAAGTTGCGTAAGTTCTGTTATTAACGATCGTCTCGTATAATTGAGTTATCCAGTAATGTCTGTAAACTTCCTTCGACACTTCGGAGAAACGAGAAACTGAGAAAATGTCGCCAGTTTAAAGACGATCTTCAGCCATATATACAAGTATAATTACCAGCAGCTCAGCCAATCAGATTCGTTTACGAAATGCTGTTCATCAAAGAACTGGAGCCTAGGCTTAACACTCAGAGTGACTCCATTCGCTATTTTCCAATTGCCCAAAATACACCTCCCAAAATTCTTTTGCATAACCATTGTCTTCAGATTCTCTTGGGACGACTGTAATACCCAGGAGAACATAAGGTTATGCATAATTTGGGGGGGGGGGGGGGGGGCAAACAAGGTGTATTATGGGCAATTGGAAAACTGTCAATTACTGCTAAACATTCATACGGCATGTATTTAAACCAGGAACACCGGAACACCGGAACACCACAAAACACGAAACACCGGCACACCCCGGAATACCAGAAATACTGTCTGTAAAATGCCAATGAATTTCCAAAAAAATATATATATAAAAAAAATAAAATTCTGGTGTTCCTGGGTGTTCCGGTGTTCCGTATTTTGGAGTGTTCTGGTGTTCTTGGTTTTAGTACATGCCCATTCATACTGTTTCTTAAATGTTTTTAAAAGAAAAGTTTAATCGCAATTTTTTATAGCTTAATGTTTTAAAAAGTCGCTTCTTCAACGTTGGAATTAGTATGCTAGTAGAATTCTTCTAAATGCAATTAAATCATACACTTTGTCTTTACCAAAAAAAATAAACTTTGAAGCACCTTAAGCTTACGCTTGCTAAGTTTCCCCTTGCTGTCGAAAGGGTACATAACTGCATAATAGCGTTCAACAGCGATGGCAACCAAGGTGAAAATCGACGAGGCTGCTCCTATCCATGCAATGATTCCTCCTTTGCATAAAACGGTGCCCGCCGTTCCCTCTGGGTGGGAAGAAACGAGGCTCAGAATAACATCCGGTAAAAAAAACGTGGCGTACAGGATGTCCGAAAGAGCCAGGCTTGCAATGAGAAAGTTCGTGGGAATCCTTTGAAATTCGATAAATAAATAGTTTATATATCTTATATAAAGAAAGCAATATATAACAATTATTCCATGAGCCCGCGTTGGATATGAAGTGATAAAATAACCAACGAGCGCGTAGCGCGAGTTGGTTATAATCACTTCATATCCAACAAGGGCGAATGGAATAATTGTTTTAGTAAATTCTCAAACCATATCTCTTGAATTTTTGTGGGAGACAGCTCCTGAAACCTGCCAGTGTAGGCCATTATAGAGGGCTGAAGTTAAAAACTTCGTGCCGAAAATTTTTAAACTTGGCGCACTGTTTTCCATATGACGTAAAACTCCGACTATTGGCTCATAGTCGGAGTTTTATAGCCAATCAAAAAGCCAGAAATGCAATAGTCGGAGCTGAGAATATACTAAAATAAGATAGTCGTGCTCATCCGAAGAAAGTAGTTAGTTTTAAAATTTGCCTTGTGAAATACGCGATTGCAAAGTTTGAGACCTCTGGTGTTAAAAGCAACGATTTTACAAACCTTAAAAGTTGAGTCATTTTGCCCTCAAAAATGGTATTTGAATCGCGCGGTCAAAATACCACGTGACAACAACCTCTGACGTCATTTGGGTGCCAAAAATCATTCTCACAATCGATCTCAGTTTCTATTTCCTGGGGGTTGTTGGATCTTTCTGAAAAATCGCCCATTTCTGAATCGCTTGGCAAGTTTCTCACGTAATCACTCCTAGCTGACAAGAAACCTTCATCGTGCAAGCGAAAGTTTGGCACCAAAGTGACGTCACGGCGTGGTGTTTTCGGACCCATACCCTTGACCATTTTTTGGAGCAAAATGCTCTAATTTAAAGGCTTGTAAAAGCGTTACTTTTAATCCCAGAGATCTAAAACTCTGGAATCGCGTTATTCACAAAGTAAATTAAGAAAAAAACACAAAAAATTAACTTCACGGGCACTTTTTATACAAATATGTCTTTTATTCATAAAAAAATGTTTGGATTGCTTTATGAAATGTCTGCAGATGCACCGAGCTAACTCACCGCAGAACTCGCATATGAAAGGGGCGGAGATGCTCGTCGTCTCGCTTTGGGGTGTAAATTTCAGATTTTGGTCTCACTTAGGGTTTTCTGGACAAAACGCCGTTATATTTAGCCGTGAAGGTCTCGTTTAGGGTTGCACGCGAAGAACTATAAAAATATATAGTTTAATATGTGCATCTAAACTGAACAAGCAGAATACATAATATTTAACAAAAGTATCTGTAGAATTTTTTAAAAGTTTGTTTTTATTTTTTTTTAATTAGACATACCTCATATCTTGATTTTTCATTATGATGACGCAAACTAAAGTGTTCCCGACGACATTGATGGCAATGAGTATGGAGTTCATTGTTGCTATGGCAACACCAGCTGAATCGATCATGACTGACGGATGCTGAAAACGTAAGCGACCTGGATAAAAGAATTACATTTTGATAGGTAAATTATCGATATAGAAATCAAATAACATATAGCAACAATGTGTCCTGGTTTGGCACGGTCTTAAGTGTTGTACATGTTTAGTTGTAGATAGCACTCTGCACTATCTGAGATTGTCTCACCAGTTAAAGGGTCTCATTCTCTTCTATATAATGGCGATATTGTAAACTTCTGCAAAACTAATAAATAGAGAACTCGTTTTAACTTGCCCAAATATGATAATCTGCCATCCGCTTGCCATTGAGCCTTATCTATCTCTTTCTGAGTCATGAGTTGATGCTTTCTCATACTGCGAGAAAAAAGGCTACTTTTTATATTTATTTTTTTTTCAAAGCCATGTTAAAATTACTTTCAAGATGGCTGCTTAAGTTATCATAAGCTTGTCGTTTAGTAGCAATGCATTTGGACCTAGAATATCTCTTTCTGAACCATGATTTTGTGCTTTCTCGCATTGTGAGGAAAAATGCAATTTTTTTCATAACTATGTTAAAATTACCTTTCAAAATGGCTGCTAAAGTTACCAAAAGCTCGTCGTGTCGATTCCAAGCTACCAGGTTAAATTAAACAAATTACTCTTACATAGAGAAAATGTTAAATACCTCGCAGGCTTTGCTTTCAGTTTCAGGAAATGTAATCATTGAATTAATTGAACTGGTGGCTTTTAAATGGGACCTATCTTTTACTTTGTAAAGATGAATTTTAAATTATACTCAACACCTTTGATGGTCATGTCTTTTTCTTAAAAATGCTAACATAACGTTAGCATTTTCCTAGATATTTTTGCCACAACCAAGCAAATACGGAAAGCCTATTAACACTTCTGTCTTCTTTCAAATTTTACTGACGAACTGAAAGTCATGACAAGAAATCGGATAAATTATGTTAAGTTTCCGTCATTTGACGCTTTCGTGTGAAAATGAAATTAAGAAGCAATCCATGAGAAAACCACACATAACTTGTTACAGCGTGGTTCACGGATTGGCTTATATTTCACATATAGGTATAACAGTGTATTGTTGGCAAAATGATAATAGTTTGGGTCAAGCTAGGGCTAGTTGAGCCCTAGCAAAACCTATTTCATATTTGGATTTTGCCTTGGATATCCTGCAGTTTCCGCCGCAAATTAATTAAAACAAAGTAAAAATAATGAAATATGCGTGGCCTTTCAATGATATCCATTAAAGAAAAGCAGATGTTCTAAATTTGAGGTTTGACCGTGTTTACTGACAGATACAAGCTAAGAAAGAAACTGATGCAACATTTCATTTTCAAACGCTCGTAAAAAATCTTTGCAAAGCTTAAGGTTAATTAGTTTGAATGATTTCAGCCGTCTTCTGACACTTCAGGCTAAGAGGTAATGAAGGAATATCACAATCGAGACAGTACCCTATCCTATTTGTCTGATATTTCCTCTGATTTTGATGGCAGAGGGGCAGCATTAAGATCCAGTCCCAGTTTTCGTCGTTTTGGTTTTTGGCGAATAACGTAGGATTAAAGCGCATCGGGATTGCCGTCCACGTATACGATTTCATCTTAAAATTACCTTGATATTTGAAAGCAGTACTCTATTAGTTTCTTTACCCGATTCCAGCTGCTTTAACTTGATTTTCTGAAGTTTTTGTTTGCTCGCCGAGAAAAGACGTCTGAAAAGACAAATAGCCAATGCTGTCCGGTGACATCACTACCCGAAAACCTGACTCGTCCCCAGTTGTCTCCCTTGAGAAAACAGCAAGACGCGATGATTGATTCGCACCTGCTATGTTTTCTCATGAGCTAAGAGGCGACTGGGGACGAGTCAGCCCGATTTTTAACAATTATTCCACGAGCGCTCCTCTTTGGCTATAACCATCTCATATCCAACAAGCGCGAGTGGAATAAAAACGCCCCCAAAATATTGTACAAACATTGCAAAAATGCATTCTTTTACGCGTACACGTATCTTTTTGGTAGTTCAATGGTATATGAGCTCATATACCATTGCCTCTCAACCAATCAAAACTCGGGAAATGCAATATACCATAGCTAGCTTTTAATAATGATTATATGTAATCATGATGCATTAATTGAAAACCCATGGGAAGAGTTTACATTACGAAACATAAATTACTTTGAATCTATTATATGACTACTTCAATTTACCAACGGATGCCTCCAGCGGGTACTCCCATATATGAACTAGATAGGTATGTGCTGCGGGATAGGGTATTGTTTATCTGGAAGAATCTTCTAGCAAATCTGATGAACTTGTGGTGGTGCATAATAGCATAACAGTTTCAATGTGTCTGCAACCAAAAACTATACAAGGCTAAAACTGAAAGTAATGTTATCGAAAGGACTATTTAACATTTGATTCCGTGCTTTTAAAAGCATGCACTATCAAGTTATGCTGCACGCGGGAAGTTCATAGAGAGCACAAAAGAAACATAAGGTGCATCAAAAGTAACGCAGAAACTCAAGGGAGAAATAGAATACACCATATTTACGATAGCCGCCATAATGGTTTTCAAATTGTAATGCAAATTAGTCACGGAAATGATGCCACTTCTCGGAAAATCGGACGGTCTAAACAGTGAAGTATCTGCGTTAAAACCACATTTGAGAGCCAGGTTAGGAATCATAATTTAATTATAACGCTGGTTTGAAATAGTTACTGGATACCTTGACGTGTTAGCTACGCAAGCCGTTTTCTTTTTCATAAAGTTCCAAAATTCGTTGTTATTATCATTCTAAAATTCTGCTTCTCTTCGTCTTCTGTTTGGTTGACAAAATTTTATCAGCAAGCACTTTAATTTACAATCTGGTTGACTAGCCTAGAACCTCCGAGGTTTTGCTTGTGGACCGTTTAACGTTTTGACTTTCAAGACCAGTGGTAAAAGAAACCCTATTGATAACGTCAGATTCTAATGTAACGATATTGAACGTTTTACCTAAAAGAAAATGATAAAGTAAGACATGCTATAAGCAAGGTTTTATCCGGCGCGAGATCAAATGCTGCGATGCAATGTTTTCGGCAAAAAGCTTCGTTTTCACTGTCCACACAGAAACATGAACGGCGTTTTATTTAAACAAAGTCCACTCTGGAGAGCGTTTTCGAAAAGTTGCGTTTTCATCCGATATGTGTGGATGAAATGCTAACCTGCAAGAAAAGTTGCGTTTTCAAAAAAAAAAAAAAAGAAAAAAAAATGGATTCGTGTGGACGGGGCCAAAAATTAATGTTTAACGTTATTTTGTCTGAATTTGGAAACCATTTTTAAGAAGCTATATACCATATGCCATATTCATGTTCGGTCCATATAATATTGATTGCCAAATACAACGCACGCTTATTTCGAGAGATTTTGCGGTTGAATCTAATTTCACGGTGGTTATATGAATATTAAGATTGTGTCAGTCCACCAAAGATGAAGGCCAATATGTCACCAGCTGCTTTACACGAGATGCTTTTCAAATGCGGAGAACTTCTTTAACCTTCTGTCCTCTTTCATGCTTGGTTGATGAAACCACAATCATGAATATAAGTTGTTTGATGCCCACTTTTAGTAAGAGGGAGGGGGGAATTTTGTCAACGCAAACAATGTTTTTTGTGACTGTGCAAACAACGTTTTCTCTATTCTGCAAACTACATAAAGATGTCTGTCTACACACAATGTATTTTGGGCTTTTCCCCTCTACAAACAATTTTTTCAACATTAAACATGAAACAGTTGAGAAATAGGGTTAAAGTGTCAGAAATCAGATATTGTTTTCTAGTAGGCAAAATTGATCAAGTTGCTTTGCTTTCTCTTGCATTTCTAGGAGACCACATGCTTTTAGTATTCGCCCTGTACTTTTTAAACCGTGCCGATTTTGTTATAGGCTGAGAAAACCATTCTGAATTAAAATTATAGTTAATTACTTAGTTTTACAAAAGCTGTCAAGAATTGACATTTCTCTTCTTAAACATAGCCATTGCAAACCGTATGGCTTGTTCAGTGGCCTTTATCTTTAATATTATTTTCTGGATAATTTGCCCTTCGGAACAATACCTCAAACGAAGAGATGCAAGGGTTGTTCCAAAACCACCAAAAGAAAGGTCTTTTCTTTTTCGCCTTTATAAATTGATTGCATCCAGCCCTCCTTGTTTTGCTTCGTTTTAATGTTAGCTGAGTGGAAAGGGAAATTCCCTAAACCACCTCCCATTCCATCCTCTTGTTTTTGCTTTAGAGTTTCATAAGTAAACGTTTGCTTCAAAGCTTGTTTAATTACCTGGAAGATGTTCCTAGGAAAGAAAAATCCTAAGCTTGCCTGGTGGTGTTGAAACGAGCCTATCAACAGCAAACAGGAACTATTCCATTATGCGTGGGGAACGTTTACCATCTCGCAGGTGCTTTTCCAATTTTGGAGAAAATTATATTGATCAGTCAACTGCAGAGGCCCCGTGTAAATATCGCCTTGAGTCGTTTAAAATATTAATAATAAAAAAAAAGATAAAAAGCATCGATGCCCCCAGAACTGTAACAGCAACCAAACATGTCTTTAAACAAGGAAGAGCTTCACAATTATACATTTTTTAGACTACGTTTGTCGTAAAGACAGTTAGCTTAAAATTGCCGAAAGAAGTGATATTGATTTTAATAAAGTTGGGCCTTAAATAGGTTTATCAATTAATGGCTTGATTGGCATATGTGTATTTGACTATGAAATGAATGGTTGCTTTCTTATTTCAGTTTCTTTACACAAAATAGATTTTCAACCTGTCAGGAATGTAGTAGAGACTGGGCCGAGGTGGAATGATCTACAGGCGCGTTTCTTATAAAGGCCAGAATTTCAGGCGACCGCTGACGATGACCGCTTGAATTTCTCATATCAGTGTGTGCTGCACACGACATATACATAAACCCCACCCGCATTAAAGTTGGCTTAAATCTTCTTAAAGGTGTTTATCCAACTTTACGCTATGAATTAAATCTTAAACAGTACAAACTTCAATGACACTCCGCAAAAAGGGCTCTTCATTTTCATCTTCATTTCTTCATTTCATTTCATCTTTTTCCATTTGCGAGCTGAGCAATTAAATTACGTTTATAAGAAAACAAGAACTACTTTGCATTAAACGTACTGTCTTGAATATTTAAGACATGTGTAAAGCAGGTGTAGTTGCGGATAGCTACAATCTCTCTGAAAATTATCACCAGTGAGTTAGAAGTAATCGATAATTATGATATTTAACGAACCTACATTTTCCAGTTGAAATTCGGTGTAAAATTCCCGCAGTACTTCAGCCGAGCTGATTTTACGTAACCGTAGGAATCAAGTGAACGATGTCTCGCTTCTAGCTAGTAAAGACGACAAGAAGTTTCTCTCTTTGTTTCTTCGTCTTGTGCTTTTACTTCTATCCTATCTTCCAGTTTACATCCAACTTTTTTGCTTCCATTTTTCCCATTTATAATAAGTAGACTGATTTGTCTCTGAAAATTCATGATTCGTTTGCTGTTTGTTCGTACGCACCTAAATGGTTTTCCCGCGTCTAAAGGTCTAAACGTAACTTAATTGGTTTAAATTCACCGGATGATGGAGCGTGAACCAATTAGCTTCAGGGCCGATCGATAATGTTAAGGCCGCCGTTGTTGTTCCTTCGTTCATTTATGAAGACTTCACTAAAACAGATAAATTTAAGCTTCACTTTACCAACATTTTGTGCCCGTGGCTTAACTCTTAGATTAATATCTCGTTTGCTATATGCTCTATCAAAACTGAGGACTAGTATAATCTGCGCGTGATGTCCTCGCCTAACACAGCGTATGTAGCCTCTCGTACTACCAGCTTATCTAAGCCTCAAGCGTGTGTTGCTTTCCTCTACGTCATCGACTCGCATCTTCCAATTTGTAAATAGGGGATCGGACACGGATACTAATAGGTATCTGACGGGATTTCTTGACAAAAGCGCTAGAAGAGGGAAACGAAATGTTCAGTGTTTGTTCTGTCATTGTCGTATTCCCAGTGACGCAATCAAGTCGTTTTGCTACTAATTCAGGACGGCGTCAATTTTCACTTTTACAACTTGGAAAGTTTCGTTAGAGGGTTTTACAAATGTTTCATTAAATGTTATCTAATTTAAATCGCAGAAACGTTTTCAGTTTGGCAATCATACCGCTTTAGATGTTTTTAAACATCCATTTTTCTTCGTTCATTCTTATTCACAGTGATTGCACTCATTCTCCGATCCTTAACGTGTAGCAATGCTTTGCAGAGCGCCGTCAGACATGTTCTTTAACTGAAGACCAACTGAATTCACCGAGAGAAAGTTATTTGCCACTACGAGGAACTTATAGCGCGATGCGCCTTAGTGTGGCCACCCAACAAACTTTTTTGACAAATTGTAATTAGCCAGTCAGAGAGCTCGAATTTTTTTGATCTGCCCCGCCTCCTTGCAATGTTCAAAACAGTTGTCACGAAACTTGACAACTCAAACAAATTCGCGCTCTCTGATTGGCTAACTTGTCAAAAAAGTTTGTTGGAGGGCCTCTTCATATTAGCCAGGTTACCGAGATCTCGCCTCACTCCTATTTCCTTTGTAAAAGTTTCGATGTGTTCATATGAGAAGTTGCGTCAGCCCGTTTACCGAGATCTCGGTTTCTACAACCGAGATCTCGGCAACCGGGATGAAAATTTTCCCATATGAACGCTCCAGCATGGTTACCGAGGGGAAACTTTTTTTGACAAAATAGCTTCACTTTCGTAACAGGGCGCCAAAATGCATAATTTTGCCTTTTTTGTCACAAGAGTCGACAAAGCTACGATAGTCGCGAAAATACAACCTCATGTTTTGTTTCAATTGAATTTCACCCCGGTTGACGGGCTGAAATTTCCCATACGAACAGACGACAAAATTCTTCCCGTTTTACATATTTTTATCATTATTCTTTTAGACAATCTTCTGAAAACTGATATATTGACTTTCGTAGAAAAAAAATTATAAACTTAGAGAATCTGACCCACCCATTATGCATCGCTAGTCAAACCGCCATTTTTGGGGCCCCCGAAAAGCGAGTTTTAGCGACCGACATATTTAATCCGTTTCCAGCGACGTTGAATGCTTCAAGCACGTGACATCTTTACGAAAATATACTCCTCGCTAATTTTTCTTTCTTTGGGGTTCGTTATTTTTTTGTACAATCACTTTTTGTGATAACAATTACAATAATAGAGGCGCGTGATGCAAAGTGGGTGGGTCAGGCTCTTTAAGGCAAAATGTTCATTTGTATCACTGCTTTTTAAATTGCTTTTTTTGTTAAGGACGTACGTCTCATCATTTCAAAACGTATTTTTCGCAGTTCGGAGGAAAGCAGCTGCGTCTGTTATTGGATATAGATTATTATCCCTTGCGTATATATTTTATCTTCTTTAATTGGTTTTTTTGAAATTCTACCATTTTATAGGACTTCGAAATTTAGGAAGCAATAGCAATAGTAATAAGACGCGAGACCAGAAGCTATTTTTGTCCTAAGATTGAATGGGTGTAAAAACATAAATAATGATTCAATGCAATAGACCAATTCCGATATATTAAAATTCTAACATGGCGCCGAGGCGTAGGGGAATAAAACAAAAGAAATTATCTATTCATCCCTAAGCCTCGATGCAAAATCTTTTGTTTTATTCCCCCAAGCCTCGGTGACATGTTAGAATATTAATATATCGGAATTGGTCTGTTGGAACTTTCCAAGCACATTGCACCCATTGCAGCTTTGGTTCCAGTCTCTTAAATCAAATATTACTCGTTTGTGACTGTATAGGGCAAATGATTGATCCCATTTAAAGCATGCTCTCCTAATTAACCTTTAGGAAGTGGACGTTGTTTGCTCAAGATCAAATACAGGAATAATCATTCCTGTATTTTAGAGATCTGGAAACGGATGTGTTGCCATAGCAACACCGAAATATGCACCACCTGATGTATTTTTTAGACTATAACATGCTTGCCAAGTTTCAATTTCATTACATCACTACTTGCAGAGATATACCATATTTTGTGTTTTTACACCCACACTATCACACCTTATGACGTCATCAGTACCTAATGTGCATAATTACAAAATCTTGAATATCTCTGGAACAAGAGGAGATATCACAAAAGGAAAACGCCATTCTTCTTCACTTTTAAGGGCCTTTCAATAAGCTTATTTTTCAATAGCTCGTATTTTCATTTCATAGGCGTTTTAAACCAATTGACAGAGTTTTTAAAAATTTTGTTCATCGACCTAACAAAATTATGTAAACTTTATCTAAAAATTTGATCTTTCTTTTCTGTCGCATGCTCTATGGCGGTACACTAGTTGGTCAAAGTTAAAGTTACCCTCACTCAAAAACCCGATCGAGCATTCTTAATACCAAACCGTTAAACAATTTTATTCAATAAATATTCTGAATTTCCGGAGAGATTTACGATAAGCAACTTCATTTGATCTAAATACGAACATGGATTTTCATCGGGATTGTACAGGCACTAATTAAATGATAAAAATGTTCTGAAAACAAAAAAAAAAACTTATCACTCTCTACAACATACTCCTGTCTATTGCTTTTGGATGCAGGAGTCAACGCAACGAAGAGTAAAACTGCTTGGCTTGTTATTGCCGGATCTCTTGATAAAGAAATGCTCGTACCAGACGGCTGGTACTACGGCGAAAGGGCAAACTTTATTGGTCAATATTTCAACTAACAGAGCTAGTCTGACTTTTAAACTTTATTGCATTAATTAAGACTGATTTATTTTTCATTTTATTTTATTAATATATTTTTTATTTTTATTCATTTGACTTTATTTATTTATTTTTGATTTATTTTATTTTAATTTATTATATTTTATTTTATAATATATATATTCGACGTTACCATCACTGTTATATTAAAACTGTAGTTTTGTATACATTTATCTGCAGTTGTAACCTTATATGTCATTATCCATTTTACTTTTATTAGTTGAACATTAACTGCTATTGTATATATCTATATTCAAATTTTAGAGCCGTTATTTTCCTTGTATTAAGTACTGGCCCTGAAGAAGACTAGCTTTGCTAGTTGAAATATTGGCCAATAAATTTTGCCCTTTTGCCGTAGTACCAGCGTTGCAATCAATTTAGTTTTATACTCCTGTCGCATGGGTCGGGTGGGTGACGTTGACAGACCTGACAAGCACGATGCAATCACGCGTATCATGATCCCTGACTGCCGTGGAACCAGTACAGCACAATTACCATCGTGTGGATAACTATAAATACGACTCTATCATCTTCGGTGAAAGATTTACTTAGCGCAACATGGAGAATTACGTCACTTAGCCAACAGATTCCAAATAAGGCAGTGACTGTTATTACCATCAACGTCACTCGCTTACGAACCTTCATTACACCCTGCGTAGAGAAACATGCACGAGTGAGTTAGTAAAATATAATATTGAATAAATTGAAACTAAATTGTCTATTCCCAATTTGAAAACCACAGAATAAGAGTTGCATTGTTAGTAGAAACTCGCTGTGTTCTATTGAAAATCCGTGAATCTGATTGGCTCACCAACTGTTTTCTACTCGCCGATAGAAAACGATCGCGTGAGCGTTGCTCTTTAAAGGCAAATTTTTTGGCTGAAAAGTACATAAAAATGGTAGCTTATGAAATTTAGTCCTTAAGAGTTGCTACTAAAACAGTTAGATTACTGCAACTCGTCCATAGAAAACTCTGGCTCCAATTGTTAATGATGCCCCTATCAAAAAGCAACAGTCACAATGTATAAGTCAGAATGTCTCATTGATATTGTCAACATCGAAATGTTGTAATCAAAATACCATAATCACAAAGTCACAATCACAAGGTCACAATCACTAAGTCCTAATCACAATGGTACAATGACCGTTTCATAATTCCAATTTTACAGTCGCTATTTCAAATTCACAAAGTCACAATTGCAATGCCATAATTACATCGACACACATTGGCTTTGAAGCTGAGAGGGACGGGCTTTTGAATGTGACCGATTTCCCCCACCCCCCCCCCCCCCCCCCCAAAAAAAAAAAAATCTTTTCACATCGTTTAACCTTTCCGTGATCATTATCATTTTGGTGACTGTGACTGTAATAACAACGGAATTGATATTTCCCCTAAAACATAAGAAAAATAAACAAATTTAACATTTTAAAACATGTTAGGCCATGTTATTTTGAGATGCAAATGCAATTCTGATTGATGAGGCGAAAACAATGAATGTGGTTTCTATTAAAGGATATATTCATCACCTAGCCTCTGTTGGAAGTCGAGCTGATGGTCTTCGTTTCGTTTGAACCACAGGGTATACACGACTCTTGTGTACAGGCCAACCATCAGTGCTACGGAAAGCGCCACCACGCTCAGCCATACCCAAGAGTAAGCCACTGACATCCATGCCTCGGGCCAGTACACTCCGCAGAAATTATCTTTCACTTTCGCGACAAGGAATGCGGTATGACGAGGATCAATGAGAAGATCCAGGAACCAAAAATTATCAGCGAAAAGAGAAAAGTACTCAATATATATCAAACACACTGTTGGTGCACTGTTGAATTTCATCTCTGGAGAACTTCTCCAGATTTACAACAGAATTTCAGCTTTATAGCCAAAAATATCCAGGAGATGAACTTACTTTGACACGGCAGTGGTACAGCCACTGTAGTGTATTATATCTTCCACACGAAATTCGAGGTTGACAGAATGACTTCCTTTCCCTTCCCAACCTTTGCAGATACTTGCAGGCACTCGAATGTCTGTTACTCATGACTTACGTGACACTGATCATGCAACACGCTTACATCCACGCGGGAACCCACGCAAATTTGCGCGGAATCGTGCGAGTATATGACATCGAAGGTGGCGCAATTTGTTTTAAAAATAGCAAAATTGTCCCATATCATAGGAGCGCACGGATCCCACTACTTACGGTTTCCAACCCCGATTATGGCTCCTGGTTTTGAAGTTGTTAGCCTGAAAAGGTCAAATTGAGGGCATCTTTGGCCTCTTTTGTGTTGCCATGGCAACGGATTTTGACGTCGCACGAGCATCAATTTGTTCATTGGTAAAATCTACACACTAGGTTCAATCTATACCTCAGCATTATTGATGTTGCTGCAATAGAACTCAGAAGACAGCGATGTGTAAACTATTATGAACCACCTTAACGATTACGGTGTGCACAAGGTTGCGAAGACTCAGGTATTAAAGAAAACGTTATATTGGCGGTTTGCAACCAATCCCGAGAGATTTAAATAACAATATATAAGCGTGACGGGCATGCTGATCGTGAACGACTAAGCAAAAGAGGCTTTTAACCAGAAATCTTTTTTTCATGTCATCCAACATGATGTCGATGACGTCACTTGCAAACCAAAAATTTGGAGTGTGAATTGATGGTGTTTCATGATTCATCCACCTGACCTAAATGGCCATCGCTTATTTTCTGTTGAGCTGATGAATAATTAATGAATGATATTAAAATTTGATTGCTGCAAAACACAAGTGCGAAAACGTTTTTTTTTGATGTGCACGACTTGACCAACAATACATTACAAAGTGAAGAATGATCATCGCAGTTGATTTCCAATTTAAGCAATTGTAAAGAAGAAGGCTAAAAAAAATCAGGGCTTCAACGGGATTTTTTCCCTGATTTTTTCAGGCTTCTTTCCAATTGCTTAAATTGGAAATTAACTGCGATGATCATTCTTCACTTGCATCTATATCCGCAGTTCAAATGTGAATTATTTCATATATACTACACATCAATACATTACAACAAAGAAGCAGTTGTCCTGTGATTGGTCTGCATTGCACGCGCAATACATTTTGTCATTTTAATTGAGAACAATCGCAAAATCCCAGGGCGAACAACTTGTCTGGGCTGGGACAAATTTTGTAAAAACGGACAAAACTTCAAAAGAGTCGGTGTCCTGTCTTAAGGAAGGACATTTGAAGACCATCCGCATTCCCATCAACTTTTGACTTCAGGAAAAAATAGCTTATTGACTGACCATTATGTTTAAGTGTTACCCCAGGAAACAACACGCTGTTGACTGACTATTTAGCCGCGTTCTCAAGTCCCGAAAACAAATGCATGGAAGTTTGCATCCCGAATTGTTATTTTCTTTTAGCCGAAAATTAAAATGAAAAATGTGTATTGTTTTATGGTATGTGGTTATTTTGCTGGAGAAACCAACAGTGTGTGTATCGCTATTGTACTGATAGACCGTGATAATTTCACCTTTTGTTCTCTTCAAGATGTCCCTGACAATTTTTTGAGACAATTTTTTGTCTTAAACGCCAGGGTATTTTAAAACCTATCTGATAGTGCGAATGGGCCCGTATTTCCCGTTGTTGTTTTGCAGATCAAGGACGACAAAGAAATGTACAAATAATTTTAACACACATACAAAGCTAATATTGGGACGTTTTAATGACGACGGCGAATGCCCGAATGGGTTAGCAATAAACCGGTGTATAAACGCCCAAAAGTTGCAACTGATGTTGTCCGAATCCTGGACTCACCCTCGGTGTAAAAAGCTGTGAAACTCACCAGCGACGTAAAACAAAGAAAGAAAAAGACATCAAAGAACCTCGGAACAATATAGAACAAAAACAATAGCTCAAAAATGGTTGTTTTTCATATTAACAACAACAATACTGAAAGTGGCCAGGGAGCTGTACTGGTATTGACAAAAACTGTCAACTTGTCTGACAATAAACCTCGTCAGCAATACATCAAGACCAAACTACTCATTTGCCTTGCAAAATACAAGAGCCTTGAATTTACCCATTTTAAGAAAGAATTTAACTTTTAACAAAGCCAATCGTTATGGAAGCCGGAGTCTGGAAGCTGTAAAGCTAAACGATCTTTTACTTAAGATCTTCTTGGATCTTAGTTTTTGAAAACGCTAACAAAACTCCAGAATCGTGATTTGGCCGTCCACACGAAAGAATCAAGATGCAAGATAAAGCTGTAACTCCATTGTTAATCTGTCATTAATGTTTAAAACAGTCCTTGTATTGAAATTGCATGGCGCTTATTGACCATTTTCGAATTGCCCATAATACACCTTGTTTACCCCCAAACTTTTGGATAACCTTTGTTTCCCAATTCTCCTGGGTATTACAGTCGTCCCAAGAGAATCGGAAGACAATGCTTATGCAAAATTTTGGGGGTAAACAAGGTGTAGTATGAGCAATGCGAAAATTGTCAATAAAAACAGAAATATTTGAGCTGTAACTGAAGGCCTTGCTACTATCAGCAAAAGAAACCACTCACGGTGTACAACACAAGAGCTAAACCTTTCCCCAGTATCAAACAGGAACAGTGGAACATAGCATCCAAGAAAAAGCTGGCATATGAATATAACTAGCAAACAAGCTATTTGCTTTAAAAAATAAAGCCAACCAGTGACAGTGCAATGAGATTTCAGCGTAACAGCTTAAGATCAAACTATTCAAGTTAAATCCAAGCAAAGGTTTCATGAACAAAATTCTATCATTTTTTTAAAACATGTAATTTACATTTTAACAGCTGACTTTTTTTTTTCATTTGCAAAAACGTTAATTTCAAAGCCTAATAAGCCCTTAGCACCTGGGTCAAAAGTTGTGTTTGAGTAACCCCATGGGGCAACTAATTGTGTCATTGTTTTATTTTCAGCTGGGTAAATAAGAAACTCGTTAGGTGAGACAGAAAATTGCGAATCTGTCTGGCTCAGAAAGTTTGTGAATTTTTTTTAGTTTCACTTGTAAATATTTTTTCTCGAAGAGTTGATTTAAAAAATTCGTTTACAAATGCATGATCCTGCAACCGAATTTTTCCACATACGATTTTTTAACGATTTTTAATTTTTTTTGTTTTCCTGTTGTGAAAAATTCTGCAATTAGCAGCAATTTGAAATAAAGAATAGAAATTATCCATTGCATTTATTTAGGCGCGTTAACTTTTAAGTTCAAAACTCTATGGTTGCATTCCTATTCTTTTGTTTAATCAACTGCCTATTGTTTATATCGATGGGAAAAGAGCATGAGGCCTTTTCAGATATCTTTGTTTTACAATCTAAACTCAAACAGCTAAATAGACAAACGAAACCCCTTTTGACAGGGCGATATTAGTTGTTATTGTTTCCATTTTTAATAGCTTGTAATCATAAGTTAGTCCTTGGCCCGCCGAATTCCGTTCAGTTGGACACTTCTCTTCGAAGAGGTAGGTGGTGCGCTGTACGGTTAAACATGACCTCCAATTCAACATAGAAGACTTGCAAACCATAGTTAGAAAACTTCACGGTGCGTTTAATGATAGCACGAATTTATCCAGTCTTCCGTACTAAAAATTATCTCGAACTTAAGGTGTTTCATTGAAGCCAGCATGTTTATTTTGGAACTTGCAAATCACCAGATTGGAAACGTCTCGAATTGTGACGGTTTGTGCACCAACTGCTTCCAGACCCGTTTGATCTATTGGAAATTAAAGATTAATCCGTATCTTCGAAGATTATCGAATGCTAAGATGCAAACTTGACTTTAAGGGAAGGTGACAGAAATGAAAGTATTCTTGTAGCGTATTGATATTCTCTTTCAAAGACTGACTTGCCTTCATCCGAGCAAAATGTATATTCATGCATAGCTGCATTGTTGCTGCGAGTCAAAAATTGCTCACTCCATCGTTACCCTTTTCGAAACATTTAATGTAAAGAAAAAAAATTCAGCTACTGAGTTATAATCTAGCCAAGAAATTCTGCCAGCATCCACGGCTCTTAAATTATTTGTGTTGAATTCACTCTACAGAGTGCAGAGTAGTATGATTTCTGTGACAGAAAATATTGATTAATTCGCTGATGAGTCTGAATGTTGAAGCATTTAGACCAGGGCTACACATTTTCTAAGGCGAATTAATAACAAAAATATTATTTTATTCGGGTAGGCATCCTTCATGGTATATATCTTTGCTTTATTTAAAGTTGTCGAGATTGTTGAAACGTCGAAAAATGACAAAATGTAAAATCTGAAAGTACAACCGATACATACGTACGTGAGGACTGATCGTACAAAGACATTTGTAAATTTATAATCCAGCTTACCAGACAGCGAGTAAGATTGTTTGTTAATATGAATTTCAGGGCTTTGAAAATAGCCCAGTTTGCTTTTAAAATTAAAAGAAATTATAGAAATTGTACGGTGAAGCGCAAACGTATGGTATTGCTGTAGGTTACTGGAAGTGTTTAAATTACCTTTAGCAAGTTTTTCAAGGGATTTCTTTCGTTTCGACACGATCCGCGTAAAATATAATACTGAAATTCTCACATGTAAACAATAACAAAGATGTGGCTGACCAGGGCCCTTTAAGGTTTCCTTTAACACCGCAGTGGCCCAATTGATAGCGCACTGGACTCTGGAACAAACGGCCCTAGTTTGAGCCCTGGCCGGGGCACTGCGTTGTGTTCTTAGGCAAGACACTTTACTCTCAGTGCCTCTCTTCACCCAGGTGTATAAATGGTACCGGCGAATTTACTGCTGGGGATAACCCTGCGATGGACTAGCATCCCATCCAGGGAAAGTAGAAATACTCCCTGTCACTTCATGCTATAGAAACCGGGGTACGCTCCGGCCTGATGGGTCACTAGGCTCGTATGGCGACTTTACCTTTACATTAACACCCAATAAACCGCTTCCTCCTTAATTAAGTAAACAAAACACATTTCCCATAAAATAAATGAACTTATGTTGTCTTGTTTACCCAAACCTCTGGGGGATCTCTTACAGAGCAAGATATGTTGCTATGGCAACAGTTGATGTTTCAAGTATTTTAATTGCTTATTCTTTTTTTTTCTTACCAGAAGGAAAGGCGCTATGAAGAAAAAACGATCATCCAGATTGCTAATTTTTTGTGCATTTGGTCTGATTTTATCTAGCGCCTGCTCCAAGTTTGTGGGTAAGCCTTTCAGTTTGTAATTTCAGATATGTTGCGTATTGATGATGTTTATAAGAAAACTTGCTTACTTAAAATCAGTTCTCGATTTTCCCGTTTCAAACCATCTGATAAAGATTGCGTGTATTTACAGAAGGAGCATACGGAGATAACTATCACATTACGTATCCAGAACGTATTGATGGCAACCGAATGAGGAGAGACCTCTCAACTTTTAACAAGGTCATGATCTTTGACATTATTTTCAATTTTCATCGTTCTCCTATCGAATTTAAAAAACACAGTTGAAATAGCTCGTTATCTCGAACTCGATTATCTGAAGCAGCTCGCTATCTCGAACTGAGATCAATTTCTTTTTTTAATTTTCTTTTTCGGTCATTTGCTATTAGCTTTCTTGATGAGCTTCCTAGCTTTCTCTAACTACCCTGTTCAGTTTATCCCTTAAGCGTTCCAGGTGAAACTAAATAACTTCAATAATATTTCTAGAGAGTATCCCTATTACTTATACGATACAAGAAAACAAATATTACGATAAAGGATCTATTTTGCAGTAAAAGCTCTACTTTAATACTCCCCTTTCTAATAAGCTCTCCGTCTAGAAGTCATTTTTTTAATAAGCGTTTCCTCTCTCTGTTAAACCCACTCACCTTCCCTTGACGGTAAATCATGAGAATTTATTTAAGAGAAAACAAGGCGACTTTACACCTTTTAATAACAATTCACCGCGTTTGCTTATCATTGTTGCTATTTTGTAAACATTTGTTACCAAACGACAGGAACACTTGACAAAAATTCACTATATATATATTCCTTTTATATGTATCCAAATTGATATATGATTTCAAATATGCTCTTTCCGTCATCTCTCATAAGGACCTCTCACAGAGCTGAAAAGAAGCTTGTAATACGCCTTTGGAGGCTTAACAGAACTTTTACACGTATTTGTGTATACAACAGCTTGCATAACCTACAAAGTCGTTTCATGTGGTTTGTTTTAGGGAGATCACGAAGATGACGCATCTTATCGATTGGATGCTTTTAACAAGGACTGGACTCTGGATATAAAAAGAAACAAGTATAAACAACAAATAATTTATTTTTTACTTTCAACAAATAACCAAGGCTACAGTATGTTGCCCTATTTCTGGACACTTTTTGCATAACCGTAATATTTTACATCAAAACAACACAAACAAGCTGAAATTTAGCCATAAGTTAGCTTCCAATTCTTGTAAGCAGGTCGTAACGTTTCATTGGCTGAAACTCTTTGCATCCTTCGTAATTTTGGAAAGAGTTCGTCGATTTGGATGCCCTATTTCCGGACAGGTTGCACTATTTCCGGACGATCGTTACGAGATAAATACTCCGCTTTTCTTGGGAACATTCTTCTCCCTTGTGGCTAAATGCATATTATAAAAGTTGAATAAAGTAACGTTCATTTAAAAGATTACTTTTTCTCCGAAATTGAAAGCTTTTTCTTTAGATTATTTATCAATAAAGGGCAAAATTACTGAGCGCTGATTGGTTGAGAGAGAGGGCATTTTTTCTTAATCGAGGGCATTTTTAGTAATCAAGAGAGGGCATGATTACCTGTTAATGATTGGCTAATCCGTTAATTGCCGTAGCGCTAAACAGGCTTCCCAGATAAAAATAGACTGCGCGCGTGATTTTCCTTCGTATAAATTTTGCCCTTTATTGATAAAAAAGTAATCCCATGAGGCCAAGTCGCTTCGCGACTCGGGCAATTTTGGAAAATTTTGAAAACTCTCGTGCAATTAATCCTTAATAGTACTTGGCCTCATGTGATTACCTATACTTAGCGAAGAAGTCATCAACGTTTTGAAACCGACCAACAAGCCGACATATTTGATTTGTATCACGGTAATACGAGGAAGACTGGCGGCCGATTTATTTGATACTGGACTGGACATGGAAAACAACACGCAAGTATTTTTTTTCCAAATAATTATTTCAGGCGAATCTTTCAACAACTCTTCGATAAGATTGCATTTAAAACAAACTAGTTTGCTATCGTTAGGTGTCCGGAAATAGGAACACCTCACCAAAAATGCAAATAAACTCTTTTGTGGTCAAGTTCGAAGATACGAAACTGAAAACAGAAAATTCTTATATGCTGACAAACCTAGTCCTATAAGCTTTACTTATGTCCAAAAAAAGTTTAATCTGTATCGTATTTTGCGAGAACAGACCGCTTAACTGTAAACAGGTAATTCGACGCGCGCTAAAAAAACAAATTTCACCTACTTCGACTGAAAAGTTGAATGTTCTCTCCTAAACGGAGCATGGCTTGGCCACGAAGGTATCAAACGCAAGCTGACTAGTCGATAAATCTTTGAAACATATTGATAGGATTTGTTTTATTGTTTCAACGAAATACGGAATCGTTAAGTCGAACTGTCCGGAAATAGGGCAACATACTGTACTCTTTTTTATTATATATATAGCGACAATTTCAGGTAATAAACCTTGCAAATAGAATTCTATATCTGCTATATTTTCACATGTGAGAAAAGCGATACGTCCAATCAGCTTCGCGTATAGCTTTCTTCACATGTGAAAAATATAACCAATCAGCATCAAGAGTAGAACGACCTAACCAATCAGAGCGCGGGAATTCAAATGGTTTCCAACGAGGTTGTGAAAACAACACGCTGCAAGTTTGCAAGCTCTCGAAGACAGTTTATGTTTTGGCTACAAATTTTGTACTTTTGAGAACTTTATGGAAAGGAAAGCCATCAGAAACACGCCAAGCAAAACCTTGAGAACACAGTTATGATATGGAAATGCTAAAATCATTCTCCAGGCGGAGCGAAGACAAACTAAATGTCGATAAGGGAAAGCCAAGAAATGAAAGACTTTCATTGTAGCTTTGATACAAAGCAGCCGTGGACGTTCTAAGAAAATTCTAGCACTCTTGGGAACAGCAGGGTAAAGTAAATATTGCACTTTTGAATATGGATTTACGTCGTAATTATTGCTATTTAAATAAAGTTCTTGTTTACGATAGCTTGTCGTCGCCGTAATTTTACTTTTCTATTTAAAAGAGATCTCGCTTGGAAAGCCATCAGAACGCATTTGCAGCTTTGTTTTCCTCGCGCTGCGTTTAACTCTTTAATTATAGACTAGAAAAATCGCTTTAAGTTTACAATGGTCGAGTGCTCGTTATATATAATAAACAAATTACAGCATAGAAAGTGCTTTGTACGGATTATTATTCACTCGTCGCAAAACTTTGGAAAACTCACTCGTTCGCTGCGCTCACTCGTTCGTTTTCCAAAGTTTTGCAACTCGTGAATAAAAATCCGTACGTCGCACTTTCTATGAAGTAATCTATATATATATGATAGGTATATGCAGCTGGCAAAAAGATATTAAAAAGGTGATCTAGATGGAGGTATAAACATTCACATACACTGCTACCAAGGTAAAACGTGGCGTTTGGACTCTGCACAGGTTAATGATGCTAAAACTGTAGAACAAAACTCTTGCCGCAAAACTCTTAGAACAAAAATTTATTTTTCAAATCGGCCGCCTCTTAATCCTCACGGTATCAACGAACGTTTTCATTCAACTAATTTATTCCGTTGTTTTCACGTTACCAGGCACCAGCCAATAGCGAAGCTCCATCTTTCTGTATATAAAAAACACACGACCCACAATTCCTGGCTTGATTCGCTCCGACGAAGGGCTAACGCTCGAAACGTCAGCTCTTGAATCTCTTTACGGTGGCAAAGTCACATTATCAACCCAGTTGATAAAACCAAATTATATTGAATGATTGTAAGACCGGTTAATTTCATTCCTTCATGTTTTTGAGATAAGTAGAGAAAATGATTATCTTTAAGTGTTTCGATTTTCTCTTTTCGACAAAAAATACGATATTTCCTGCAAGATTTTCCATTATTTTTAGAATGCAAATTATTTATAAAATTCGAAAGAAGTTTCATTGGACACGTATGTATTTAATAAATGTGCTCTAATTCCTCTTTGCAGGGAGCTATTTTCTCCATCATTTACAGTTCGCACATTTGCAAATGACGGTTCAGAAGTGATAGAAGAGGTATATAATTGCCGTTTTCTTACGAACTAACCGCCACTTGCATGTTCGAAAGCAGACACACGCAATTAGTTAAGCGAAATTGTCTTAACCAAATAATTTAAGGGGTACGAAAAAATGTCCTTTAATTTCAAAGAAATGCATTCAAAAGTTGAAAGTGATTCGTGGTTAAGGGAGCTGTGTCAAAGAGCAAACATCTTGAAAATTTTATCCTCAAGTTATGCAACACAATCCATCGCTATCTTCCTCGCGCAAATCCATGCTTGTTTCTTCTCAGTTTATTGCCATGCACCTCGTGTTTGTTTTGCTTCCTTGGTAAACCATTATTTCAAAGATTTCTTTGATTCGCCGGCCCGCGTTCGACTCCCAGACCCGGCGTCATACGTAGGCTGAGTTTTGTTGTTGGTTCTCGTTTTTCTCCGGGTTCTCGGACAAAAAACGTAACACTTCTAACTTCCAATTCTTTCGGAATCCGAGGGTCACAGGTTTGTTAGTTTAAAAGGAGCTACGTCACGATATTTTGAGTCATTTCTTCGACAACTTAAATTACCCTTAAAAACTTAGGAAACCCAAAAATAATAGTTTACTTAGGAAGAAAACACCAAAGGAGTGATGTTAAACCGAAAAGGAACAAAGATGCCTGAGGATGGAGAAGATTGAAACGGATTGGAAATGACGATTTTGAATGATGATGTCGCTCCTTTAAACAAATTCGATTTATTTATTTTATTTTACTTTATTTTTATTCAAAGGTCGGCACCAAAGATGACATTAGTTATGGCGGCTAAACTGTGTAAACGTTTTACCATTGTAACCTGTGATGATGTTTTTAATCATTTTACCATTCCAATTTCTGGCTCCTCCCTTTCAGGGTGTTTCGGGCCACTGCCATTATCAAGGGAAAATCCGTGGCTTGAAAGATTCAAGTGTTGTCCTCGATACTTGTTCCGGATTAAGGTATTCTACCTTTCGTTTTCTAGTTCATTTTTGAATAGCAATAGAAAAACTATATAGCAGAAAAAATGGCTGGCATGTTTTAAACATGACGTCCAAAGGATTTCTTTCTCGTGTTCTTTTTAAATCGTTTTGAATTGCTATTGGGAAAGCGGCCATATTGTATTGCTGAAACTAAAGACAATACTTACATAAAAATAGAGTTCAATTGTCTCAATTCCCGGAGGATTGGTTTGGTACGCCAACATGGCCGCCGTTTCTTTGTTTGGGAACGCCAATATGGCTGCCGTGACGTCATGTGAAAACGCTCTACAAACCAGACACGCTATTGATGGATTGAAACATAACTCTAAAGATTAGAATTGCAAAGCCGTAGTAGCCTTGAATAGGCCTTATCACGGTTTTCGACGCCATCTTGACGGGTAGACAAAGGGGTCAGAAATTACTGTGTTTGTATGGGGACCTGATGAGAAATAACTTTTTTAAAAATTGAAGTTGCACAATTTATGAATCGCAACGTTAAAATGCTAGGCAGAAGATTGTATTCACCAAGTTTGAAAAGTGTAGCTGGGATAGAGGAAGCTCAGTTAATTTTCTAATTTTCCATATATTTGTCTGTAAATTGACGCGGTTCACTCGAAAAAAAAATATTATTTTTGCTTTTCCAGGGGGATTATAGATGACGGTGAAGATACATTTCACATCACACCTGAGGCTTTACACAAGGTAATTAAAATTTGGTTGAGAAATCTCTGTCAACGCAAAATGTCAGAAATGTGATGTAACAATTAAGCTGAAACAAAATCTTTTGAAATATACGACTTATTGACGTCCACAGCATGTGGCGCGAAGGTGGGGCTGGGTGTGCGGAGGAAAAAATAATGCATTTCGTTCAATTATTGGGGTGGAATATTATTCATATTTTTGAAAAGCGGTGGTACAATAATAATAATAATAATACAATAATAAAGATTTTTAGTTATTATTCGATATCATTATCAATCCAAGTTGTTTAAAATAGACCAATTTGCCAAATGGCTTTAATTTTAAACATTTTCCCCTATTAATCTTAATTGCTGTTCGTCATGATCTTGAGAATACCTTTTAAGTTGGTTTGAGGAAGTGCTCTACAAACATTTGCAGAGCGATGGAGCTCACAGAGTTTACCAAGCCAAGGAAGACGACTTCAGCCACGTCTCAGATGCTTGCGGTAATCTCGACATACAAACCGTTATCTTTTTTTTTATTTTTTTTAATACAAAAGCTATCAGACAACTCAGCAAGCGTTGCTTTTGGGTGATCTCAAGCAATTTAAACAGGGTTAGTTTATTTTCGTATTTGCTGTATCCCCTTTTAAAGGATCTACGTCACGATATTTTGAGTTATTTCTTCGACGACTTTAAAAATTACCCTTAAAATTTAGTAAAGCTAAAAATAATAGTTTGTTAAGGAAGAAAAACACCAAAGGAGTGATACTAAACCAAAAAGGAACATTTTTCTCCTAAACTTCAATTGCAGTGTTACTTCAAAATTAATTGACGCGATATCCAATTTTTTTCCAACAGTTTCCTTGATCGGAAAGGAACATTTTAGTAGTTGCATATATGTCTAAACACAGCTTATAACATCGCTTTCAACTGCGTAATCACAACAGGAAGTACATTGCGGTTTGATAAAAAAAACTCAGTTTCACTTTGCCATTTTTTGTTTTCCACACGAAATAGATCATTTCTTAATGGGACTTTGGCTTTAATGAGGCGAATATTTTATCTGTACCCGTCGTTTATGTCTTGCGGTACTTATCTACTATTTCCGTACTATTTCAGGAAACGGAGATAAAGAAGCGGATTTCAGTTCTCCAGAAGAAAGTTCTGGAACATTTTCCAGGGTACTTTTTCTGTCTTAGATTACATCGTAATCTCACCCGATGACACTATGTTAACTACTATAATTTATAAAGAAAGTTGATATAAACTTTTCCACATAGGGTCGTTTACCAATTATGCTCTTGGACAGACAAATACTTTATTTTTGCAACATGTATGTTTGGCGAATGAAACTAGAAAACCTATTGTTTTTTATTCATTTAGTTTTGTAATTATACCATGTATTTTTGGCGAATGAAGCTATAATAATTATAAAAAAAATTGAGTTGAATTTTATATCAATCAGACATATCCATAATTTGTTTCTTCCAGATACGACGCAGCATATCAAATGTAGACGCATTCTACAAGCCGTACCTGACCACAGACGAGACACGATACAACGAGCTGTTGCTGGTGGTGGATTTCGGAATGGTAAGTAATGGAAAAATTGAATAATCAAAGGTGATAGTTATCCAGTTAAAATGTAGAGCGAGGTGTCATAAAAACAAAACCAAAGTAACCTCTCTTGGGTACAGAAAACCTTGTGGAACAATCCATGCATCCACAGAGGGGGAGAGAAGGCGAGAGGGGGAGGAAAAGGGGGAAGAGGGGGACCTTCTCATCAAATTAGATGACAGCTGAATTCGTCTTTTGTTTTGTGGTAGCCATTTTGAATATTAAATACGCGCTCTGGGGTTCTTTAGGCAAAAATTATGAGGTCAGGGAAGATCTGGCCCTGGGATGGCCGATAATTTAAAATTCGTAGTTTCGCCGGATCGACATCCGATCACTCTCCGTAACAAGCGTTATACTATAAGAGTTTCCAGTGGTTTTCTAAGAATTCTAGGTTCCAGACATTACACCATGTTGACTGCGTAAAACTTTTTAAGTTGAAGACCTCATACCAGCCGATCATCTTTCATTTGACCTCCAATTTGATGTGAGGTGAAAGACCAGATTGGATGAGTGGATTAAATGACAACTGGAAATTGGATATTTTTCATTTCGTACTGGGAAAATGTGATATGGCTCATTGCGAATATGAATCTCGAGCAAAAAATGTGATGAGAAATGGGATTTGGGAAAAATCTTGGCTGTGAAAAGTAATCTATACCGCTTCCACTGCATGGAACCAATTGAAGTTAAAGTTACACCAATGGATATGATACCTTATCAGCATCATAACTCTTATCCTTGTTCAGGATTTAAAATTCAAAATTAGGAACCTGACCCTAAACAATCTTTGGTACAAACGTCTGATGATTTCATTTGTTCCTCTCTCCTCTCACTCTCCTCTCCTCTCCACGGTCCGACAAGTAGAGGGATAGCAATACTTGTACATCTAGAGCGGCCGTCTTGTTTTCTGGGCGGGATACTAAAATTTATAAGATTATTTTCTTTTATCAACTGTGGTATGTACTCATATCACTTTGTTGTAATAAATCAATATTCTGTTAGCGGTGCACGTGGACAGCTTTTGTGGTCTTGCATGGACAACTACTGGACTTACAGGGAGGGAAGGGGGGCTAAATAGAGCTTTCACCGTAACAGTAACGTGATTAAACGCAGACCGTGTAACAATATCCTTTTTAAAATTATTTTTATTCAACAGTATTTGAGATACAACAATGATACTAATGTCGTCAAAGACCGGGTTATAGCATTAGTGAATGCTGTTGATGCGGTAAGTTATTTAAGGAACATTACTAAAGCTACACTGTAAAATAGCTTCTTTAAAGGGACGCTGTCACCACTTTTAGAATGATTTTGGAAATATCAAAAACATAGATTGATCTTTGAGAGCTGAACGATAATGGTTTTACTTTGTAGAGTAGTACTCGACAAATGATTAGAACCCATTAGGAAGTGTAGATGGCTTACGATGTGATATGGATTGTGATATGGATTTTTGAAAACGTGTCAGGATGTCAGTTTTTAAAAGGTTCAAGTTTCGCTCGAAAATCATTGAAATTTTGCAAAAATGTTGCTGCAGTGTGGACTTTCTTCAAGAAATTGCTTTTAATCATTTAGTTAGAGCTAATTAAGTTCTTATTACATAAATTTAGGGATCATTTCGTGAATTTTTTTACAGTTTATAGGCAAATACATCGTTTGCATTCAAATTAGCCCTTGTTGCCTCGTTCAGGACAAAATATGCTTTTGTTTTTTGAGCTTAAAAACGAGATAAGAAGGGCTAATTTGAATGCCAACAAAAGATTATTAAGGTGTGTACATGACAGTAAAAGTTTTCGATCCTCGTACATGAACTAAGACAGTGAGACTCCCCTTCTGCATACTAAAGTCGCCAAGTCGCCACGTTTATTTGGATGTGTTGATTGTCTGGCGTCACATACACCCTTGACCAAATAATTCTCTATTGAAGGAATGAGTTAACCTTCATTAGTTGTTGGCTAGTTTTCAAGCCACAAGGGTAGTACTTGAAACCACCAGCCCTACTTTTCAAGCTGAGATCTAAAGGTCTTGATATCATCAAAAAGACATCAAAATCATAGCTTTTGTATGTTTGGTACACTGGCATGGAATTTTATTTCAAAACCGGTCCTCTTTTTGTAGGATTCCATTAATATTTAAGGTAACTGCTAACCTTTTCGGATGCCTTCCGGGAAATCTAGGATCTTTTTAGGATCTTACTATTGCTTTCAGAGAAAATATACTTTGAAGTTGATCAATAGAAAATTTTTCGTTTCAGGACACGCAAAGACGCGTCAAAGCAAAAATTTCGAATTTTTTAAAAGTCAGACACACTTTGGTAGCCTATGAAGTGCTGATTGATATGGTAGAGTTTGTTTGGTTGTGCGTGACAACGCGAAGGCGGGTAATTCAGCAAAGTTAACATCTATGGTTTTGACTTTGAAGCTTCGCGCACGCTAAATAAAGCCATAATTATTTAAATATTAACAAATTCGAATTCGTCATTTTATTACTTTTTTCGGTGATATGTAGTTTGCTGGAGTTTTACCAAAAATAACGCGCTTACGGAAGACTTCCCGGAAAGCGCCTCTTGAATTTTTATAGTGAAACTCGTGACAGTGTTCTTTAAACATCAACTAATTTATTTACGGTTCTCTTTAATTCTTTTCCGCCATAATGCACGAAAAATCGTAAATGCAATTAGAGGGCCTTCTCGAGATCAGTAGTACCATTTGACATTTAGCCGATGACATTAAATTGTAAAAAAGGCCAATAGTCAGCCAGAAAAGATAAGAGAAAGCACCATTTGTCGAGAAGGTATTTTTGCCTGTTTTTCTTATTTTTCCGCTTTATAAAGATTTATCAACGGATAAACATCAGGATTGTCTTGAAAGCACTGGAAATTTGGACAAATGGCGATCCTTATGAACGTCATTCTGAGGGAGGAGCTGAACTGGGTCGATTTAACAGCTATCGACGAAACCATTTGTTGGAAAGATTCCCACACGACAACGCACAGTTACTAAGGCAAGTAAAAAGTCTATCTAAAGCTGTTTTTATATAGAGTGGTCAGGCAAAAAGAGCTTGTATCAGTATAATCCACGGAGTAGTTTTGCTTAGATCATGTCACTGGATGCTGTCTGAAAATAAACTCCAAGTCATCGTTAACTGCCGCTTATAAGTCCTGGGCTTATACAACTTTGTAAGGGGTTTTAGAAGGGCTTACAAGGGACTTGGATTAGAAAAAAAGCTGCTTCCAAAGGTCATAAAACATCGAATTTAAATATTACTCAAAACAAGGAAAGCTAGAGAGGTTATTATATCCGAGGGCTTATCATCTGATGATTTTTCCTTCGTTCTCAGGTAGATAGGCCTATACCCGGGAGATCTTATAAGTAGAGGGGGTGGGCTGGGGGAGGGAAGACATGAACATTTTATTTGCAAGCAAATATACTTTTTTTAGAAATTTCACTTATTTGCACTAACATTTACGCGAAAGGGATTCTCGCACTGAATCAGATATATTAATACAATTTTATTTCAGTGAGAGGGCCTGGGGTAATGTTGCAGGCATGGCATATGTAGGCGCGATGTGTGGTTCTGTCTCATCTGGCATTAATGCAGTAAGTAATAGGCCACTTTCGCAATATTAAAATTTAACTTGATAACGAAGCCTAGAGTTCACAAACAATGAATAAACGTACTTTTTTATTTTCTTTGCTTGTGTCGTCTAGGCCTCGCTATCAAACTGAATTTTTATAGTTCGAAAATACACATACTCTGGCACCCCAAGGGGAGTACTCTCATTGTACATGACCGACGTATTTTTTTAGGTCGCAAATTTACACGCTCGGTTTTTGGGTCAAGAGGTCTTTTACGATTTTTTTAGCTCTTAAAAAATACGCGTATTTTTTTGGGGGATCACATCTCCGATCTCATTAGCTTATTGATGCAAAATCATGCATTGGAAGAGTCTGATTGAATAAATCCGTATTGAGGTGTGTAAATTTTAATGCCTGGTATTCTTGGGTCTAAATTTCAGGCTCGTGTATTTTTTGGGTTTGCAATATGACGCTTCGTCACCTCCCCCCCCCCCTTGTCAAGTATAATACGAGTACCCCCTGGGTCTGGCACCTTATTAACTAATGTTTTGATATAGAGATGAATGCTCGATTCAGATGATCGAAAAGCTCGATTTACGTATGCAGAATTAAAATTCTTAGATAGCAGCCGGCATTTTATCTCGAAACAATTAAGGATTAATTGAACTTATAAGCAGAATGGGCTTAGAAGGATGTCCGAGCTGTTTACTCGTAACTGTGGCAGTTATCACAAGTTGACACTAAAAACGCTATTTTTCTTTACTGAAAATGGTTTTCGTCGACGAATAACTTTCACAAAAACTATTTGTGCGGTCCAAACAAACAAACGATGCACAGACGCAATGCCAAATGCAATACCAAAGATGTGTTTTTGACACTCGGGTGATCATGAAATCGTTTCCTATTTCCCATTAATTAATATAAATATTGTGGAAGTGAGAGTAATGGCAAATTTTCAGCTCGGTAAATTTAATGTGAAAGATTAATTAATCAACATGACACGAGCGTGGGACAAAGAAAAGAATAAAATTAAATATTGTTTGGAAATTATAGTTGCCATTTGGTATAATTTTTATACGTAATTTGTTGACTGTTGTTGTTGCTTTTCTGTCACAGTGGGACTTTGGCAGCATCATAGGCCCATACGTAACTGTCGCTCATGAAATGGGTCACAACTTTGGATTCAACCACGATGCAGGTGAAGATTATAAATACAAGCAACTCGCAGGAAAAAAAAGCTATTATATAAAACTGAAGGCCTTAAAAATGGTGCTGACAAGGAAAATATCGCGGTATGGCCACACAATAACTGAGAAGATTTTCGCGCTCTCATTGGTCAAGAGCTATAGTCAATGAGAGTAAAAAAAAAAACGGATCCGCCCCTGCTTTAACGTAATTTCATGTCAAAAATCAAGGTAAAGCGTACCTTTTAGGTTTCATGCATTTTTCGTGCATTTATGTTATTTTCTACTAACAGAGTGCAGGCTATGGAAAACTATGTAATTTGGTTTTATCAACTGGGTTGATAATGTGAATTGGCCACTGTAAAGGGATTCGAGAGCTGACGTTTCGAGCGTTAGCCCTTCGTCGCACTTTAGAAACTTACCCCCTCTATGGAAAACTATGGTCGATGACAATCCTCTCTTCCTAGGAAACTTTATTGAGCGTTTACGAGAGGAAATGTCGCTGCCACCAGCTGAGTCTGCATAAAGCTATTTAATGTTCAGATCGCCAGTTTCCCATCTTCTTTCCGTTCATTTCATCACTTTGGGCCTTGTTGAATTAATTTTCACGTATTTGATGCAAGTGTGTGCTTTAAACCTGCAATTTGGACATAACGCATACGGCGCAGAGATGTTTTCCCGCCTGGGTTATCGTTCCTGCCGAGGCGAGACAATTCATCGTTCCGAGTTGTCTCGCTGACGGGACAATGTTGCGATCTTCACATAAATGATTGTTTCAAAGGTCCCTTAAAATACTGAAAACTTAGTTAGCTTGACCATTGTAACTCAGGGGACGGCTGTTTCGGCCTCTCGAGACCAGTATAAAAACAGCTTATGTGCGCCCTTGATGCTCATATCGTTTCACTGGTTTATTTTGTGCCATAATATTTCACTTGATAAATTTTACCTTTGTTTTTCCTTTTTATCCGCAGGGACTTGCAAGTGCTTAACTCCCAGGGGATGTTTCATGGGCGGACACAAGTACGTAATAGAAATACAAACTATTATGCATTTATTTTAACTTGGAAACACAAGTGAATTATATAAAGATATGAAAATTTGAATTCAGAAATGGAAACATTACCACGAAGCATTCCCATGTTTATATAGACTCGAGTTTTTAATGCTACCTTCAAATATTGTCCAATAGTAACCCTGCTTTATAATATTTACAGTTTTAGCGCTAATTATATAGAGGATGCAACATGGCCGCGCGGAAATTTCTCTTCACAAGTGACTATTTACAGAGTTAATTTACATCAGTATTATAGAATAAATAGTAGAAGACCATTTAAAATGTTACATACGGCTATGGAAAGAATAATAAAAATTATCTGTGCGGTAACCAGAGTGACCATTAGCTTTCGAGGTGGCTACCACCATGTTTATCTAAATGCGGAGAGCAAAAGTACATCACGGGGAAATACAATTCTGAAAACGAAAGGCGCGATTTACTATGTAAACGTAGAATTGATGATCGTTTCACATCTGAGACCATGTGAAGATAACATGCTATTTTCACGTGTGAAAATAACATTTATTTGTTAGTCATTTTCTAGTGTTTAACTTGTGTTATGTAATATCAATGTTCATTGGTTCACAGGACCCGAGTGCCAGGTTTTTCTAACTGCAGCTTGAACTCGCTTAAAAGGCTCAACGATTGGTGTTTGTACAATGTGCCAACTTATAAGGTATCTCTCCTTGCGAACAGCGCCAGAAGATTATTGACCTTGCAGTGTGTACTGCCTTTATAAAAACGATAATCTCAAATTTTATCTGTACTTGTTGTTTCCTTAAAAGGGTCCAGAATTATTTACTTAGTTCGCCAGCATTAAATAGCACGAGGTCTGTATGGGTGAATCTTTTAAAAGGTCGTGAGTACAGACCAAACGCAGTGACATCTGCAGTCACCAAGGGGGTAAGGATTCCTCCATAACGACTGACAGCATTTCACGGGCGAACGAAAGGTTGAGCTTACTGGCAAATATGTTTTCAAGGCTCAGAGTGAGGGGCGGAGGTTAAATGGTCTGGGTATGAGCCTCAAGTATGAGGTCACTTGATGTGTTGAACAATAAGCTGTAATCCCACAATGCTTCTTTCTCTACCCAGGAGTGTAAATGGTACCGGGAATTGATACACATTCTAAAAATCTTCATAAAAGAAGCAGTTTTTATTTGCGGCTGCAACTTTGATCATTAGCTATAATAGTGATAATTTTAATCATATAAACTTTGTCTTTTTGGGTCAAAAAGGAACTTTGTGATTTCAGTTACGAATTGATTCCTTTCTTAAGTCTTACAACAGCTATTGTGGCAATGGAATTCGCGAGGAAGGAGAGGAATGCGACTGTGGAACTCCTGAGGTTTGTTTCTTGCACAGGCAACGGGAGTTAACACCTCCCCCCTTCCCTGCCGTGCACACCACGTTACGGTCTTTTCGTGTTGCCTGCCGGAAGGCGTAGAGCCTGTGCAAAAAATTCTCTTATGGCAACAGCATACTTTAGGCGCGTATCTCTATCGCTAACGACACAATGTAAAGCATAGCCTAAATTTCTCACGTTTTTCAACAACAGTCCCTCTCAAACGTCCTCATTCAAAGTTATGGTACCCAAGCCCCTTCGCAAAAAGTTGAATGATGACTTGTGGGTCACCTAGCTTTACGGTTTTAGCAGTTGAAGATGTTTGCTGATCAATGAGTGGCGTTATATTTGTTGTCATTACAGTAACCCCTCACAGCAACCCCTTTAATACGTACCTTAACCAAATATAAAAGCTGGAAAATGCTATGACGTATCACCCACCATGCAGCGAAAAACAACAAAGAAAGATTGCTGGAAGATAACGAAGAAACAGACCTACGAGACAACTATGCACTTGCATTTACATCGTTTCTATACGATCCCAGGAACCCAATTACTACTAATTACTAGCTATTAATTACTTATTACTATTAAAGAGCGTTTATTTTGATCTCTTCAGATATGCATGGCTAAAGATCCCTGCTGTGAACCTCATAACTGTGTCCTCAAGAAAGCATCACAGTGCAGTGATCTACATCACACGTGCTGTAAAAATTGCCTGGTAAGACAATCATTTGTAAATAATACTAATTAACAATACTACTAATTAACAGGCCTTAAGTTAGAGCAATATTGTAAAGCATAATAACCAGTACTGACAGTACGAGGCAATAGCTGTCGTCTGGATGGTTGCACACTCGCATTTGCACTTAACTGTTTCCAAATGAAATATCGAACAAATCTTTGGTCAGAAGGGAAGATGGATGAGCTAAATGTTGAGATATCGTGAGTTGACAAAGTTTGCTTTCAGTGATATTGCAATTTCTTGGGATTGGTTGACATTTCATTGATACCCTTGCATTTTTGCCGTGTTGATATGATAATTTTGTTGGATAATTAAAGAAGAAAACGCAAATCCCTTTCTCAGACACAAATTAATAATTAAATCTGTTAGACCCGCAGGGGGTCCGATATACCAAAAATAAGTATATTTTGAGGATTTTTCTTTCATGATTGTTCATCCTGTTAAGTTATAGGATCATTAAAAAATATATCTGGTGGTAAAGATTATTCAAAGAAAATAACCCAAAATACCCTGGGCGGGTACCTTAACAGTTGTAAATGGCTTTAGGTCTTCATTGAAATACTTATATTTTAAATATGATATTTTTTAACACGGTGTGGCGTTAATCCAATAAAGTCATTCTATAATCTTTTTTCCCTTTTAGTATAAGAAACAAGGATCATTATGTCGCGGAGTAAGAACAGATTGTGATGTGCCAGAATACTGCCCTGGAGATTCGAGAGATGTAAGTAACATTGAAACACGCCCACTAGACCAATAGACATCCTTAGGGACTCACACATGTCTGTTGACAAATTTTGGCTTACATCAATACACCACTACAAGATTTAACTGGATAAATTACTGTCGGACAATTTCCTGGCGACAATTGTGGCTGAAACACGACATAAGTAGATTTTCGCCAATAAAACGTGAATATAGCAACATCTGTGAAAATGATCATTTTACTAGTACTGCACCCTCAAGGTTTTACAGATGCACCGCCGAGAAATTTATCCAAATCTATCAAGTCGTAGTCTCAAACAGTGTTTCAACTAAAGTTCGCTTCATAAAGGAAACTAAGGGCGTTGGAGCTTAAACGACAAGATTGTCAAAAGGATCCTCTGGTTCTTGTTCCTTTGTGACAGCTTACACTATTCCTGTCATCTTGCCAACAAGCCAGCAGGCGTGAATGGGCTTCATTAGATAACTTAGTATTGACATCGATGGAGTATACATCAATAACGTCGTCAATACCTTTGTCGACTTGCTTTGCGATAACTATTTCATGTATATTGACCTTGAATACATGTGAGGGCTCGTTGCCCAAGAAAGTCCTTAAAAGGTTCACTATTCTGTACTGTAAAAGTTTCGGACGCTTAAAATTTAGTCCGAAATTAAAATCGTCCGACATTTTTTGCAAGTAATGTTATATGGAAGCTAAAATAGAGACATCGTGAGGTTAGCCCTAACTCAGCTTTGTATATTTACTTCGCATTTGAACACCTGTGTGTCTTGAAGAAAATCTTTGTAAATTTTGTAAATAAATTCATTTATTTAATGTAATTCGAATTTTTCCAGAGCGTTTACTAGGTATTTTGTTTATAAATCTCAGTGTCCGGAAGATAGTTTCATCATCAATGGATATCCATGCGATCACACGGAAACGGTACGTTTAAAGGGGGAGAACGCTAACTTTTATAAAACGGTTGCTATAGATGACTTCTAACCACCATATCTTGGGTTCCCTTTCAATCCTAGGATTTGCTTTTAGCCATGCTTGTTCTATTGGAGGCTGCATTCACTTTTGGCAGTTTTGACCATATTTTGAAAGTCGCGTGACCAGAACACATAAACGCTTAAAATTGCACAGCTTACATCTTTCTCGGATGAAACTAAAGCCAATGGATATCTAAAACCAATGGATAGAGTGCATTCAGATGCAAAATCTGTCGTATGGATTTGTGGAGATTCCCATTAGTTAAAAAGCTATGACGTCATGAAATTTTTGCTGTTTGATTTAACATTTAAGTGCTGTGATTGTCTTTGGTCTAGCTAAAGACTGAGAAAATATTTCAAACAGTATAAAAACCCCGAAGGGTTCTTTATGCGCTCTATGCCGAGAAAAGGTTCAAAGTAAGTACACATGGCAGCCGAAGAATATATCAAGTCAATTTTGTTGTAAAAATCTAAAACACAGAAGCGCGTAGAAATTGATTACACCAGATAATTTGGTTGCTTGTACTTTTCGTAAAGGTTATACAAGGAAATACAAACCGCCACAGTGTAAAAACTAGAAGCCTGAACCCTAAAATCAGCGCTCGATATCTTCGTATCAGCCCTCAGTACTGGTATGGATGGCCATGTCTTCGAACTGAATTCATTGGCTGCAATACAGATGAAGGTAACAGCATCTACTGCAGGCTTATCTTGATTTTAATAAAAATCCTTAACGAGAACAATAACAGGTGGTAGACTTGATTTTAACTCAAAAATTAAAAATACCAAAAAGGTCAAGGATTTGAAAAATAGCATAGATTTCTTCACTATCCCTGAAGTTGAAGAGATAAGCTCCTCGCTCCTCGTTTAAATCATGGAACTTGTCTTATTGCCATGTGCATTTTGTAACATACATTTGTCCATTTCCGAGATGCTACCGTTTTCCTCTGTTTAAAGACGAGTCTTGGTGCACAGCCTTGCATGTGGAAATGAATTTTACCCGCACGTCTTTTGTCTTGAGAATCATACTAGTGAAGGTTGTACACCAAGATGCGTTTTGAAACAGAGGTACGTAGTAGCAACTCGGAAATGGCTAATTTCCCAGTAAACATTTAATAAACTGTCAAATCTTCAGTTTTCAGGCTTTGATGTTTCCTCGATTAGGTATATTCAACAAAGAGGCGGCAAAAATATATGCATATCCAGCATTTCTGTTAGGAAGCTTGAATTTGTTTGGGAACAGTCGGAAATTAAGACTTGCTTTTCAACTAAATTAAAAGGAATAAATCAAAGAATAAGTTTACAAAATTGAGATGAGATGATAACCCGTTACGTGTCCGTCCATTACCGTCTCAGATTATGGACTGCGCATATGAAATCCACAGGACAAAAGTCAACACTAACATGTCTGCCACATGTCTCCAAGTGTTTCTTATTTTCTTTGATTTCAATAGTTAGCCCAAGTGCACCAACGCCTTTGAAGTCTTATGGCCTGGATTTGTGTCTCACACCATCCAACAAAACTTGTTCGCCGGGTGACAACGACCCTCTTATATACATTAAAAGTGATTTGTGCGCGGAGAGCCACTTGCAATTCACACTGGGTTCAGACGGTGTGTTACGTCACAATTGCAGTGGAAAATTGGTCTGTCCCGAAAATGGAGGAACTCATAACGGGGCAAGGATTGTTATCAGTGGTACATGTACAGTTGAAAACTCCAAGTTTGAGCGTACAGAAGGTAACTGTCCTTGCAGTAAGCAGTGAACCGTTTCTTAATATATTCTTTTTTTAACTCGCGGACGCATGGGGGAGAAGGTGGATGTCACGCGACTGTAATGGAACCGCAATAATAATTTTCAGGTCTTTCCAAACTTTGGACATTTTTGGCAGCTTGCCCCCCTCCCAGTTCTAATTTCTGCAAAATGCACAAGCTTATAGCAATAGCAGTTGAAAGAAAACTACCAAACGAAACCTTCGACTGTCTGTATCAAGCTGGTGTTGGGATGAAAATTAATGGTGGCCTGCTTTATGGAATCTTCCAGTAAGTGCTTTTCTTTTGCTACGAAAACAACCTACAACATGCTTATTGTCGATTTCGTCGTTGAACTAGTTTTGGTTATGTGTACAAGTTTCAATATAAGCGTGTGAATTGCGAAGTTCAACGTATTTTTAATGCAATTTTTGAGCGTATTTTTACCAGTCTAATGCTCACACATTCGGACATTGTGTAATCTTTTTGAGCGGGAAGATCATAGCCACCCCCCCCTCTTCCCTTGTACAACGGAAATTTCATAACTAAATGATAAGGTTGAAAAATCCGCTTACAAGCAAACATCATAGGTTTCAAAGTTCTTGCACGCCGTGTGGTTCACGACGGCAATATAAACTATTGTAATTATTAACGGCGTTAGCACAGTCCAAGCCTATCTCTACCCAGAAAGTGAGCTAATCGCCGGTTTACGTTTCTATTTGAATTAAGAAGAACGTTTTGTGTCCTGATTCAGCTATAAGAAAGAGCAAGATACGTAGGACACAAAAACAAAACATTTCTTCAGTGTCACACGTTTCCCTTCCGTTTTTGTAACGGAAGGATGCGATGCCATTTTAGCGACACTTAGAAGTTTGTGTAACAATCATCGAAAATTTTTCTGCTACAAGAAAACTAAACGTTGAAAGTCACCAGCCACATTAACACCCCTCTCTCACCATTTCACTAACACGTGATCGTCAAAACCCCCGATAAATGTGTTTTTCTTAATTGTTTTACTTTTACCCAACCAAAAAATACAATTTAGAAACGGCACGCAGGGACACACTACGCGAAAAGCCAAATATTCGGGCCAGAATTCGCTCGGATACGAATCGGCACACGCCTCGTATACTGAAATTTCCGACGTATTCCAGTACGCCTGATTCGAAATACACCTGGGATATCCTATTAGGATCCGGCCTGTTTTTCCATATTCAAATTGAATATTCCGGGTGTATTCAATATTGAATACTCGTGAATACTCCAGGGGCACTTCACGTATTCAAATCGAATACTCTCGAATACTCCAGGTGTACTTCACGTATAGCGTACGCCTTGAATACTCTAGGATTCTATGGCATCACACTGACATATTCGAGGCTAGAATACTCTAGAATATTTTTCATTTGGCGCAGTGACAAATGAAAGTTATATGTCTTATAGCGGTATCCGTCTTACAGAGGTTTCCGTTCAGAGAGAGTTTGTAGCCGTTGTATATATGTGCACTTGCATTTTGATTTTGTTAGCACGATCTCTGAAGCATATCAAGACTGGAAAGTGTATACACACCAACGGAGCTTGGCCTGGTGTTGGCAGGAACATGGTATTGTGGTCAGGATGCGATGTACAGAGGCTAGAGCTATGGTTCGTGAAGCAAGGTAAGAATTTCTAAGAGAACTTTTCAAATAAAGAAGACGACAGTGAGAAGGAAATAATGGAATCGGGATTATATACTTTTGTGGACGTATTAGTTTTCAAATTAAAAAAAACGTAATCCACGTATTTTGACTTGTTTGGGAGTAGGTTGTAGGACTAACCAGTGGTATGTGATAACTGACGTTGTCATAAAAATAATATTAGCTTCATCGCCATTAATGGTTTCCGTAATTAAGTTAGAGGGACATGCATATATTGCATGTGATTTTCTTTGGACATCTGGACGAGAGAGGCACTTTGGAGACTTTCCACAGCATTTAGATCCGGCACCTAGGGTACTCCCTATTATTCCACCACGCCTTTCCCCCAGCACCCCACCCCCTTCCTCCCCCCCACCCTCCCCCCAAAAAGAAATTATTCTAACTGACAAAGCAATTTTTTCAATCGTGTTTCTTATATCTCACATTACTCATATTTTTTATATATTATGTCAAATTCCCTATGTTAAGAGTGCGTAGAACCACTTGGCATGCAGAATGGCCAGATCAAGGACAACCAAATCACAGCCACCTCATCACGACCAGCTGATCTCCCACATTATGGGCGGCTACATAACAATAAGTACTGGTGTGCAGAAAAGAAAAGTAAAAATGAATATTTACAAGTTGATCTGGGCCAGGTGCGTAACATCACTAGATTCTGATTAAAATGTGCTTTTTCAAAATGGTTTAGGTCCTGTTTGAGACCTCGACAATTGACCATTTTAATACATAATACACCATAATACACCTTGTTTACCCCCCCCCCCCCACAATTTTGCATAACCTTTGTTTTTAGATTCTCTTGGGACGACTATAATACCCAGGAGAATTGGGAAACAAAGGTTATGCAAAATTTTGGGGGGTAAACAAGGTGAATGGGTCATGCGAAAATGGTCAATAAAGGGAAATAAATAAAAAGGGCAAATTGAAATGCCTAACTAAAGTAAGGCATCGTACGTTAATTGGGTTTTCAGGTATTGGTAGCCACCGGCAGCATAGATGCTAGACTATTACATACTTATGGTTGAATCCAAATTTTTAATATCATCATTCACGTTATCGCAAAGAAAATGGCTCAAGAAAAAGCCACCCTTGCTAGATTTCATGATAAACAGTAACCACAGTATTGCTTACTTAATAATTTGCCGTTATTTGCAATTTTAGGTAAAAACACTGAACAAAATTTTGATACAAGGACGCGGAAACTGGTATGACTGGGTCACGGGCTTCTTCTTGTACTACAGTAATGATGGTCAGCGGTGGACAGGCTACTCAGAAAGCGGAGACAAAAATCGCTCAAATGTACGTCAAGTTTCATGTACATCTTTTGTTCTCAGTGAATTATTTGCTTATATAGAAGCTTAGTGTTTTTTTTTCTTTTCTAGTCTGTTTGCTACCTTGGAAAATGCAGCGAAATTCACGAAACTCAGTGCAAGGACTTATGGGGAGCTAGTAAGCTTTTTTATCTTTTCATACAAGGTTCTGTTAAAACATAATTCTTTTTTGCCTTGGAGCATTCCATGATGGTTAGTGTTTACCAGAGTAGTCTCTTTAAAAACTCCGTCTCATTATCTCTTTTTGGCTCAGTTATTAGGACAAAATGCATGTTAATTAAAATTCTCTTGGTACCGTTACAACCATTTATAGCTGCAAAAAAAGCTGACCAAAGATGCTATGACAAGCTTAACACGGAGGCTGCGGGATATGGGACATGTGATCCAACAACGAACTCATCATGTGCTGTAAGGTATGCAAGTCGATATTGATAGATTCAAAGTTTCGAGTCTGAATGATTCAAATCTACTGTTTTCTGCAATTAATTTGCAAAATACAGACGTAAAATAAGTGTTATATAATGTTAGAAAAATAGGTATAATACTTCCCATTGTAATTGTGATTTATTGCCATGCAGACAAAATTTTGGAAAGGATTTTCAAAACGAAAAATAATAAAAAGGGATTTATTGTTTACCTTCAAGCATCCGTATCATGAAAAAATTAATTAAGATAACCTGAAAGCAACTTTTCAATATTTTAGTGACGTTTTATGTGGCCAACTGCAGTGCCAAGATAACAGAAATGCTCCTATTGTCGACTATGGATGGTCATACTCTAAGATCGCGTTGGATAACGGAGAGCAATGCAGGTATGCAAGGTTTCTTTATGAAATTCTCACAGTACTAAAGGATAACACATTTTAAACTTTTTTAATTGTCTAGATCAAATGAAAAACAAGAGTCACACCAGGAAAATAATTTGAAAAAAATAATAAAAAACGAGAATTTTTAATTTGTAATTTGAATCAGTTATCCTTAATCGTAAACATGGTTGTCCTTTTCTTGATTGATTGTTACCTATCTCTGTCTTATCTGTGCGTTTTGTTTTTTATTTTAAAAGTACCGCTACTAGGCTTCCTTCTTTTTAAGTTATTTCGTTTTTCAGATAAAATGACCTAAAAACTGCAACATTACTCGATCGGAACTCCGCTAGGCCTTCCAAATGCTTCGCTATGTATCGGATGTACGACAAGGAAACGCAATGGTTTTTTGTTCCACCATAAAGAAATTCGAGAAGCTTAACCATCCTTTTTCTCGTAGTGCTGCGTCCTTAAAATCGACAGATGGTCTTGGTCTTGGCATGGTTAGAGAGGGAACAAAATGCGGAGTTGATAAGGTACTATAGCACCATTTTAAACCTGTAAACTGAATGTTACCCAACATTTCTCAACCATATTTAAAAATTGCTTTTGTTCACGATACTTAAAGTGCACCTAACCCCAAAATATTTTTTTCGCTAGAATAAACCTTTGCACCAATTTGAAACGCATTGCACCTTTTTACCAAATTCTGACTATTTATAGCATTCAAAAGTTACGATAAACTGTACATCGTTTGTTCCACGACCGAGTCAGAAGGGGCGTGGGTCTATTCCCGATTTGACGTCACAAACTGATTTGCATGCATGTTTACAAAGAGTTGATGTGATGCAAATCATTTTGTGACGTCAAATCAGGAATAGACCCACGCCCCTTTTGACTCGGCCGTGTAACAAATGATGCACAGTTTTTCATAACGTTTGAATGCAAAAAATAGCCAGAATTTGGTAAAAAGGAGAAACGAAAGGTGCAATGCGTTTCAAACTGGTGCAAAGGTATATTTTAGCCAAAAAAATATTTTGGGGTTAGGTGCACTTTAATTCGTCTTATTTAATGCGAACACCCAAGGACGCTTTTTCTCTGTGGGCTTGTGACATGATGGACAATTACATCTTTGTCGTTTCACTAACGAGATTTAAACTTACCTTCTTTCTTTATTTATCATTTCGTTTCTCAAGATGTGTGTCAATTACAAGTGCCAGTCATTTGAGGATCTCAACATTGGCAAGTGTCCAAGTGTAGGCAACAAAGTGTGCGGTGGAAGAGGAGTGAGTACAGGTTACAAATACTGTTCGAAATAGTCAAAATATATATAATCACCGAAAAGTAATATTTTGGGGAAAAACAAAGAGTATTATGGTATTTTTTGAGTGGCCTTTTGAGAATTCGACTATTTGTTGATTGCTGTAATCACGTGATGAAGTAGCCGCGTATCGCCCATAATGTGTGATTTTCTATATCCATTTCACCAATCAATTTGTCCTCAGGTGTGCACAAACAAAAAGTCCTGTCATTGCGAATTCAGCTTCGATCCCAGAGATGGTTGTGCTTCTGGTAAGAGAAAAACATCAGAGTCACTGCACCGAAACTTTGTTTAATTTCCTTATTAATATTTTATTGGGTCATATAATTTTCTAGCAATTCAATTTATGAAGTCTCCTTCACAGAACGCAACAAGCCCAGCAAAGTTTAGAATATATATATGCATTTAATATGCTACCGCGAAGGATGAAATTTTGTGGGAGTTTCATTTTGCAGAATTAGCTATAGCGATTCGATATTTTTTCTTTAAAGCGGGAACACATTGTTTGCGGTTGGAGATGACTACAATTTCTGGGAGTTATTTTTTCCGATTTTCTGTTCAAATAACAGAACATTAACAAGGAAAGAAGGTTATAGTTTCAACTTTACTTCTTGTTAAACGTTAGAAACGAAATAGTTTTGTTTGTGATGGGAGTAATATGTCAAAAACGAGGGCAAGTGCTTCATCACGGGTTTCGAGGTGTTTGAAACCCGTGATAAGTCCCAGTTTCTGATATGTCTTCTCAAATTGAAAAAAAAAAACGAATTATGCAGTGTGAAGTTTTCGCACAAGGACGTGTTTGCATTGTTGGAGAAGAAAATTTGTCATGGAAGTGGAGAAAAACGTCTTGAGAGAAATATCCCTGAGCTTAACACCGTTTATGGAATAGTACATGGTATCCAATTCTATCGGCATTTTAGACATTGTTGTTATCATTATTTCCGATTCACGTGTTGTATTATTCCATTGGGTATCAATATTCATCCACCTGACCTATAAATGTCCATCTCTAATTGGCTTTTGACATCATGAATAATTAATGAAGAACAAATGCTCGGCTGTTGTTGTTCTTTACATCAAAATAAGCGGTACGTATAATAAATATACTTATAACATAACTAAAGCAAAGCGCGCGCTCTGATTGGTCAATTCAGCATCTACTATTTGCCCATGGGTGTATGCTGCTGACGTGTGTGCAAATGCGCGCGCTTCAGCGAATGCACCATTCAAAATGTGAAAATTGTTTTCAACGGTTCATTCTCTGAATCGATGTGAAATTCAGTCCTTCGTGTTTTAATAACTTTGGACGGTTGTCTACTTTTTTCCCCTGAGTTTGTTAAACTTTATCGAGTTGCTGGTGTGCAGTCGCTTGTCATGAATGAATTTTCGCGCGCTTATTTTCTCCTGTCATGTAAGACTACACCAACATTTTTTGCGATGTACCTCAATAAAAGCAGCTCTGTTGTCCCAATGTCTCAGTGTTATGTTATAAAACAAATGGTAAACGCCATAGCATGTACTATTGAGTTACGGATGCACTTGGGAGGTTTGCTAAGCACTCAAGAAGCTAGAGTCGCACTCGGCCATCGCCTCGTGCGACTCTTACGCTTCTTTCGTGCTTAGCAACCTCCCGCGTGCACCCATAACTCAATAGTACATGCTATGGCGTTTACCATTTGTTAATTATCTTGGAATGCGAACAGAATGTATCCTTCATGTTACTTGTTACCACTTTTGAAGGCCAAGGGAGAGACCTTTGATAAGAAAATGGTCAATGAAAGCGGGGTTTTTTGCATCAAGTTGCAAAGACACTTGATGGTGACAATAATTATTGCGCCATGGAGAGTCCAGCACTAATTTGCGCACGTATGAAAACTGAAACATTTTAAATTTCACACTTTGACCGTCCTGATGATGCGATACCATTAATTAATGAAGAACAGTACTTTGTCGACAAACGTTTTTTGGTCCAGTCTACCAGGAATCATCAATATGAATTGTATATAGTTTCTTATTTAAGTCTGAAGTTAGTTTAACTTTATCTCAACTTTAATTATCTGATTATTGCAATTGCCTTCCTTCGTTAGCGGTGGTTCCTCGAGATGGATCCTGGGGAAAATGGTCCTCGTGGAGTGTCTGTGACAAAGGTTGTGATGGTGGCAAGAGAAAGAGACATCGCTTCTGTGACAATCCTTTTCCACTGCATGGTGGAGCTGACTGCCCTGGTGACCGACATGAAACAGAAGACTGTAACACAGAGAGTTGTCCTGGTAAGCTCAATATGGAATTTAATGAACTTCGTCTGCATATCTGGGGGAAATTTGTTACCGAACGTAATTCATCATAGCTTCCCAATCGAGTCTGAATTAACGTTCTCAAACTCATTAATAATTCATCGAGTTAAAACAAAGAAAATCATAACCGTGAAGGAGGTTTTGATACCCGATCTTAATTAGCATAGATTTTGACGATTTTATTTCTCCGTTTACTCCTTGGTTTTTGTTTCGATTGAGAAGATATATCAAACACTCGAGACAGTGTTTCATCGGCTATCCAAACACCTCGAAGTTCGTTAAAAATACTCCGCTGCGCGTCGTATTTTCAACTCTCTTCTCGGTGTTTGGATATCCCGATGAAACACTGTCTCTCGTGTTTGATATATTACTTAATGTGTCAACCATGATTAAGGGAGATTTAGGAAAGCAGTTGTTGTACCTTCTTCTTTGACGCTATGATTCTTGGTGACAACTCGAGCACTTTATCCCCAACACCTTTTCCCAAAACGTGATGTTGTCTTGTTCAGACCCTTTTAACCATCTTCACCTTTGTTTCAATTTTGAATTATGTAGTTGTGATGTCATGTCGACACTTGCGGCAAGTCATGGAGGCGAAAAACAAGCAATATCCGGATGGCGTCTACAAGATTTACCCCCCAGGCTCCCAGCCAATCATGGCGTACTGTGATATGTCACGTGACGGTGGTGGATGGACGCTATTGGTTACAAGTCATACCAACAGCTGGACGGCACTGAACGTTAAATTAAGAAATGCAAACTCTCCAAAGCTTAATGAAGACTACTCTATCCTTCAGTATGCAGACCGTATCAAGGATAACATCAATGTCGCCGGTTCTACGTTTGAGTATCGCTTAGAAGCTCAAAGTCGAGGTAATTGTGCCTTTAAAGTTAGAGGTTTAAGTTGATTGGAGTAGAAAGCAGATCAAATGTAAGTTTACTTACCAAGCAAACCATTGGTAATGTTCAAGAAGGGGTCATCTATAATTAGTGCATGTAATGATATCCTTATTCTCGTATTTTCTCCGTAACACTGGATTGAAGCGACGGTACATAGGGTTAAAGGATGGCGAATTTGAAAGTTGGAAGTCCTCGATTCAAATAACACTAAGTGCAGATGCAGCCAAGTGACGTAGTTATGGAGAACAAAATTGAATTTTGGACTATGTAAACATGGTATTGCGGAGGTCACGAGTTCGAATCCCGTTGAAGCCCTTAATTTTTTCAGCCTTCTTATTCCAGTTGCTTAAATTAGAAATTCGCTGCAATGATCATGTTTCTGTCCTTTCTGGACAAAACTGTCGAGACATTTGGTCAAGTTTTAATTTCCACCAATATACTATGAAGCTCATTTTTGCCATTGCCCCAATTTTCCAATTTCCCAATTACGTTTTCTTAGGTCGCTGGGGAGGCATTTGGGTGGCACAAAGAGGATACACTTTCACAGCTGAAGAGAACAAGCAAACAGCCATTGAGCTTATCAAGAAGTTTGACAACTGGGAGTATTCCGACAGTGGAATTGAGAAACGAATGCCATGGATTTCTGGTGCAAGGCTAACCACGTCCCATAATGCATATCGCAACTGGTGGGGAACAATAACAGGTAGATTTAAAGTGATCATAAAACAGAAGACAAATTCGGCTAACGTTTTGCTGCCTTGTTGCTATCCAATTCAGCTCATTTGATGATTCTTTTGGGAGGTTACAATTGTGCAATTTGTCACACGCAGCTGAATGCATGGGAGTATGTATACGAACAGAACAATTGTAACCTCCCAAATGAATCATCTCATGATCTGAATTGGGTAGCAAAAGGATGTACTTCCGTTAGCCGAATAGATCTATTGAACAAACTAACATATGGATGATCACATTAACACACATCTCTATGTAGTCACACTTAGTAGAGAGAAATGGTTATGAAACCCGTCAAACTAGGCTTAAAAACAACAGAAGCTGCTTACAATACCAAACAAAAGTAGTTTACGACAATTGTTTTGAGGGCTGGCCTTGCACAATTTAACCTGACAAACGCAATAGCTGGCTACTTGTATTCGCGCAACAAACCAATAGCATCATTGCGATTACGTATTTCATGCATAGTGTGGGAGCGAAAAACAAAAGATGTGCATGGTCTTGGACGTTTCCAACAAAAATCTAGGCGCCTTTATTTGATTTTGATGTCTGCAGTGCTTCATAACCATTTCTCTCTATAAGCTAAGATGAAGCGGACCTGACGAAATCCAACCTGCTATGGTTGGGGCATTTCATTTGGACTTACTTGGTCTGGTCTTCCTCCAGTCGTAAGAATTCTTGGGTTTGGTTAAATTTTTTTTATTCCTCCTTTGTAAACAACATCATTTTAAGTTTTTTTAGCTTAAACATGGAATGAAACTATAGCAGCTTTGTGTATTCAGCAGGAATATGCAGCTTATTCAGCAATTCTACAATGCCTTTTTTTGCTATGGGAAAATAATTAGACATCACATCATAAACTATCAAACAACCCTTCTACATCAGCGTTTACGAGAAGCATTCATAAGGAAATGTATAAGTGTCTCTTATGACCCTCCCAGACCCCCTTCGCCTCTTATTATCAAAGTTTCGCTTTGAGACTTGGCTTAATTTAATATTAAAACTACGGCTAAACGACAAAACGCTGGTCGAATAACGTATAACGGTAAAACACTCAAGTACGTTCTTTAGCTGATGACAAAAGCTATCACCCCGCACCGTGGATTAATGGTCATCTTCAAGAGCGCCAACCTTCCTACATCTGGTATTGGATGAGAGAGGGGCCTTATGAAACGCCTAGGTCATGTAAAGAAGTTTACTTCAGAGGGCTTCAAACAAACCCAGTAGCAGGTTAGCTAAAACGTTTTATCAAAATGTGTTGTGGTTGGAAAGTAATATAACCGATAAATTATGTCGGGTTTTGTAAAACTGTTATGACTTATGGTTCACTCTTCGTTCTTTAAAATAGTTCCCTTGTCTTGTTGATTGTCACACGTCTGTAAGGAATCATGGTGGTTTCATTAAGTAAAACATGTTCCAAACTTGGCAGCATTGAATACAACTACCATAGCTTGCTACAAGCTAGGTTCATTAGATGAAAGTGGACATTGGTCGGTCTGTCGTTTGCTCGTTCGTTCGTGGGCTCGTTGGTTCGTTGGCGCGTTCAGCGATTGACGGATCGTTCGTCTCTTTGTTTGTATCATTGAATTCGTTTCAAACACATTTATTTGAATATCGTGTAGATGAAATAACTTGTGTTGCGATTTCCTTTAGATGGCATTTTTACAATAAAGCCTCCAGGGCAGTACGAGATTAAAACGTTTTGCGACTTCACAACTGAGGGTGGGCCCTGGACATTACTAGTAACAAGCAAGACTCACAGCGGGTGGGACAAGGACAATGTCAAAGAGAGAAACTCGGACAAACCGTCATTACAAAATGACTTCTCAATTCTTGGATTTGCGGATGCCATCAAGGACTTCGATAAATCGCTGGTAATCTTCTTTTAGCAACCTTTTCTTCATTTTGGTAGCCTTCCTCATCCTCTTTTCGTCCTGCTGCCCGGGCATTTAAAGGATCCACGTCACGGTTTTTTCGAAATCGTCATTTGCAATCCGTCTCAATCCTCAGCCATCCTTGTTTCTTTTTGGTTTAGTATCACCTCTTTGGTGTTTTTCTTCCTTTGCAAACTATTAGTTGAAAATATCGTGACGTACTCCTTTAAAGGGCCCTAATAAGCTAAGCCTTTGTTTCTGTTTACACGCGAGAGTTTCAGTATTAGTTTTTACGAGGAATGTGTCGAAACTAGAGATGTTAACACTACCAGTAACATAACGTACAGCAATGTAATAAGATTACGCTTCACCATACAATTCCCATAATTTTGATGGTATCCAAATGGCGGAGGCTGACTAGGGCCCTTTAAAGCCTTTGTGAATTGGTATAACTCGTTTGCGGTCAATCCAACAAACCATTCTGTGGTCATAATTCCCAGCGACTTTTAAAATTAAAGGACAGTAAATGCATTTGCTTCGTCATGAACCCTTTTGGGTGTCCACGGCTTCTTGTTTTATTAAAGCGAGACGGCAGGGGCGGATCTAGGATTTTTCTTCGGAGGAGGTGCAGCACTAAGGAATGACGTAATTGATGGTTGAAGTAAACAGAATACTAGTTATACAATTTGGTTTTATCAACTGGGTTGATAATGTAAATTGGCTACCTTAAAGCGATTGGAGAACTGAGGTTTCGAGCGTTAGCCTTCGCTCCGACGAAGGGCTGACGCTCGAAACGTCAGTCCTCGAATCTCTTTACGGTGGCCAATTCACATTATCAACCCAGTTGATAAAACCAAATTATATTGTTTTACTTCCCACCGACGCAGCACCACAGTTTCTTTAGAAACTTAACCCCCCCCCCCCGTAGAATAGTAGTTAAATTAGAAAGTCACAGGTCATCTCCGGGGGAGGAGGGTGCGCACCCTCTACACCCTCCCCATAGATCCGCCCCTACGTACTCGAGGATTATCCCGTTGCAAATGAGATTTACATTGGTCAATATAAAAGCTCGATCTTTTTCACTGATAATCCAAAAAAATTTCATTCTTTGTTTTCTGATAGGAGCACTTCCAGTATCGAATCGAAGCAGATGGGAAGAACCGCTGGGGAGGAATCTGGGAAGCACCACGTGATTACACATTCCTTTCAACATGCGACAAACAAACTAAAGTTAAGCTGGTAAAGAAGTTTGACTCGTGGGACGAAAACAGCAACTTAGGAAAGCGTATGCCAAGATTGTCGCTGTCCAATGACCTCCTATTAAGCAGCGCATCTACTGTAGACGACTCCTCGGGCTCGTTGGTTTATAACAGTGGTGCAAGTTCAGCATCTTATTTAGAGACCGAGAAGCCAAACCCGGGTGTGGTGAGATTCTGGATGAGAGAGGGTGCCAGGTAAAACTTCAACAGAACGATTTCAAAAATGTAGTGAAGTCTGATATCACTAATGCCTTTATAACGAAAACTGCAGAAAAAACGATGTCTTCAACTCGGCCATCTCCGATTTAAAGAAGCACTGTTAAGGCGACATGAGCGAATACATTTCCCCATCTTTCCCTGGCATTGCGTAAAGGTCGGAACACAAGGAAACAAGTTGCAGCGACAGTTCTCTACGACAAGTCGCTCCTTGTGTACTGCTTCCAAAACCCGTCGCTGCGACAAGAAACGGGAACAAGTCGCTCCACCATTCCGCTTCGCGTGACAGTAGGGTGAAACTCCGAGGACACTTTGTCGCTACAATCAGTTGCGTGAATCTAATCTCCGCGACTTTGTCGCCTCGTGTATCTTTGTGTTTCGGCATTTTACCAGAAAAAAATAATTTTGACCTTGTAATTATATTTGACTCTGTTAACCGATCAACGGATGATTATATAATCCACATACACAAGAGCGTAAAATTTACTACACAGTTTGTTCTCGCCTTAGATTGTCCTGTAATGACTTAAAATTACACGGTCAGAGAGCTGGTAACAAGTACGACGAGGACGGTTTTCAGATGATCAAAGTCAGTGGTGCCCAGTACCTTCCGGTCTACTGTGACATGACGACAGCAAAGGGAGCATTCACTCTAATTGTGACGAGCGCTCACAACAACTGGACTAGAGCTCAAGTCCCTCGCAGGTAATGCATTAAAGAATGTCTCGGTTTACTAAAGCCAACACTCCGACTCATTCCCTCATCATGTCATGGGAGTATAAGGAGGGTTTGTTGGTGGAATGTCCATAGGGTTTTCGCTCGATGAAGTCGCATAAAAATAAATTTACTTTGAATTTACTTATCTGACGTCATAGGTCTTTATTAAAACCAACAGCTTGGCCTTCCCTATTTTTAGTCAGGAAATGAATGGGAAATCGAGTAAACATGCCAATGGAATATAAAATACATGAATTTCGCTATGTTTCTCAAAATGAAGCAGTAAAAATAAATACTTGTGTCAAAATAGTCGATGTGTGGCCAAACATTCATATCACTAAGCTATTGCTATGGCAATGTCAAAAATCATGTACGCACAGCTGACGCGTCAAAATTTCTGCTAAGTATGAATGAAGAGCTACTGAAGCTTTTAGCCTCGTAGAGTAAATCCTCTTTTAAAAATTGCGGAAAAGCCTCGAGAGGGATGACAGTTATATTTTGAAACACGTTGTAAGGAAGGATTGTAAGAAAAAATCTTCAAAGCAATTATGATTTAACTGGGGAAGCTGATATACAAAGCAACTGCGATCATCTCTTCGTTAAAACGGAAAAATTTTGAATAAACCATTTATGTCGTTATGCTTACTTGATGATAGATTTGGTGTTGGTGCAGTCAAAATGAATTAAATAGTCAACTAATATTCAATGCCGTCGCAATCGAGGACAACTATGCTTTTTGTAGTTACATTCAACTAATTGGAATCAGAAAATGCGTAAATGATACTCTACAGGATTTCACTCGAGATGAATCGGAGTTTTAGTATAATTATACTCAATGCGATTGTAGTCAAGAAAAATCATCAACCACCTCTACACTCGATTTTCTACCATCACTAAATTGCTACTTTCATCATGATGAAGATGAAAGCTAAAGCTAGCAATCACTCAACTGTAATGAATTAAAATATTGTTACTATACTGACTGGGGATCTTCCTTGAAGAGCTAATATGGTTGCTAACATATCCTGCCTTTAAATACCTATTACTTAATCAAATAATATTCTATTGTGATGAGAGAAATAAAGGTTTGCTTCGTTTGGAAATGATCAATAATGATCAAGTCTGATTTCCCGACGGGATTCGAACCCAGGACCTGTCAGATACCGGTCGGGCTCTCAAATCAATAGACCAATTCCGATATATTAATATTCTAACATGTCACCGAGGCTTGGGGGAATGAAACAAAAGATTTTGCATCGAGGCTTTGGGATGAATAAATAATTTCTTTTGTTTTATTCCCCTAAGACTCGGCGCCATGTTAGAATTTTAATATATCGGAATTGGTCTATTGCAACCAGGATGACACACACGACACGGGGCCTGCACGGGGCCTAGGATCAGCAATGCCGAAAGAACACGAGAGTGATAAATAAATATGATAGATGATAAATTTCAGCTCGATGAAGAAATGATAAAGTTGAAATGAAGTGGTCACTTATGACACAAGCATGAGGCAAGGAACCCATCTGAGTCTCCGGCTATCATCACCTTGTCCCCAATTAAACTAGTCTCCTTCGCAGCCGTTATTAGGTTCGTCACACAACGCTCCACCCCACTTAGTGGAGAGGAGCATTGCGTGACGACCCTAATAATGGCTGCGAAGGAGACTACAACTAAACTGATGTCGACAATTGACTTTATTAAAATTCTTTTTAAGAAATGAGCTACAACCAGGCTTAAATAGGGACTACTCTATCTTGGACTTAGCAGACAGTTTAAAAAATCTTAACAACAATGGGACGTTTCAGTACATGATGGATGCTAATTCACGACGTCATTGGGGAGGGATCTTTGAAGCGCCAACTACATACAGGTTAGATTTAGTACTGTAAGATACAAAAGGAAAGTAGATCCATTTTCAAGTTTAATTTTTTTGTATTTCAGTATTTAAATGGGCCTTTCTAACCTCGTTTTGAGTTGGTAATTGAAAAGAATTTTCACTTTCAAACGAGGTTAGAAAAGCTTATTTAAATACACACGAAAAAGGGTTATGCATTAATTGTATTTGGTAGTGCTAAATAGATTATTCTATTGGTGGTTTTCACTGTCACGCTATCAAAACCTAACTTCGAAACAATTCAACTACAGAAGCTTAGAAAATTTGCGAAAAGATATATTTTTAGTTTGCCTTAAACCTAGTGGCACCGGAGAACCGGAGAAATCCCTCCGGAAAAGGATAACAATCAACCGCAAAACCAACCCACAAATGACGCCGTGCCCAGGATTCTAACTCGGGTCATATTGTGAATGTTTTAAAGAATCATCCAGTTTCAAACTTGATCTTAAGATAATCGGTTTGACGATTGAATTAGGTTTCTTCGGTTCATTCATCGTTTCTGAAAAAAAAAACTCCTCCCTCCCCTCCCCGAGTCCATGTTTCTCAGTAACATGTGACTTTAATGCAGAAAAATAGTTAGGGGTGGGGCGGGTGAGGGTTTTCCACGAACATTGATAGATTAGTTTCTTCTTAGACGTACATCCAGTCAGTTTCTAATTTATGTGACGAGCTCTGACTGTTTTGCCCCTTTTTTCAGCTTTATGGCAACAAATAGTGGACAGACAAATGTGCAATTAACAAGAAAGTTTAGCAGCTGGGAGTATTCGTGGTGGAATTCATTAAACAAGCGAATGCCATGGTTTGACGCCAAAGGAACTCATACTCAGGCTCTACTGACCACTTCCGACAGTCCCACCTACTACCCCTCGGGGTCTATCATCTGGGGTGGCCTGGATCGGTGGCCTGCCGATTGGATTTGGGCTGGCGGAATGAGAAATCCCGGTGTGATCTGGTATTGGGTGAACGAGGATGATTGTGACGAAGATAGAAAACCAGGTAAAACGGCAGCTTGGGGTTTATGCTTGAAAAGAAAAGAAAGAAAAAACTCAAAGACGACACTAAAATAGAAACCACAAATAAGCTAGAATCAGGATGACACACACGACACGGGGCCTGCACGGGGCCTAGGATCAGCAATGCCGAAAGAACATGAGAGTGATAAATAAATATGATAGATGATAAATTTCAGCTCGATGAAGAAATGATAAAGTTGAAATGAAGTGGTCACTTATGACACAAGCATGAGGCAAGGAACCCATCTGAGTCTCCGGCTATCATCACCTTGTCCCCAATTAAACTAGTCTCCTTCGCAGCCGTTATTAGGTTCGTCACACAACGCTCCTCCCCACTAGAATCAAGTACGTATACTGACAAGTTTGTATCAAAACCTTTTATTTTTTGTCAAAATCTTCTTTCTTCTTAATTCATATTTTTATTCACATTGATTTGAATTAAGCCTAGTAGTGTTTTAGTGGGAAGTGGAGACAATCGTTTCTTTTGGAACTTGACGGTAAATTTCGGTTAAAATACTGCTGACTGGGTCTTGTCAACAACTTTTTTCATCTGTTGCAAACATGCACGTGTCTCCATCTACTATTTATTGTTGCAATAATGCTACTGGTGATGATGATGATGATGATGATGATGATGATGGTGATGTAGAGTTTGTAGATGATGACGGCAATTCAAGGTAGCTCTTACTTCATCATGTCTATGCTAAAATGATAAGTGTATACATTTAGTAAAAACGATACCTGAAAAACAACAACAACAATCAATCAATCCATGGACATAGTGTTACTGACATCAAAACAGTACACTTTCTTGTTCATTTATAGAAATGAAATTTAATTTGTCCCATTCGTCTTATAATTTACCGACGCCATGTTTCTCAAATGAGCTCTGGATTCCCGTTTAAAATTCGTACTGTTCCTGATCGCTGCTAGTAAGCTACCTGTTTGAAGTTTCCGTAGCACTGTCTTCAGGTGAAGGTTTCTTTGATCAAGCGGACTGTTTCATGTGACAATTTGAGAGTTCTTGAATCTTGATAATATCATTGTAATATTATTGTTTAGTGGATGGTGGATTAACTGAGTGGAGTGAGTGGGGAAGATGCGACAAGATATGTGAGCAAGGCAAACAGAGAAGATACAAAACTTGCACCAAGCCCAAACCGCGCTGTGGCGGAAAACAGTGCGATACCAGTTTGGCGACAACAGAAGAAAAGTCTTGCACGTATTGCCCCGGTGAGCACTTTATTTCGTATAAATGTTTCCTTCGCCCATGTTTTCTTATTTTACAGTTTTGTCTCTCGTAAACTGAAAACATAAAATAACGATATGCCATTAGATTCTCTTCACCACAGCAGATTGTTATTCTAATCCGTAGAAAAATGTGTAAATGAACTTACTGCACATTTTTCATTTCGTTAGTTTTTCTGTTCTTTAATTCAAACCGACACTTTTTAATTTCATTGTTGATCTTTTGACCAACTTCAGGTAATAAATGTGATATTAAACATTAAAAACGTCATACCGCGGCTTAACGTTTATGCGCTTACAATCTATGACCTGATCGAGACTGAAACATTTAGCCAGTACCAGTTAGATTATAGAATTCTTAGAAAACCACTTGAACAATGGGATATGTCTTAACGACAATAAACAACGCAGCAATATTTACTTGTTGTTGGCAGAGAGTGGAATAAGGAGCTATGATGACTACTGCGTTGCCCCTAACAACGCAGGCTGTTCCCCACCGGATGGCACTTATCTAATCTTCACCAAAACCAGAGGCAGTGCTTGTAATGCGACCGACATGATTTTTGTCCTGGACTGGGACGGTGTTATACATCACAAGTGCAGCAAGAAATTGATCTGTCCTCAGGGTAACTGTGTCTTCTATGGAACCTTTTCTGTTCCTAATGTCCTCGACGAACGTTTCCCTTTTGTAAACGGCCAATGCTATCTATCGTCACCACTCAGAAGCGAACCGGAAACGTCTTCCACGCCATCTCTTTCACACACTATTGCACTACCATGTTGGTCCAACATGCCCCGATCGCGAAAAAAATATTATTATTAAAAGTGATTTTCCTAATTGCTTTTACTTATGAACGGAGCGAAAGTGAACAATTAATTATTTGATGATTATTTCAATTCCAACCATTGTTTTGACCTAGCCCAGTCCTATACTAGGGAAGATATGGAATCATCCATTTCGAAAAGCTTGGTTACCAATAAGCATCGACAGTTTACAAAAGGGAAATCACTTTCCTTTCGACTCTATCTTGGCTGTACAGCTATATTGAGTTACACTGATATTACTATATATTTCCACGTCTTACAGTCAATCATCACCTTCATGTAACTATTACTAATCAGTTACTTTTATACCCGTTTGGTATTATAATCCAGTTTTATCACCTCGACGTTAATGTTAAAGAACTGCATCGAAACGCTTTAAACTGCTTCCATAAGCCTAACTTCGTTTTTAAATAACTTATTGGGTTTTCTTAGCATGAGGCGACTATAGAAATATTTCTAATCACTCCCAGAAAGGGCTGTTAGCCCATCGCAAAGTCGCCGTTACCCATTTGTACACTTGGGTGAGGAGAGGTACTGTGGGAGTAAAGTCTCTTGTCTAAGAACACCGCGCAGTGCCCCAGTCAGAGCTAGAACTTGCACTGCACGATCCGGAGTCCAACGCAATAAACATCATTTCCGTTTCGTAAACGGTCGATGCCAATTTTAACGGCCGATGCCATAATTGGCAACCAAGCTTTTCGGAATGGCCGATGCTGTATCTGCTCTAGTTTAGGCCTCGACTAGGTAGAAACTGGTTATAATTTGGTGATGAACTAATACACACTTACCAAATGCTTAATTGTTCAATTCCACACTGGTTTGCTTGCGGTTAGCTTTATTTGTTGGGTGGGGAAATACTATAAGTAAAATAGACTAAGAAAGTCATCTTTTAATAATGAAATTTTGCGGGGATTTGCCCGATCAGCCTGGTAGTGTAGTGGTGAGATAGGGATGCTGGCATATCGGAGGTCCCGGGTTCGATTCTGGTCATTGACGAACAATTGTTCTTTCTTTTTTGACGATAACCAAAGGTGTCGAAAAAATGGCATCGGCCGTTTACGAAACGGACACGTGTGCCTCCGACAAGGATATCCTTTACTTGTGTGTTATTTTAACATTTATCTCTTTGTGTTTATCATAGATAATAACCCTACTTACAGGATGAAACTTATGTTGAAGGATAAATGCGATCCTAGTATTTCCAAACACGTCAGGTGTGTTCATAGTCTCCTTCGCAGTCGTTTATTTTGTAACAACCCAAAAAACGGCTGCGAAGGAGATTAGTGTGATCATAATTAGAGAGTTTTTATATGCATGATGCCGTCAAGCAGTTTGTATTCGGTGTGAGTATTTTACTGCAATAAACTCTACCCAAATAAATAAAATAAAAATAAATAAATAACCTTTGTTTAACGAGAGTAGCACATAATAGTCTTTCGACTAACAAACCTGTGGCCCTCGGATTTCCGATCGAATTGGAATTGGAAGTGTTGGCTTTTGTGGAGGGAGGAAAAGCGGAGAACCCGGAGAAAAACCTCTCGGAGCGAGGACAAGAACCAACAACAAACTCAACCCACATGTGACGCCTGGTCCGGGAATCGAACCCGGGCCACATTGGTGGGAGGCAGCCACTCCCCAAACCCAAATATTATTGACTAAAGTGAAGAGCTTCAGTTAAACGTGACGCGCAGATCTAATTCTTTTAGATTGGCAGATTCTTCATTAAAGAACTTAAAGCACAACTTTTGTGTGCACCCTAACGGTGGATGGCCAAGAGAGAATGGTTCTTTGGTATACTGGCCAGGATGTTCCGAAGGAAGACTGAAGCTGGACTTCTTTGACCTTGGTAAGAATGTTTCTGGACACTTTGCTTCAATCTAAAACAAGCCATCTCTTCAGTTTCATGGTTTTAATTTACCCCTCTCCACTCCACAGTAGTACAAAATTGACACGAAGTGAGGTACCGCGAAGTTGGGCTCATCCTCGGTGTAAAAACCTGCGAAAATCACCATTGACGCAAAACAAAGAACGGACAAGATAACAAAGAACTCAAAAACAAAGAAAAATGCCACAGGCTTTTACACCGAGGTAAACCCCGAAGTTGGAATTCCACATCTCTTGAATTTTAATACACCTTATTCCGCTGCCGCTGGTAAATGCAACTATGGATTAGTCCTTTTAGCCTTATTTTTGAGTAATAATTATTTTCAATTTTGCTCATGCTATCGAGTAAAGGAGGCCCAAGTAACATGCATATTAAAAAATATTTTAATCGACCGTCATTGTGGAATAATGTCTATTCTCTTCTTCGAATGAAAAACGTTGTCAAAAGGGTTCTCCAACTCATAAATAACTCATTAAATTAAAGCAAGGAAAATCTCAGAGCTGTGACCGTAGTCGGCAATTCGAATCTGAATAAGCAAATGTTTTTACCATTTTATTTCTTAGTTTTTTCGGTAGTTAATTTTCTAGAGTAACGGAACGTAAAAAGAAAAAAAAAAGATTTGCCCAAAATGCCATGTACAGGAATAGTTGTTGACGCGTCGCATCAGTCATGACAGTCTACAATTAAAGGGGCTACGTCACGATATTTTGGGTTATTTTCGCGATGAACCAAATTACCATTAAGACGTAGGAAACCTTAAAACAATAGTTTGTTAAGGAAGAAAAACACCAAGGAAGTGATACTAAAAAAAGGAACAAGGATGGTTAAGAATGCATGGAGAACATAGCGATGGATTTCGGACGAACTGTAGCTTCTTTAATACCTTATCGCTCCGTCCGAACTCCTTAAAAAAACAGACAGAAAACGTTTTTACCAATATGTTAGACTCTTGTTGGTTTTTGCTTTTATTTTCAGATCCGCCGACAGCATGAATTCCAAAGAAGACGATGTGAAGTTTGGTAAAAGGACTTGACATGCCATTGTGGTTAAAAATTATGATTTCATGGGGATTTGCTTTAGACTTGGATAAAACATATCGATAATAAAAAATGAAAATAAAAGTTTATCTGGATATATTGCATTTTAAAAATTTATTCCTAACTTAGCAACAACTTCATACGCCTGCAATAACCGATTTTCTTCTCTTCCATGTTTTCTGTCACTAATTCTGAGGCGGATTACATGGCAAATATCATCCTGGGTTGAAATACCAGCCCGATTAGCCGCTCGACTTACCGAACCAATCGTCATAAGTAAAACAAGACGTTTACGATGACGAGAATTACCATTCAAAGCTCAAATTTCACCCAATTCTGTCATTCGCAATGTAATCAAACCCTAATTTACTGGGCTGATATTTCAGTAGTCTGAAGGGTCAGAAGTCTTCAGACTACTTCCCCGCCTTCCTCCGTCTTTACTACTTGTCTTTAATAGGCGTGAGCAAACTACAAATGAGCGCGATCAACCCTTACGCGAGCTTAAAATCCGTGTGCGCTCGCACCTGCTTCCTGGCCTGCGATTCTCGCGATATCTGATATCTAAGACATCTAAGAAAATCGAAAGGCTGTAAACAGACTAAAAGTTTCATATTTGAGTCAGTAAAGCTTGAGCATGAGGGAAAGTTTAACCTCGCAGTCTAGCAAGTAGCAACATTTCAGAATCAATCAACAAGCAAATTACTCTGGTCCCAACTCGACTTTATTTAACAAAAGAAACTGAAATGTCTTACCTACACCAAAGCGCTTGTGCTCGGAAATATGCTGCATTGTCGGAGAATACACGGTTTACCTTAGAAATGGACTAAACGTAAACTTACGTCAGGCAACAGTCAACGCAAAACCCACAAAGCTCAAATTCGCCATATTGAGCCGCAGAAACGACAAAAGTCGACAAAACCTGACGTAATTTTACGTTTATTTTATAGATATTAGTCGATATAAGTTTATGATATTAAGACTCTTCAATATTCCCATACATTCCTTTAAAATTCGAACATACAAACAGACACACCGCTTGTATGGGCCCCCCTGTAATCTGTCTGTCAAATTTTTTGAAGGAGACAGATTGGAAAGCAAAATTTTGTTCGATCATAAGATTTTTCTTGAAATGAAAAAGCTTTTCCCCCATCGCTGACAGTACAATATAAAGGCGGTTTGTCGACATGTATCCTTTGCGAGAAGAATGGTTCAACGGCTTTTGCAATGTGACCAGAAAAAATCCCCAATATCAAGGGATTGCAGGGGACAAAAGAAAACGTCTTATCGATATGGTATGGAGACGATTATTATATGGAGAAAAAACCGGAAAATCACCAAAAAAACAACTTTTGCATAAAACTTTGTACAGAACCTGACTCTGAAAATGGCAAGACGAGATGGATGATGGGAAGGAGGAAAGGCGAGAGGCTCCCTCGCTCTTCCTCGTATGCCTCCTTCCCATCATTACCCGCGCCTGGTATTTTTCATAGGATAGGACTGGGGACTAGTTAAGTGAAATTAATCTGCGATCATGCCCTTCCCCCCTCCTTCCCTTCTGTCCCTACCTATCACTCCTCCATTACAAAAAAGACGCCTGATCGCAGGCAAGTCTGAAACAAGCGCCTTCCCCCCCACTCACTCCCAATAAACAAGTCAGGCCTTGTAAAGGAGTGTGTCAGAACTGTAACCCATGGTGGCTGTATAATATTAAACAGTAAATATAGCAACTGTTAATAAGAGAGTACCGTTGAAATGTAGTTTGGTATTGTACACTTGTATTGTACTCCAGAGCCGGGTTGTTCAAAGCACGATTAAACTAATCATTAGCTCGCATGAATTTTGATTTCAGTTTGTAAACTAACCAGTAAGGTTTGTTTATATTTTCCGGCCACTTATTTAAAACTGTAAACAAAAGAGATCGACCCCTTGATCAAATTGCAATTTTTAATCCATCCTGCTTTCAAGCAATCCGGCCCGTCCTTGACGGATGCTGACAATGGCCCGATTTATGCTAGATACGAATCTTCCGTCTGGGATGAATTTGAACAGAGAACGGCAATCTGTCCGATAATTCGTCTGTGTATAAATACGTGCAAACAGACGGATCATCCCTCCAGACAACTTAGCGCGATAGTTCTTCTTGACCCACGAAGTGGATGATCTGTCTAACGAACTGTAAGACACCTAACTGAATTAAAATATGCTTTTTACCATTGAACATCAGTTTTGCAAAAATCTGGTTGCACACTTTCAGAAGTGTACTGTAAAATGAGAGGATTAATTTCTAAAGTCACTTGGGAATGGTCAATGAAGTTCGTGCCCATTTTGAGCCTAACAGATCCTCTCTCACGAGTTTGCCTTTATTACTGAGGATCACTTTCTTTTTCCATCAAGAACGAGTATACCTTCACTTCCGTCACTGATCTCCTCTGCAAAAAGTGATTTATTGAAACTGGAATTGTCGAGGCTAACTGAGCTAGTCTTTTTTTCTGATTTATTAGCAGTTTCGTTTTATTCTGGGGTATTCCTCAAAGAAGTAAACTGCGAAATGGTGGGATTCATTTGAATTTAAAATTACTTTTTTAATTATATTCAACTTTTAATGTCACCTTTGCACGCGGTTGAACAAAAATGTAAAATGGAGGCAAAGTGTTCAATGTTTATTTCTGTATTACTATCGATGTTGTCGCTCTCTTCGTTTCTAGTAAAATGGCCGCCTGGCTTTGGTATGCGAAAATTTGTCCCGCCACTCTGAGGTAACGTATTGGGCTTTATTACCGCTTTACTTTTGGTTTTTGAAGTTGCTCTGCGTGAAGTAACCTTCAGCTGCATTCTGTCCTCGCTTTTCTAGATAAGCCATCCGGTTTAATACGGGCTATTTTGACCTTTAGAGAAGTTTTAGATGATAGCAACATGATGCCGAGCTTTAGGGGCTCATCCTCGGTGTAAAAACTTGTGAACTCAAGAGTGACGTAAAACAAAGGACAAACAAGATAACAAAGAACTGAAAACAATATTGAACAGAAACACAATAGCTCAAAAACAAAGAAAAAAGTCACAGGTTTTTACACCGAGGTAAACCCGCTTTAGACCCTGTCTCGATGTCATATTGAATCGATCACAGACTTTTACCGAACTTTGTTCTGTACGGACCAACAAAATATCTGTTAGACTGATTTTGACAATGTCTAATATGATTTGGTTTTATCAACTGGGTTGATAATGTCAATTGGCCACCGTAAAGAGATTCAAGTGCTGACGTTTCGAGCGTTTCGAGTCGTTCGCGAATCGTTTCGAGCGATTCGCTCCGACGAAGGGCTAACGCTCGAAACGTCAGCACTTGAATCTCTTTACGGTGGCCAATTGACATTATCAACCCAGTTGATAAAACCAAATTATATTGTCATACTTCCCACCGACGCAGCACCACAGTTTCTTTAGAAACTTACCCCCTCTGTTCAATGTCTAATATGGTTTGCTTTGTCTAATTTGTCATGTGGCCGAATTTCCAAGACCAAATGAATATTACAGTTTCATTTCGAGTCCAATCAGTGATGTGATCTGCAAACTCGGTAGTACTTTACTGATGTATTTTATTTATTTCAAGTTATTGACTTATCACTGATTGATAATAATATAATCGTTTATTAAAACTCTCTTGTAGTTTGCTGTAGACTATGTTAACGAGTTACTTTCTCATTTTAGTTTGCAATTGACAACAGTGAACACCGCACTGATGATTGAACCAACCGAGAGCGAGAGCAAAGCTGAACTGGACAGACTTTGTGATTCACTTACATGTAAGTGCCAAGCTCAAAATACTTGTTCTCTTTACTGATGGCCATACATTTGTTTTAATGACAGTTCGGAGAATTTGGCGGTACATCAGGGCAACATCCTCTAGCTATTACCTATCTCCTCGAGAAAGTGTTGATTTTCTGAAGATTTTGCTGGGTGAAAACGTAAAACGTAACTTTTAAACAAATTTCAACTTACTTTGGAGCCGGGCGTACTCTAACAATTTCTCAAGAAGAAGTTCCGGAAAATGAAAATAGAGGAATCATTGTGACTGTCGTTTTAATCTGTTTTCAATCCACAGCAATCCGCCAAGAAATCCGTGATATAGAACAAGGTGTTATGGACAAGACAAATCAAGCAAATCATCTCTTGAACCCTATAATTGATGATGAGTATTATATTATTATCATTTGTCTTATTTCGTTAAATTCGAGTTGGGATATCGGCCACTGATTGAGCTCCTGCACCGCCTAAAGGAAGCCCTTGGTGTAATCATGTTTGTTTTGCCTACAGAATGCCCCACACACTCAGGATGTAGTGACGGCAGATGTCTGGGACAGACCATACAGTCGAGAAGTTGCAGCTTTCCCTGCTGTAAGTATAAGTGTCGTATTACTTTGAACTTCTGCAAACAGACAGGATGGAATAGGCCTTGTTTGTATTTACGTAATAATGGAAACTGGACACGCGACAATTCAAGATTTTCCCGCTGAGAAGTTCTTTCTAGATGATCATCATCACGAAACCAGTAGCCGATAATTTGGCTCTCAATTGACTATTAATTGACTTCATTTGATTTGCAGTGCTTTTCTCTTGACAGACTGTATGCTCATTTGCCATATTAAAACTTTCTCGGCCGTCTGCTTGAGGGAGGGGTGGGTTCAAGCTGTAGACCTCGTGAATACCAACAAACCTGTCGAATCCTTTATAGCAACTCTACCTTTTAGTAAATACGTCTGGCTAAAAATCGTTAAGTTATAAATGAATTTTATTGAATCCATTATTTGTTTTGTTTCTTCAGCCGTGGTTGAAAGGAACGGCGAAATTCTGGCCGACGTGTTCGCGAGTGGATACATGTCCACCACTGGACAGCTATGATAACGAGAAAACCAAATCTTTTGCTTGAATTATATAAACTATATTTTAAAACACCAAGAGAAATGCTTCTAAAAGGCGGAAATTTCGGGTTGCAAGTTGACAAGGCGAATATCATCTGCCCAAAGATAGTTGCTCGATTTTGTTTGAAGAAAAAATTGGCCCCTAATCGTGAAGATAATGTTTATACTAAGGGGAAAAGAAAAAATCTAATCCAGTGGGATGTTTTAACGCACTAGACAATGCAAATAGAATTGTTTAATATTTTGTGGAACAGGCATAAAAGGTCATTAATAGCAATTTGGATGCCCCTTACCTTTCTGGTACACCTTTACCCCCTCCCCTCCCCTCCCCGGGGGTACTCCCTACATGGGCTATATAGGTATGTGTCGCGGGATAGGGTATGGCTTACGTTTTCCGAGGTTCACGTTCAATAGGGGATCATTTTTGCTTCTTTTGGCATTCTTCACGGTGTGATCCTTAGATAATCGTATTATTTGTCTATTGTGCAATTTGCAGTTTGTAAACAACACGCTAAACGAAAAAGAAACGGTCTGTCAAACTGAAAACGTTGCGGAACAACAAAAAGTTGACCTATTTACAACCTTTCTTAGTTTCGTAGTGTCATTTTTTTGGTTTGGTCCAAATTCTGTTTACTTTGTCCTCAAATAGTTTAAGGCTTTAAGAACCTTTGCGGTACCCACCTATCTGGGCCTTTACCCCAGTGATACGCTGGGGTAAAGGCCCGGGAGACATAAGATATTTCCAAGGAACAACGAGTATTGCGAGTATTACAATGGCTTTGCACGTGCATTGTGCAGTTTGGTAGGTCAGTTTCCTATCCTTCAAACTCGAAAGCGAGGAAATGGTCATCAAATTTTCACATCTCTGTGTTCAAATACTGAATAAGGCAGTACAATAGAAAAGACAACCGTCAAGACAACTCGCTTAAACTCTCGCTTCTACTTATTTTCTAAGTGAAATTTCTCTTTTACTTTTGTCACTGATGGTGCGTTACAATTAGCTTGCGCAACTATCAGCCATTCCTCGCCTTACTCGACTCCAGTCGCCTTCATCTTTACAGCACACAAAGCGCGGAGAGAGACCCCGTGGAAAAACGAGAGATGAGAACATTTTGGTACGTGAACGTACAATTTTTTAATATACTGTGTCCCCAATAGACCATATTCACGATAGTCGCCATGTTGGTTTTCATATTGTAATGCAAATTAGCCACGTTCTATACCAGGGGGCAAACATTGAAATGTGCCATTTCTCAGAAAATCGGACGGTCTAAATAGTGAATTATCAGACATCAGAAACCAGCTGAAATTAGTCTATTTAGGCTTGTTGTTTCTTTACAATGTCGCACAGTCTTGGCCGAAAAAATGATAAACAAACAACAGTAGCAATGGACCCTAGTCCTAAAAAAACAGAGCTGTGTGCTATTAAGATCCAATGAAATTAGAGATTCTAGAGAGCTGCGAACTATTTCATTAGTTCGTTGTCACCTTTGAGCTAGATCCCAGTTCCACTTAGCATTAATTATTCATGAGCTCAACAGCGAATTAGGTTTGACCATTCAGAACAGGCGGATGAATCTTGATACCCAATGAAACATCCGTATTTTAATCGCCCAAGTAATTCGCCATTCGGTAAAAATAGTTAAAGCCTCCTTGCTATTATGCTTCGTTAACAGGCGATAGCTTTCTTGACCCGAAATTCTCTTCTTCGTATTCAGTGTTCATCTCGCCAAAATTTGCCTCCTTCTTTCCTCGTGGTCGGCAGCTAATGAATCATGTATGCAAACTGTTTTGTGGAAAAGGGAAAAATCACGCTGCATAATTTTTTATTGTTTATTTTAGGAGGCATGCGCGCCAAAAACTCGGGCTACGTGCTTCATCACAACTTTCAAATACCCCGAAACAATAAAAGAACTCTGCCTTCAGCCTCGTGCTTTCATCTGTTTCTCTTTGTTTGGAACCCGTGATGAAGTACAAAGCCCGAGTTTTTGACATATTACGTAAAGATGTGTGAATTTGTGCTTTGTTTTTTAGATAGTTTTTCTGTTCTTGGTTGTTTTGTTCATTCTTTGTTTTATGTCACTCGTGAGTTTCACAGGTTCTTACAACGAGGATGAACCGAGAATATACCTATTCATCAAACGATTTTGTCACAATTCCTATTGAAATTAAAATATTTACTCTCCTAACCAATCTTAATGTCCTCTAAGGTTATTTAATAGATTGTAAAGAGCTATCGAAGCAAAAGAGCAAGGCCAGATACAGCGCTAGCACGTTCACGAAAACCTTTGGTCGCTTCAACAGAGACAGGTAAGAATATACTTCTTTAATTTTCACAAACTGAGAGCTATCTACATTGTTATTCTGTACTGTAGCCCCAGGGCCGGTAATTTTCCAGTACTCGTCGTCGCTTCAAAGCATCGACGTATTTCGTTCTCTTGAACTATGCTGAATAGCCTGTTCTGTTTATTTGCCGACTGTACTTTGCTATAGTTTTTCATTGCAGCGCAAATATAAACTGTGAATTCATCTATTTGCACTATGTTTTGGGAAATTTTGAAGCAGCTCTGAGCTACACCTTGACAGGTTTTGAGTTGCCTTCTGACTTCGTAGAAAACGTCTTTAAGAGCTAGAGTTTCAAACGTTGCGAATTTTGAATATCGAATACTGACTCGGGCAAGAAGATATTTTAGCGAGCCAGAGCTATTGGTGTCGAATTATTGCTATGGCCTGCTATCGCTAAGCAATACAAAGCTTCAAGCTTACTCTTGCTTGTCACGGGGGAGTGGCAGGGAAGGCAAACGTTTGTCCTTAAAATTCAAGTCAAAAGGCCGTGGTCATAATAATATTCAGTTTGGAACTGAAAGGTAGGACATCAAACAGGGCAGGACTTCTCTATTTCTCGATTCAAGGATCAAATCGTAAGAATTTTCACCATTCTGTTTTCGCACCTAAGTCTTGCTTATCTTTTATAGTAAAGAAAGCTATGGAGGCGAAGTTTAGTTTGTGCCTGATGTTGATTCTTTCGGGAGCCCTTACCGGACAAGGAGCAATCCCAAGAAACAAGAGGAACCCCTTGGAACTTTTTACAAGGCAAAATGGTGAGTGTTTGTTTGATCCATTGATAAAGACTGTTACTTTTTAACATTCGCAATGATTTCTTTAGAATTAATTATCTGCCCTTATCGTATAGATAGGATTCTGCGCGCCCTCTGATTGGTCAAAAACTCAGGTTTTGACAGAGTATAAAACATAGAAAATGCGTGTTTTGATTGTTTTTCACCAGCTTTGCTCGAGTGAAAAATTCGCAAGAGATGACGGAGAACATTTTCTATGAAGAAATTCCCGACAGAATTCTGAGTAAAGCTGCAGAAATTGTCGAGGAAGCTTCAAATTTCGAGAGGCAGAAGTAGAAAAAGCGCAATGAAAGTGCTTCAGTTTATCGATCGTGTGTGTTGTTGTTTTTACTTGTGGCGTATAATATCTATACCATAAAGCAAATAAAGAAGCCTAAGCCATATTATACTGTCATAAAACACTCTGGACATTTGAGAACACTCGAGAAATATAGAAAACACTCGTCTGGCAGGATATCTTAGCAAGCACAAATATCCCTTCTTCCAAATTGGCCGGTTATTTATACAAATATTCTTTTGATTTAAGCTTAAACACGAAGCAAGAATGGCTAATTTCAATACAAACAAAAGAATATTAAGATGGTAGCCATTTTGGAATGAGGTATCCCTTATATATAATATATAATCTTTTGAAAACAGCAGATGGATAATCGGACTAACTGTAATAGTTTTTCGGGTTTTAACAGTTAAACAGTTCAAGTATCAGGAAAGATGAGTATGTGCATATACACTAGATCGCGAGGAATGAGCAGTCGCTTTTATGGCAAAAGTCAGTGCCAGATGTTTTCTTTGATTTCCGGCCGCCATGTTGGTGCCATCAAGCTGGACACCAATATGGCGTTTCCATACTGAGCTCTATAAATTTGCGAGAAATGCTTCGGCAAATAACTCGCGAATGGTGTACCGCACAGACCTGAGACTTGGAGATATTGTTTACCACTTAATATTTTATAACATTTGAATTTATCAGATTTTTTAATTGCATGGTTTCGAGTTTGTATTTTGATAGCGTGACAGTGAAAGCCACCTAACAAGCACCGCGTTACTGTCATTCGCTTACCGCTTTATTTTGCACAAGTCAGTTCTCGTAAATCAATTCAAAGACATGCACCACCGTCGAAGCTAAAACAAATAAACATGTCTTTGAATACGGTATCATGCGTTGAACACGAGTGAACGAGAGCGCGGCTGCCACAGAAATATTGACCTAGAATTCCCGCGAAAATCATTTTTCTCACTGTAGATGCCATCTGTTCGGCCGGTACATCTTGCTCTGACGGATATCTCAGTAAACGCGAGACGTGCTTACAAATCTTTGAACCGCGAAAACTCGCTTTTGGTTTTTGGAATTATACCATCTCTTTCAACGAAAATACGGTTTATGGAATGACGAATTTTAACGAAATTTGGCCAGAATCTTCATTACGCATGGCGGAACGAAAGTGTATCGGGGATTTTTAAAATAGGAAATTCCTGACACACACACACTTTAAGAGGACGCTTGCTGATTAACATGTTGCAGTGCTTTTACACCGACGTTTGCCTTTCATATCCGATAGACCATATCCACGACACCCGTGAAGGTATTGTGTAACCTTAAATGGCCGAAGTCAGCCACACCTTTTTTATTGTTTACACGCGAGAGTTTCTGTATTATATTTTACCAGGAGCGTGTCGAAACGAGAGCAATGAGAAACTAAGGCTACGTCCACACTTATCCGGATAAATTTGAAAACGCAACTTTTTTTCTCCGGATTAGCCTTCCGTCCATACTAAAACGGCGTTTTCGGTCACCGAAAACGGAACTTTCTCAAAACGTTCCGTAAGGTGGGTAAATTTGAAAACGCTGGTTAGGTGTGTTAGTATGGACGGCGAAAACGCTAACATCAAAACAATCGAATAACGTTGCTCGGACAATGTGGGCATGTTCTTGCATGTATTAAGCGATTTTTACGAGGAAGCATTTCAAAATCTATGGCGAAACAATTTGAAAACGGTATAATGTGGACAAAAAACATTTTCTCCGCTTTCGAGGCGAAAACGCCGTTTTCAAATTTATCCGGCTTAGTATGGACGTAGCCTATAAGGCAATTCAAACACGTGCAGCAATGCGACAAGATTGTGCTTCATCGTGCAATTTTCATAATTTCGATGGCATCGAATATGGCGGACTGTGACTAGGGCCCTTTAACCTAACTGTGGACATGGCAATTAAAATGAAATGCAATTCCTTAGTTTGGCATTTGGAATAGACACCTTGGTGGCTAACAAACTAACGACCTTTTCTTGTTTTCAGCATGTATCGTTAATGGCGGTTACTGTACCCCTGTTCCTCCCTGCATGGAAAGCCATTATCCCTGCCCCCCATACGACTGTGGCTACCCTGCGTTCTTTTGCTGCTGCTCACTGATGGGGTATGAATTTAGAGAATATTAAAGTAACAATGACGTTCACGTGACTGTATCCCCGCCAGTAAAATTACGCCAACGGAAATACGGGAAATATTACTGGAACGGAAATATGGGAATTATTATTACGGGAAAAGAAATAGGAGAATTGTTATTTCGGGGACGGAAATACGACGTCTAAAGTTCGCTAAATATTCAACAAAACGTCCGTCCCCCTACTCCCGTGTCTATGTTCATTCGCTTTCATAATTCATAACTATTGTAAGGGTCGTAGGCAGACCGAAATTCTTACCGAGGCATTTTAAGAGAAAAATGACTCCTCTTTGAATCTCCTTATTTTTATTCACCCAGGCTCAGTTACTGAATCTTAAAATAAATATACAAAAAATATATACAAATTTTTTACCGGCAATATCGATCCTTGGTTGCAAGAATACAAAAGTGGCACGAGGCAAGCTTAACCACATTGTCATTGTTACTGCAACATAAAAATCCGCCATGGCAGCGTGTCTTCTCGGCCGTCGAACTATTAAAAGATGACTCCTTCGTTAGCAAGACATTAGCACCCATTACTCCATGATTTTCCTCTTAAGAGACGCTTGAAAATTCATCGATGTTTTTACTTTTCATTTTTCCCTTGAAAGACGTCCCATGATTTCCTTGTATATGTTGCATGCGCGGATTAAGGAAAACTTCTTCGCAGGACCCCAGGAGTTTACTAAAAGTATGAACATAAAACCGATTCTGATTGGTTTATTGGCCCCGCACTTTCTAACCTATGATTACCATAGGGTGGATCCTCGTTAGAGTAGATTACATCACACTACTGTATAACCCTTGACAATAACAAGTTCTCTTTTTCCTTTTCCAGAAAATAATGGCGGCAATGATGTCTCATCAGTGGATTAACAGCCTTAACTAACAAAATGATAAGTTCGGTAACTGAATAAATGCAGGTCGTGACTGTGGGTATATATTAATCAAATGCGGCTACTCTTAAAAAGCTAACGAAAATTGTAACTAGGGAATAAATAAAGGCTGAATCATTCAAACATTTCTTTTGCCTCCATCATTTATTAAAGCAGCAAGCGGGAAAGAAAAGTACACGAAAGGAACACGATTGAAGCGAGATGCACCGTCATTGACTTCTCCAAGAGGAAGAATAAACCAATTTTATAGCAGTGGGACATTGTGTGAAAATCGACAAAGTTAATTTAGACTTTCTGAAATGCTCGGTGTTTCAAGCGTGTGGTCGTGTCAAAACTGAAATCGCAATACAGCGTGAGAGGCGTGACCTTTTAAGGGAGCTACATCACGGTTTGTCTCTTGAAAAGTTTAGCCAAAATTTTTCAAATTCTTTATTTGTAATGCATCTCGATCTTCTCCATCCTTGTTCCTATTTGGTCTACTATCACCTTTGGGTTGTTTTCTCCCTTTGTTAGCTATTAGTTTTAGGTTTCCTTCATTTTTAGGGGAATTTGGTTCGTCGCAAAAAATATCAATCAAAATGTCGCGACGTAGCCCCTTTATAAAGTTGAAATAAAGCAGAAGCCATAATGGCAGACAAAGACCATAACAATTAAAGCTAACTAGAATTGATGGGCGAGATTATCCATATGATACGACGTTTGCTATTTTAAAGGGACACTGTCAAGAAATATTTGCTTAAAACTGTTATAAAGTACTGAAATGTTCCCTAAATTTATGTAATAAGAACTGGATTCGCTCTAACTAAATGATTAAATGCAATTTCTTGAAGAACGTTCACACTGCAGCAACAAAAACTGACATCTTGACGCTTTTTCAAAAATCCATATCACAATCCGTTTCCATCCCCGCCATCGTTAGGTTCTTATCATTTGTCAAGCACTGCTCTACAAAATAAAACCATTATTCTTCAGCTTCAAAAGATCGATGGATGTTAAAATGGTCACAGTGTCCCTTAAAGAACAAATTGCGCTATCGCATGTGGGACACACGATGCCAGGACGCCGCACGGATAGAAATGAAAACAATGGCTTCCCAGAACGCTTTTGGACGTCTGCGTGGGAGGCTAACGACGAGATAGACCTTGCATGACAGGTGTTAAGACTCGTTTGCGAGGTCACGTTTTCTAAAAGCCGACTTTTTGAGAAACGAGTGAGTCAGGTTGGGGAGTTGGGGGGAAGAAGGGCGGGGAGGGGAGAGGGGGCTGAGTGCCTTTCCTTTTCGCATGAAAATTATAAAAGAAAAAAGTCCTTAGATACAAATTAAATAATTTAAACGTTCAACGCTTCAAACGCAGCAGATGACTTTAAAGTACCCAACAGGCTATAGTACAATAGTAAACCAAACGATATTCCTTAACAACGGCTAAAATGTGATATACAAGTCTGATTATTTGCATATCAAGAAATTTCTTTTTCTGTTGCTTTTCCTCTCGGCAAATTCATTCGCGATGTCATGTAGACAACTTATTATTGGCCATTCTTGTCCCCAGAGCCGCTTGTCCCTCTTATCCGGTTGGGCCTGTGCACGAGGAACAAGTGGCTCTGGGGACACATGATTTGATTCGCTGAAATCAAACAAAGGGAATCCAATCACATCAGCCGTTTTAAACGTGCTAACGATAAAGGATTTTAAAACGGCTGATGTGATTGAATTCCCTTTGTTAGATTTCAGCCAATCAAATCGCGTGTCCCCAGAGCCACTTGTTCCAAGGGCACAGGTCCAGCCGGCTAAGAGGGACAAGTGGCTCTGGGGACGACGATGATTATTGGCGCTCACAAAGTTAACAAAATGTGTTACATTTTCAGTGATTTTGTTTCTTCCTTTACTTTTTCGTTTATGACTTTCTTTAATTTTTTTATTCTTTATTATTATCATTTTTTACCGTCAAAAAGTGGCCAGCTTCTCCCCCTGCTTGGTCCCCGGCGTCGTGACGTTTCATCAGAGTCTGATGAAATCGACCAAATTGTAATGGACATGGAACGCGCGAGACGCCAACTTTTGTAAATGCCGACTTTTTGGAATGAAATTTGGCCGAAAATCATTTGAAGACGTAACCCCGAACTTCCCGATTGCTGTACATGGAAATTGTACATAGGGCTCGTTTTTGGGGAGGATATCTCAACAACGAATGCGGAACGGGACGGGCGTATCAAGAGTGTAGTATCACTGAAAACGCTTTTCTTGATCGCAAAATGCACCTTCTGGAATTGAGATGGCTTTCGATCTCTTGAATCTTGACTTCTTAAGATCCAAAACATTGAAAATACCCAAATTATCAAACTGTCACTTGGGGCAATTTCTGAATTACATCTATAGGGGAAGCTTAGAAGGTAGTATTGAGTTTGCAGACTATTCAACGCTGTGTCAATTTCACTCAGTTTTGCGCATAGTGAGGCCACAGAAAATGGAGTGGACGAAATTTTCTGACGAAGAAGAGTTATGCCCCCACCCTCCCCCCCCCCAAAAGCGACGGCTTCCCGATCGTCTAATTCGCTTGAAACCAATGGTTTTCAGATCTGTTGCAACGTTGCTATGGACAAGCTTTTACAGTTACGACCGTTGGAGCAATGAAACGCACTGGAATGGAGTATCGTATTACATATGGAACGCTTCTCGGCGCGGCGCAGCTAGAAGTGGGGCGATTATTCCGGATTCGGATGATATCAATTTGGCTCTTCAAAAAAGGACAATGACAACTTCTCAAAATTTATTGTGTTTCAAAACCATATTGAATCAAAATATCGCGTCTCCGGGAAGACGAAGCCTCCTATGAGCCGCGTGTATCCCCATCTCACACTAGAAAGCTTAGAAAGCAGTATTTTGTTAGATCATAAGATTTTTCTCGAAATGAAAAAGCTTTTCTCTATCGCTGACAGTAAAATAGAAAGGCGGTTTGTAGACATGTATCCTTCGCCAGAAGAATAGTTCAACGGTTTTTGATATGACCATAAACAATCCCCAATACTTGTGATCAAGGGATTCCAGGGGTCACAAGAAAACGTCTAATCGAGTGGTATGGAGACGATTATAAGGAGAAACGACCTGAAAAATAATAGAAAACAACTTTTGTATAAATCTTTGTACAGTACCTCACTCGTCTCAAATTCGTCTCCTATTTGAAAATGGCAGAACGTGATGGATGATGGGAAGGAGGAAAGGCGTGAGACTCCGTCTCCCTCCCTTTTATGTCTTCTTCCCATCATTCACCACGCCTGATAACTTTTCTCATAGGAGAGGACTGGGGACTAGTTACTAATCTGCGATCATGCCCTCCCTCATATTGGCCCTGTTCCTAAGGTATTCCGTCTCAAGTTATTTTTAGAACGCACTCGTCCTCACGCGTATAATATTACCACGATGGACGACTCTTTTTTGCATTGTCGTTTTCCAGTGTCACTTGGTGTAGAAACTTTCTTGTAATCGTATCTCCACGTCTTCCCCATTTTATTTGTGGCCGCCTTGCACAATGCGCGAGGATTTTGCATGGATGATCTTCGTGGGATATCTACGTCACCAGGTTCGCGCCATATGATTGGCTATTTATTGATCCCTTTGGGATAGGCGTGATCCAAAAATAGCTTGAGACAGATTACCTTAGGAATAGGGCCCATATGGGTGATTACCTCTCTTACCCTTTATCCTCTCTTGTTCTCCTTTATTACAAAAAAGGCGCCTGATCGCAGGCAAGTCTGGCTTTGTAAAGAAGTGTGTCAGAACAGTAATCCATGGTGGTTGTATAATATTAAACAGTAAAACATAGTATCTGCTAATAAGAGAGTACCATTGAAATGTCGTTTGTTATTGTACACTTGTATTTACTCCAGAGCTGGGCTGTTCAAAGCACGATTAAGCTAATCAGGATTAGCGTGCGTGAATTTTGATCTAATTTTTTTGGATTTCCAGTAAGATTTTTGGTTTATATTTTCCGTCCACCAGTTTTGACGTCAACTTATCTCAGACTCCACAAAACATATCAATTTAGGCACTTGTATACAAAGGAGATCGAACCCTTGATCAAATTGCAACTTTTAATCCTTTAGCCCGCCTTCGAACCACCCTGCCCGTTTTTGTTTGCAGCCGTTTAGCGCCACTGGTGTTAAAATCGTGGAAATGAATTATAATATGTTTTTTTAACGTTGAACATCAGTTTTGCTAAAATCTAGGTGTCTCGCGCGTTACACACTTTGAGCAGTGTACTGTAAAATGCGAGGATTCATTTCTTAAGTAACTTGGGAATGGTCCATAAAGTTCGTATCCCATTTTGAGCCAAATAGATCTTCTCCCACGAGTTCCCTTTATTACCAAGGTTCCCTACCCTCACTTCCACACTAGCCCCCTCTGCAAAAAGTGATTTCTTGAAACTGAAATTTTCGAGGCTAACTGAGCTAGTCTCTTTTTCTGATTTATATAAGCAGTTTCATTTCATTCTGGGGTATGCCTCATAGAATGAAACTGCGAAATGGTGGCATTCATTTGAATTTAAGATTACCTTTTAATTATATGCAACTTCTGATGTCACCTTTGCACGCGGTTGAAGAAGAAATGTAAAATGGAGGCAAAGTGTGCAATGTTTATTTCTGTATTACTTAGTTCTCGATGTTGTCGCGCTCTTCTCTTCTAGTAAAATGGCCGCCTGGCTTTGGTATGCGAAAATTTGTCCCGCCACTCTGAGGTAACGTATTGGGCTTTATTACCGCTTTGCTTTTGGTTTTTGAAGTTGCTCTGCGTGAAGTAACCTTCAGCTGCATTCTGTTCTTGCTATTCTAGATTAGTCATCCGGTTTAATACGGGCCATTTTGAACTTTAGAGCAGTTTTAGATGATAGCAACATAATGTCGAGTTTTAGATACCATATTGAATCGATCACAGACTTGTATACCGAACTTTGTTCTGCACGGACCAACAAATTTTCGATGCCATCAAAATTATGGAAATTGCATGGTGAAGCGAAATGTTATTGTACTACTGTACATTATGTCACTGGTAGTGTTTAATTACTTTTAGCAAGTTTCTCAGTGACCTCTTTCGTTTTCAGATACTCTCTGCGTAAAATGTATTACTAGAGACTTTCGCATGTAAACAATAACAAAGGTATGACTGACTAGGGCCCTTTAACAGTGTTGTCTATAATGACCTAAATTTGCTTTGTCTAATTTGTTATCTGGTCGAATTTCCAAGACTGAATAAATATTTCAGTTTTAGTTCGAGTCTAATTAGTGATGGGACCTGCAAACTCTGCTTTACTGATGTATTTTATTTATTTTTATTGACTTGTTACTAATTCAGAGATCCATATATTTGTCATTTCAGTTTGCAATTGACAACAAACTACGCGATCTTCAAGGACTGGGAACTCCAGTAGGTATATATAAAACAATTAAATTATTGGTAAATCTGCAAATATTTTGTTTTATTATGTAATGTTTTGATAACCGGTCTCGTGGAGTAAAAATAAAGCCCACAAATGAAAGTACGTCGGATAACAAATTTCTCATTAGGCATTTGAATGTCTAATGAGAAATTTGATGTCCGACTTCTGTCCCTGCCCATTTTGACCTGGCATCAGCTCGAGGTGTACCGAAGTTTATATTACTCGTTTGCGTACCTGGCAGCACGTTCTCCCGGGAAAATTTTTAGTGTATGACTGAAAAAAATGTCTTCCTGGTATTTTGTGTCATTCATTGTAGAGAAGCTGTTGAGCAATTAAAACAAAACCACTCAGGCTGATTTCTCGCCTATTAAAATTGTTTGGTTGAACGTTTCCGCTCACGAAACTATAACTAGTATGAGCCATTTCCTTTCCCTCCCGGCTTTGTCCAATTCCAAGGCTCGTAACCGTGGCAACGTTTTGACCAATAGAAATGGAAGATTTGAAAAATCTTGTTTTTCTTTTTTACAGGAAAATGGCAAGCAGAGGATGTCTAGGATATCACGGAATCATGGTGTGCAAATGGGAACACTTGAGATGAAATGAAGGTCAGTCTTTTCTTTGACTTATAAATTAACTTCAAATACAAGGAAAACCTTATAATAGTTAATATAATAATATAGGTGATTCCCCGTCACTGCATTACGCTGCATCAATCTCCCCTTGGGCTGTAACCCACGAAACCTTTCTGAAACATTTCAACTTTAACAACATGAACGTTTGAAAGAAAACTGTCTTATTGAAACTGATATTTTTCCTTCAGGAGAGAAAGAAAATGCAATGAGCTCCTGATGTGTACATTAGTGGATGGAAGTTCAGGCATTTGAGATAAACTGCAGGTCAGTTCTTACTATTGCCCCTCAACTGGGTTATAATATCAAGCTTCACCCCCTCCCTCCCCTCCCCCTCCCAAAAAACCCCCTCAGACTGGTAGCTACGCGATCTTCCTTTTAAATAGGCGGGAAAGAAAATGACACTACAATTGTCAAGATGATTCACAGGTCCTCATATCTCAATTATTGTATTTAATATCTATATTTTTTAATTGGCATTAAATGTGACCTATTTACTTCCTTGCAGCAAAAGAAGCAATTAAGCAGAAATATATGATGGCGTCGCAAAGCGTACATGGATAGGATATTGCAGAACTGAGGTATTGCATTGATAGGTCAGCAGTTACTCTTGCTTAACTTTAAGTGAACGTGTAAAGATTGATCAAGAAACGTTGTTATAATAACAATACATTGTCAAACAGACGGGCGGAGAGAATTATGGGAAATCGTTAACTAGACCGTAAAGAAACATAACGAGGAAAAACAATCATATTGAATTAAAGTGCACCTAACCCCAAAATATTAATTTCGCTAAAATAAACCTTTGCACCAGTTTGAAACGCATTGCACCTTTTGTTTCTCCTTTTTTCCCAATTTCTGCCTATTTAAAACATTCAAAAGTTATGAAAAACTGTACATCATTTGTTCCACGACCAAGTCAGTAGGGGAATGGGTCTATTGCTTGTTTGACGTCACAAACTGATTTGAATCGCATCAAGTCTTTGTAAACATGCATGCCAATTAGTTTGTGACGTCAAATAGGGAATAGACCCACGCCCCTACGTACTCGGCCGTGGAACAAATGATGCACAGTTTTTCGTAACTTTTGAATGCTACAAATAGACAGAATTTTGTGAAAAGGAGAAACAAAAGGTTCAAGGATTTTTTGGTTAGGAGCACTTTAAAGGAACTATACCACGCGGTATATGCTATTCCATAGAAAATACAGTCAATCAGAACACAGGAACTGAACCTGCAACATAATCCGTGGTATACCACTCGAAAGCGTTGCATAGCCAGTATATATCTGCCCATTATATTGATTTAATTGCACGTTCCCCATTTGCCTCACAGAATTAGAGAGAATTTATTTATAGTTGAATTGTTCATTCTTCGATCTAGCATCGAAACTTTGGCACGAAAATTTGAATTATTTTTCTTCTAAAAAGGATCAAAAGGCAATCAGAAAACGTAATGGATTCGTGGAGTTGATGGAATACTTCAGTTGCCGAGTAAGAAGCCACTTAATGACAGACCACAGGTTAGTGTCTACCCTTATTCTACAACGTCATTAATCAACCATGACAGATTTATTATTTATTTGGAATATCTCTTCCAAGAGTGATCAATATCGAATTTCTCATTACAATTTTGACACCCTTATAGGCGAAAAGGTAACGAGAATAGAGCAAATCACTTTGAATTGCTGCGAAGAAAACAGTTCTTTCTTAGCTTAAGCCGTGGTTAAAATACTCGGTCTGGCAAAACAGGTTGAGTGGTCACCTTAAATACAGATGATCTCGCAGCAGTTGTTGAAATCCCTGGACATATATCGTCTCAGGGTTGTTCATCTCAGCAACAGCGTGAAGTGAAACCCGCGCAAAGTACTCTTCCTTTGTGGTTCCGTGTTGATCCGTAACGTAGCATCATAATTGGCACTTGCACCTCTGGCATCAAAACACCCTTCTAAATTACCACGTTAAATGCTATAGGCGCTTCGTTTGATCGTTTTGACGTATCTATGGAAATTTACCACGGGAAATTTACCTCGAGAAATGTCGGTCTGGCGTCGTGAAAGAGTAACTTACCACGGTAAAATTAAAGTGCCCCGTGTAACCGCACCCAAAGAAATGTATGGTTATTTCCTTTGTAATGCTCAGTGCCAACAAATATCTGGCGAAACGCGTTGTTGAATTTATTAAAAACAAAGTGAGTCAAACGTGAAAAATGCGTTCACAGTTAAGTCTCTCACCAAAACAGCTTTTACGGGCCACCAGTAATAATTTGCCAGAAATTAGAAGAAAGGTTTAGCTTTCATGTGGTATAATTTTTGTTCTTAAAAACAATGTAGCAGACCGCATTTGGCAAGGTCAAAGATTGACAATAATTGACACATATATCTTTAAGGCGCTTAGGGTAGGTTTCTTCCAGAAGATCAACACATTTTAAAAATAAAACATATGGGAAGTTACTTTAAGAGATGCCTAACAAACACTGTGAGTGGTACGCTAAGACACATTCTGGTTTGTCCGCGCGAGGGTGTTGAACATAGCCCAAATTGCATCCACCATGGTTGCCGTTACGGGCTTCATGGGCGAATTTTCAACTTTAGCGAATTTTGTAAGCAGTAGAAGGGAAACAAACCTTTAGATGTCATTTTCGGAAATAGTCCACGCGACGGGATTTTTGGCTAAAATAAAGAGAAATTCGAAAATACGGTCCTGTCCAACAATATTTGACTTTTTAGGCAATAGCTCTTAACTAGTCGCTTTGCTAGATATTTGAGAATCCAAGGTTGCCTCCACAATTATTTTTGGTGCGAGGGTTAATTGACAGCTGCAGCTTAATTAAATGAGGAAGAAGAGGAATGTTATATAGCTTTTACACCCATGTCGAATGAACATACGTCACAACGGGGTTCTACTTGTAATTTGAAAAGAAAGTTTCACCATGGACGACAGAAGTAAACTTGGTCAGGAATGTGATTTAAGTTTGATTTGAATTGAGCTAAAGAGATAAGAGAGATGAATATCAACTAAGATAAAGTTTGATGTGTGCTCACGGAATTTTTATAATTGTACAATCCAGGTATTAAAATCAAATTGGCAGAGCCCCCAAGTCAAGTAATTCTGCTGTGGTCAACTTTTAGTTTAGATTAGACCCTAAATTTCATGACGCTTATAAGAAAGGGTACCGATCTATTCAGTTGATGAAAAGAAAATTTTCAAAGCGATTTTCAAAGTATACAGTTTTTCCTTTGATCTTTAATCAACTCAGCTTCCTCGGTTTACCGAGTTGATTGTTCAGATTCAAGAAACAAATTGTTTTTGGAGCAAAGTATTTTACCAGAACCTGGGTAAAATTAAACTTAAATGTGAATTTATTGAGAAACTTCAAGAGGGAAATGCTGAACTTTTCAGATCGAATATCTCATAAATGAGCTCCACGAATTAAAAGAATACTTCTCAATTGAGAAAAAAGATTTTTGGTCTGATAATGGGCTGTTTTAGTATTTCTTTGAACTGATAATCAATTGATATTATTATGAGCTGCGGAAAATAAAAAAAATGAAATATTCTTTCATCGATGAGATCTCTTATATTTTCCGAAAACTGAAACAACCAGGAAATCGCATTCCTTGACAGCTTCGAAAAGTATCTTTATCATATTCTGTTAAATAGCTCGATGAAAGTCCATTCAAAACCAGGAAAATGTTTTTTGAGTTATTTTTTTGAAATAATAAGAACTGGGGGACTTGCTTGTGTCCCTGACCTAAACACGTAACATAGCTTTTCTTTTAACTCGCTGCCTGACATTTTTAACTCTTACATCATTTTTATCTTTCCTTTGATATGTAATTGTAAATTCATTTTCTTTTCTAACCATGGGGTGAAATATAGTTGTTGTTGTTGTTGTCAATAATGAATGAAATTGCCGCTTGTTTGCATCGTTCAATTTTGGCCCTATTGCTAGTTTTCACTGTCATGTCATCAAAAAATAAATTGAAAACCATGCAATGAAAAAAAGCTGATAAATTCACATGTTACAAAATATTAATAGATAAACAATATCTCCAAGTCCCAGTTCTGTGCGGGACACCATTCTTGAGTTATTTAAGGAAGAATTTCACTCAAATTTATAGAGCTTAGTATGGAGACGCTTTGTTGGTGCCCATCCAGATGGGCACCAACATGTCGGCCGGAACTCAAAGAAAACATCCGACACTCACTTTTGCTATGAAAGCGATTGCTCTTTCCTTACGATATAACATATATCAACATATACATCTTTCCTAACATTTTAACTGTTTAAACTGCAAAACCTTAAGAAAAGACGTTTTCTTCAAGCGCGACAGCTTTTTCGCGGGACCATGGTCATTCTACGTACGACGGAAATCTCGAAAATTCAGCATGCTGTATCAGTGGCTTAAAACCCTCACTTGATGAAAACATTAGAAGCGAGAAGCTGTTTCTTTATTCATTTCTACGTACCGTTAGTATCTACTATCGGTAGTATCAATTTTCTCATTGTTTTTAGCTAGCTAGTCACCAGTACCTCGCTTTATTATTTTATTTTTTTAATTTTGTATTTTGAAATTTTGAACCTCTGACATGGCAACATCCCTATCTCACCACTACACTACCAGGCTAATCCACCAATTCCTCACAAAATTTCATTATAAAATATGACTTTCTTGATGCATTTTACTTACCCAACCCAAGAAATAAAGCTAACCGCAGGCAAACCAGTGTGAAATTGAACAATTCAGCATTTGGTAAATGTGTATTAGTCTATCACCAAATTATAACCAGTTTCGACCTATTTCAGGCTTAACCTAGAGCAGATATAGCATCGTCCATTCCGAAAAGCTTGGTTACCAATTATGGCATCGGCCGTTAAAAATGGCATCGACCTTTTACGAAACGGAAATCAGCATCGGCGAACTTATGTCGAGGAACGTTTCCTTATGCAACAGGAAAACAGCTCTATTATATTAAATTGTATCTCACTTTTTACTTTTTTAGCTTGCATTTAAACTTAAACGAGCCTGCTCATCTGCGATATGTGGATAAATAAAGTTTACCTTACTGACCTTTTTAGAAAAGTATTGAAAAAAATAAAAAACGGTTTGATCAAAGGCCGCTGAGCTCCTCTCGTTCAGTGAAAACAATCCGTGTGCAAGGTGAAATTTAAACAAGTAATTCTATATTTGGTAGCAGTTCCATTCAACTTTTCAATTTTTAGACGAGTTGGCCAAAGAAAATCTGGATTATCTTGGTAAACGGAATAAACTTCGTTCAAGCCGGTTGGCCACAAAATATGGATATGACATTTCGTGACCACTTTAAATTAAATTAGATGATGATTTTCAGTTGAATAAAAGTATATTTTGAAAGTAAAAAGCTTTAACTTCCATTTTTTATGCCAGTTTTGTGGGTTTGATCAACGTTTTCTAGAATGAATCTCCGCAAATGAAAATAAACTGACGCACTGTGGGTTGTTTGTTAGGGCGACCGTTAATGAAATTAATCAATTTAGTTAATTAATTGAAGATTTAATCAGGACAGCAACTACCTGCACAAAGCTACTCACGTGCCCATCTGAGAAAGTCAAAAATATAACTCAGAGACTCAAAGGATAGTGCAGAATGCGGTGGGACCAACGACTGATAATATCTTACAACACATTGAAACACCAGACGTGTCATAGATAACATTTCTTTTACAACGGTAAGACGATACTTTTGTCTTTGCAATATGACACTTTCATGTAATTTGATACTGTTTTTATATGCAATCATGGAGACCATGGAAGCTGTTTCGCCTTCAATGATAAAGAAACTTTCAACCATAAGTCAATATTTGGAAACCAGTTTCTGATTAGCAACGGAGCGTCAGACTTTAAAGATCTTCAACTTCAGCCCCTTCAAAAATTCACGTCGCTTCTGGCTGTATGAGCTCTCATTTTCACGCATGACAGACTTTCAAACGAAGGTACCTAGACAACCAATCAAATTTCGTTTCAGAAAAAATGGATACTTTTTTTACGTTCATCTGGACTTAGCATAGACCAATTCGGCTAACGTATTACTTACTTGTTACTTCCCAATTCAGATCATCATTGCCAAAAATGCAATATTCAACGGCTTTGCCCAATCCAAAAAAAAAACGCATTGCGGGGTATATGTTTTCGTTTTGCTGTCAGAAGACGATTGTTTGCTGGTCGCTAAAATTCTAAAAAAAAGTTAGACAGGGTTTTTCATGACGTGATTGGGCCACGACAACCTACAATGTGCTTACAAGTTTTATTGGGCAAAGGCCAAACTTCTTCTACAATATCAATAAAAGTGGATCGTCACTACGGTGCCATCAAGCCTTTCACAACTCTAGAATAAGGTCCTATCATTCGTATAGTCAATATGGTTACGTCGTAAACTTAACAAAGAGATTCCATTCTGCCATGCGTCTGTTCATTAATATATCACTGATGATGTCAAAATGTGGCAATAACAATAAAAGTGTCGCACGAGGCGATAGCCGATTGAGAGTGTGTCGCTGATGTGATCAATTAATACTGACCAGACGCACGGCACATGGAATATATCTGTTTTATATAATGAAGAAACAGAATTAAACATAAAAAGCTTGAGGTCATCAGTGAATGCCCCCTTTAATAGATCATAGGTATGAAGCAATTAAAATGCGTCCATAATTGGGCTTATTATATAAAGTATTATAGGCAAAACAATAAACATTTTCAAGTCAAAGCGAAGAAAATGATACTTTTTCTTTGAATAATTAAGTTTCTGATTTCACTAAATAGAGCAGACTGCTGATGGAGGTCATACCGAATATGTAAGATTTTATGCAATAGGCCATTTCAGAGTTCCCTTTTACTTCAGTTTCAAAGCAAGCTTAAGTATAAAATTATTCACATGAAAATGAGTTTGCTTTGCATGAAAATGAACGTGCAGGAAAAAGACATTTTCATATGAATGGTTTCGTACTTGGACTCGTTTTGACATTGACGCAAAAGAGAACTCGGAAATGGCTTATTTGAGTGTGCTTATATCCTTATTTGAATACTCGCGCATTCGGGCTTAACCGAAGGCGCTCGTGCGCTTTCTGTGCTAGCAGCGAAGGTGCCCCGACGTTTCAAACAACATAGTTTGCAAGTAGTGCATACGGGTGTCTGCTCATCGCCCAGAATGGCGCGACACATCCGGGACTTTTATAGCCCTTCTCGCGCGAACATTTAAAATCTCATTAGAGAAATTATACAAAATAACAAAGAAAGTGGGCCCAAAACGGTCAACACCGCTCGGAAATTTTACTTTTACAAGAAAACGGTTAAGTTTACTGGTTAGGAAGAAATGTGAAGAAAAATAGAATCTTAAGTTGTTCAACAAGCAAGTGTTATTTCTGTTAAATTCTCGAACTCATTAATAATTAATGACGTTATAAGCGACAAAGAGAGCCCCATCCGGGTCAGGTGGATGAGGTTGAAACTCAATGAAACACCATTTGAAAGTCATTTGTGTTACCTCACGTTTAAATCACTAGTGATAAATTGTTCTTAATCTACATATTCATATATTACTCAAACACGACTAAACATGAATTATTAATTTTTAATAAACAACCAGAAAAAAATATTTCAAATTACAAACTGAAAAGCTGAAGTAATTTCTGCGTCCAATGATCGTCTAAAGATAGCAAAAGGAAAAGAGAAAAGTTCGATACAGTTTCCTTAAGTTTTAAAATATCAAACCTCCAATAACGCCAATTCAAGCACCTTTTGTTTGAATAGGCCACGTGATTGAAATCGATGGCTGGGTTCTTTTCCACCATGAAGCGGCGAATGCCGCCGAAAATCTGGTAAAACGACTTCGGAAGGTATGGTTCTTTCGAAGACTTTGCCACCTCTTGAACAAATTTGGATAGCCAGAAGTTGAGCGTCAATGCGTCCATCTCTGTTATGGGCTGAGTAAGCGGCTGAACGTTCTGCAATTCATACTCTTTAAAAACTCCACCAACTTAGAGTATTGGATACTTGACAACTCGTTGCCAATCCTCAAAAATGCCTACTGCCCACTTATTTTTATATCTGGCATGGTAGACTTCGGTACTGCTCTCTCTACGCAAAGTTCTTTTTCCTAGATTGTTTTCGGGACGCGAAACCTTTCTTCGGCCATGGCAAAAACAATATGTAAATCACTTCAAGTTCACAACACTTTTGGAATACAAATTTGGTGCAACGCGAAACTATTGGATAGTTAAAAACAAAAGCTCACGAATACATTGAATGCTGACTGAATGCAACAAATCACACATGCATGACATTTTAAAGAAAAATAGGAAAACAGACAACACTGCATAATTTTGTATTGTTTCTTAAGAGAAGTCATTTCAATAATTCGTGCATCGTGTTTCATCACGATTTCCAAAAACTTGAAAACAATAAAAACACTCGGCCGAAGCGGCCTCGTGCTTTCATCTGTTTTCTGGTGTTTGGAAATCGTGATGAAACACTCGCACTCGTTTTTGAAATATTACTTCAAATTGGCCATTCAAATTGTCGCGTCTAATCTTGTGTCTTGTGTCCAGGTTTTAGTTTGTTTTACAGTTGTAAATGTAATACAACCGCCTAAAATATAATGACCAATCAAAACGCGAACAGGGCGGGAAGTTTCACACAAAAGATCTTCCACTTTCATTTAACAGCGGCGACCTTTACACGTCATTAATCCAAAATGGCGGCGCACGGATAATTGAAAAGCGGTAATCGTTTTTCATTTTCCATTGTTATTGAATGTTATTTCTTCATTATTTGGTACAATTCAAGAAATTACTTTTAAGCATTATTTCAGACAATTCATTGACAACTTGTATTTAGAGTGGAGGTTCTTTTTAATACATTTTTGGCCATTTATTTAGCTTCAAGATCCCTAATGACGCACTTTCATTGCCCAAAACCCACCTAATTTAAAGATAGTAGTTTTTCGTTTCCCAGACTTAACAAAATTTATGAAAAATTCTAAGCTGGAAACAGTCTGAATTAGTGTCTGGGTGCCATGCTGCAAAAGAGGCACATCAATGTCATTGTTTTGTTGTATAACTGACTGCATATGTTGACTGTTGACTGCCTGTTCATGAATTGCTGCAAATTTCATAGCATTGGCCCCCTATAGTTTTATGAGTTGATATAACTGAGATTTATGTGCATGTTCTTTATGATGGAAGAAGAAATGTCACTCTGTTCTCTTTGTTTTCAAAATTTTAGATTTAAAGGCTCGTGATAAGCTAGCGAACTTTATTTGGCACTTGCCCATAAAATACATACGCACAAGTCAAACACCGTATCAAAAGCGTGGAAGTTACTTCTAAGGGTGCGTTTCTTTAAAAAAATCCAAGATTGGATTCTAAAATCCGAAAATGGATTTTTCGTTTCTTTATTAAACAGGTTAATCCAAGATCACTCTGATTATGCTTTATCATTGCTTTCAATTGTTTGTTGAGTTACTAGAATCCAACAGATTTTCTGGGTCAAAAGCAGTTTGATTACTGCGCTTGAAATCTCTAGGATGCTGCAATGATCTACACAGGCAAATGTTTCATGCTACAGTATTACAGTAAGACTCGGCTACAAACAAGAAGCAAAATAGAATCTACTAAATTTCAAAGCGGTAATCTGGTTACTTATTAATTTTCCCGGGGATGGGGACATTTGATCACCAGAAATGGATCTATGATGGGACATTTGAACGGCTTTTTGGCTCGGAGAGGGGGAAATTTAAAAACAAATTTTCCAAAAATTCAAATACCCGGCCGGTTGCCCTGGGGATATTAAAGCTTCGATTTGGCTGGTACATTATTTATCGAAAGCCGAAATTTTTTATGGTCAGGTGCTTTGAACGATTTTAAAACTTTTCACTTTGGCTTAATAAAAATAACATTTTTAAAGCATCTGATGATAGCTTGCCATGACCACGACCATTTCACCCAAACGAACAAAGGACAGTGTTTGTTAAACAGGAAATATAACACAAAGCGAAAATTGACTTGAAATTTTTGCCATTAAAACCCACCTGACTTTCTAAACCAATTTAGAAACAACTTATGCCTTGCAAATTGAACGATTTCCATGCATATTTGTATTTCTGTTTCCTTTTTTCGCTCTTTCCTTTTGTCCTGTTCAACAACTAAGCTTAATCGCTAAGACTAAAGAGTGATCAGTAGCTTTTTTCTCCTCAAAAGATTCACATAGTGTCATCAAACATGAGAATATAGAAATTCATCTACGAGGGGATGCTTTTTTGATACACCACCAAATTCTCCGAACTATTAAACAGGAAAGCATGGCAATCTGTAAGGAGAACTGCTATCTTCATCTTGGGATTTACAAGGTTCAGCGAAGTCCTTTCTACTCCTACGCAACGTCTGGTTCAAAGAATATTTTAATGCAGGAGGGGGGGGGGAGAAATCCGCCAATCCGTGCTATTTCAAATCCGCATCCACATTCTTTAAAACCTTTTTGCGAAGATTTTGTTTTGGATGGAAATTTTCAGATTTCGTTTCATTGCTTCTTTTTTTGCAGTTCAAATGTAAAGCGGCGGTTTGGGTCAATTTAATAACATTTTTTATAAAACTAGTACTTATAAAACTCTTTTTTTGCGATTTTTTTGTCAGAATGTGTTTAGTAAAAAGGGTTTTCCTATTGAAATCACCAGATTTAAAAAGCCTTTTCAAGAATCGACTGCTCAAAGGTCAAAGTGAATGTACTAGATTTCCTTAAATTCGTATGAACAACCAAGAACTTTTTGAAAACATTTAGTTGCAAAATTTGTGGAAACCGTTCATGTTTCAGGAAAGCGTTTTTGAGGACAACATTGGCACTGACTTACCTTCCATTATGATATTATCCTTTTAACAGGATCGCTGTAAAATGCAGGCCGGATGGCGGATGGAAAAATGCGGATGATAAAATGCGGATGACAAAAATGCGGCTGGATAACAATACTAAAATAAAATAAGTACTAAAATGGGGATAAATGGACACCAATTTTCATTGTTATCCATCAGCATTTTTCCATCCGCCATCCGCCGCCATCCGGCCTGTATTTTACAGAGACCCCTTTTAACAAGCTTTTTGAAGGTTTTTGAAGGTTCTATATTATCCTTTTAACAAGGTTTTTGAAGGTTCTTTGAATCTCATTCCTGAAAAAAATTGTCCACATTTTGGATGCTTCAACATTTTCAACAAAAGTTGTACATCCTTTAAACACTTTTCAGCAATTTGTACGCCATATGCCTCTTTAGCACAATAGTGATCTAACACTGAAGTGGATCCGAAATCTAAATAGATTTTGGCGTGAAGATCGGCAGTAATTTCCGAATAATTTTAGCTTCACCGAATTCAAACTGCAGATAAATATCAATATTTTGTTCATGTTTTAAGATATGCCAAGGCGTAGAATTTTAGAAAAGAGAATTTGATAATGTCGCAATCAAAACCATTTATACATTTTGCAGTTTAAAGGCTCAATTTAGTTTCAAAGAAAAACTCGACGAAGTTCAAAAAAACACTTTAAAAAGACTAATTTACAGTCTGCTACTTACTGGAAGACGTTTGCTTTTGTGGTCCATTTTTCAGAAACAGAAACGATTATCGATTAAGGTGGCTCGACTGGATTTTTTGAGGAGAATTTATAATGTCACCATTGCTAACGCTTTAGAGAAACGATTACCACAGATGTATTAGATAAAGATAAAAATTTGTCATGTCTAGTGTTCTACTGGCATCGGAGTTGCCATAGCAATGCCATAACGTGTTTTACTTTGGTTCGTATTCCCAATTTCGGAAATTGCTTTGAAATGCATTTCAAAATGACGAAGAATGGAGTTTTCCTTTCCGCGATATCTTCTCCCGTTCCAGAGATATTCAAGTTTTTGTTATTATGCAAATTAGATGTCTGATGACGTCACAAGGTTGATAGAAAAAGGCTAAAAAACACAAAATCGAGAATATCTCTGCAAATAATAGGACAATGGAGTTGAAACTTGGCACTCATGTTGTATCCTAAGAAATGCACCAGATACATCAGATGGTGTATATCACTATGGCAACAGTCTTGGCACCAGGAATGATAATTCTTGTATTTGATCTTTACCAAACATCATCCACTTGCTAAAGGTTATTAAGGAGGCCTGTAGAGCATTGTGGACATTCTGTATGTTTCAAATAACCAGATATTTCTCTTCATTGAGTCACTTAATGGTAATATTTGATTCAAAGAGGAAAGAGACTGGAACCAAGACTGTTGTCATAGCAACATCAAAGTATGCCCCGTCTGGTGTATTCCTTATGGTGCAACGCAGGTGCCAAGTTTCAAGTACATTGCCCCATTATTTACAGAGATATTCTCGATTTTGTGTTTTTAGCCCATTTTCTGTCAACCTTGTGACGTCATCAATCGTCTAATTTGCATAACACAAAAACTTGCCTTTCAAATAAGGTTAACTTGGTTTTCATTTCATAGGCACTTTAAGGAAGCTTTTACCTCCTATAGTTGCCTCGCTTTCATGCGTCTCGTCCCGGGCGACAACCGAGTCGTCCGCCATATTTGCATTCGGTGTATAACAAATTTTCATCTTGGTCTAATTGCTGGTTTTCAGGTGACGTCATAAAATTTTAAAATGAAATTCGCTGGGTCTGGCAAATTTTCAGTGACACCACGTGAAAGAAATCCTAAAAAGATATCCATTCACAAGTTTCCAACTAGATAGTACCCTTTGCTTTTGAAATACAGCATGTTGAATTTTCGAGATTTCCGCCGTACGTGACATCACGATGGCGCGTGAGAAGCTGTCGTGCTTGAAGAAAAGTTTTTTTTTCTCAAGATTTTGAGTTTAAACAGTTCAAGTATTAAGTTATGTGTGTATGTACAAGATCGTAAGGAAAGAGCAATTGCTTTCACAGCAAAAGTGGGTGCCAGATGTTTTCTTCGATTTTCGGCCGCCATGTTGGTGCCCATCAAGCACCAACATGGCATCTCCATACTGAGCTCTATAAATTTTCGTGAAATGCTTCGGCAAATAACCTATGAGTGGTGTACCGCAAAGACTCGAGAAGCTCTAAGATAATGTTTATCTCTTAAGGTGGCTCGATCGGATATTTGAGTGACGATACCTTTCAACTTTGAGAAGCTTGTGTTGCCGTCATAGAGTATCCGACAGAAAATCGATTACTCCAAGTGCACTAGAGAAAGATCAAAGTTTCAGATGAAGTACGTTTTATTGCGATCGGAGTTACCATAGCAACGTAGTGACGTCATGCCCCACTTTGCTCGAGACCCAATCACTCGTCATCAAGGGATAATTTTTGAAAACCCTTTCTGGATCTTTGACCTGGAATACTTTTCTTGAGGTCTGCCAAATTTAATGGTGAAGTTTTAAGGTGTTAAAATACAACAAAATCGTATTAGTTCCTGAATGTTTAAAAAGTTTGTCCACCAAATAAATTTAATAGCATCCAATTACATTTGGTGAAGACTTAAGAAAAATCGTTCTATTTGATTTCTGAAAACACTGGCTTGAATATGAACTGGAGTGGAGTGTTATTTTGCGTTTTCGTCAAAATTGACCCTACATTTATAAAAATGGTCACTATTTAAAAAGCGATAGATAAACGTTTTTAAAAATTATTCTTCGGGTAGATTAACCAATATTTAATATAATCCTTTGAAACATTGATTCATTAAATAATTTTTACGTTACATCAATTCATCTTGACTCAATGAATAGACATAATTTATAGCCTAGAAACATTTTGTATACACCGTGAAACAACAACAAACAATTTTCACGTATTAACAAAACTAAACAACAATGTAACTAGAGTATCTTAAAATGTAAGTTTCAGTAACAAAAGCCTACACGAACAATTTCAGGCGATTAAATTATAGGTGGCAAATATAAAGGGAAAGAAGGCGGCGCAGGGAAAGGGTTGTACTCTTATGGACAAATATTTAAGCCCTGCTAAGCAGATATTACAAAACAAAATCATCATGTGCCACTGAATACAACTTAGTACACCTCTGTTACAGTTTTATTAACAAAAAGCACAATGCGTCGTCCTCGCCCGTACGTCCTAACCTTTTGTTATTACTAGTTACTGTAACTGATTGTTAATACACTCTATGACTCTTTCGTTCCAGGTGTGACACCGTTACAGTCAAAGAGTTCAAGATTAGTGATATCATAACACTACCAATGACATCCGCTATGCTAACATGGTTAAAGTGACAGGTTAGATAGTCTATCAACTCTAAAGTTTTGATAATAGACGTAATCTGATGGCGTAGCGAAAAGTAAGGCGTCTACGACTTTTTTAGAGTACTTTAAAGAAGCCAAAGGCGCAGGAATAATGAGAAACAGAGGGAAAGGGAAACAAGGATCGGGTAAAATTAGGGAAACAACCAACGTGCAAAATTTAGGCCGAATTTCAATTATTCAAATCGCAGCTCTTTATTTTTTTCACTGATTTAATTTTTATCTTGCATTTGAGAAGATAAAAAGTTGCTCTTGCACATCGAGCAAAGCAAAGCTTTTTAGTAATTACATTTTTGTTCATCATCAGGTAAACTCTGATATGCCTATCTATATTAAACAGAAAATATGCCGGATAAAAAAGATCAGGTTCCCCGAGCGGGATTTGAACCCACGACATCCCGATCTCATGAAAGGTGCTCTAACTACTGAGCTACCAAAGCAACCACAGTAGGGTGGGTCAAATATTAGCTACAAAGGAAACATCGATCACCAGGCATTCGCCCCCAGGCCTCTCGGACTGGGAATTACTTACCAGTCCGAGAGGCGTGGGAGTAAATGCCTGGTAATCGATGTTTCCTTTGAAGCTTATATTTGACTCAGCTGAGCCTGTGGCTGCCTTTGCAGCTCAGTGTTTAGACCACCTTTCATGAGATTGGGGTATCGTGGGTTCAAATCCCGCTCGGGGCATTTGATCTTTTTTCCGGCGTTTGTTCTTTTTAATATAGATAAGCATATCAGAGTTACCTCTCTGATGATAATAATTTACTCTTGCACATCGACAAAGCAGAGCTTTTTTATCATTACATTTTTTTACGTTAAGTATTTTGGTGAGGGAAGAAGACGGCACAACATTTCCGAGAAAATGTATATGTTCGCGTTGCAGAAAATCCGAGAAATTCAAAGATATTAGATTTATGAGTAATTTTAAATTCACATTTGAAGGATATATAATTGTAAAACTTTGTAGGGGTCGAAGGAAAGCATTAGCGTTATGTATAATTGTGTTTGATTTTTCTCAAGGGTTTTGTGAAATTGTGATCGGTTTTATACTTGCTTCTCAATCTAGTTTTGTGGCTAAAAGCAACCGAGTGTTGTTACGGCCAAAGGCGGAGGGGCGTTTCACAGGGTGGTTTTAATTATTGTGGTAAGCAACTAGGTTACAGTAAAGCAATGTTTGTAATTTAGGGTTTTATTTTCATCATGTCTTCAAAGAAAACGAGGTTATGAGGAACGCGTACACGGACTTGGCTTTATGCGACTCTAACGTTTACTGGGTTGCTTATTGTCCGTTGAGATTACAGTAAAACTGTTGAATTTATGTAACAGTATTTTATTGACATATTTGTTGCAATATTACAGAATAAATAACTTAATTGCTTTACCAAGTTGTTTGTGGTTTACTAAATACTATTATTTCAAGGTTCTTTTACAGGTGCCTTAGAAATGACGAGTCCAAGGAAAGAAAAATGTCAACGTAACCTTGAAAGGAAGGAAAACGTGGATGTGGAAACCACCGGCCTCCACTAACTAGCATTTCTTAAACACTTGTAGCAAGAGGTTATAGTTCTCATCCTTGTGGGACAATAGCCTCTAATACGGTATGCGTGCTGGGTGAGTATGCCTCACTTGTAAAAGGGTGTGTATACTGTATTTCGTAACTGCAAGTATCTTTACTTACAGTTACGACATACAGTACACCCACCTTTACAAGTGAGGCATATTCACCCAGTACGCATATGTACAAAGCCTACTGTACCACAAGGATGAGAACGCCAAAAGACTTAGAAAAATTTTAATCCAAATTTTAATCCAAACGCGCATGCGTAGTTGTACTGGTGCAAAGTTGTACCACAAGGATGAATACTCCAAACTCTTGCTAAAAGTATAAAAGAAATGCTAGTTAGTGGCGGTTGGTGGGGAGGCGGTGGTTTGGACCCCCACTTTTTTCTTCCTTCCAAGCTTGAGATTTTTCTTGTCTTGGACTTGTCATTTTCAAGGCATCTGCGAAATAAGAGACAGAGAGCTCAAATGTTAGAGTAACAAATATTTCCCGCCAAAAGACTTAGAAAAAATTTAATACGTGAATGTAAATCCAAACGCGCATGCGTAGTTGTACTGGTGCAAAGTTGTACCACAAGGATGAATACTCCAAACTCTTGCTAAAAGTATAAAAGAAATGCTAGTTAGTGGCGGTTGGTGGGGAGGCGGTGGTTTGGACCCCCACTTTTTTTCTTCCTTCCAAGGTTGAGATTTTTCTTGTCTTGGACTTGTCATTTTCAAGGCATCTGCGATATAAGAGACAGAGAGCTCAAATGTTAGAGTAACAAATATTTCCCGCCAAAAGACTTAGAAAAAATTTAATACGTGAATGTAAATCCAAACGCGCATGCGTAGTTGTACTGGTGCAAAGTAGTACCACAAGGATGAATACTCCAAACTCTTGCTAAAAGTATAAAAGAAATGCTAGTTAGTGGCGGTTGGTGGGGAGGCGGTGGTTTGGACCCCCACTTTTTTTCTTCCTTCCAAGGTTGAGATTTTTCTTGTCTTGGACTTGTCATTTTCAAGGCATCTGCGATATAAGAGACAGAGAGCTCAAATGTTAGAGTAACAAATATTTCCCGCCAAAAGACTTAGAAAAAATTTAATACGTGAATGTAAATCCAAACGCGCATGCGTAGTTGTACTGGTGCAAAGTAGTACCACAAGGATGAATACTCCAAACTCTTGCTAAAAGTATAAAAGAAATGCTAGTTAGTGGGGAGGCGGTGGTTTGGACCCCCACTTTTTTCTTCCTTCCAAGGTTGAGATTTTTCTTGTCTTGGACTCGTCGTTTTCAAGGCATCTGCGATATAAGAGACAGAGAGCTCAAAGGCAGGGTGAGGGTGTAGCATGAAAAGATGCACAAAGGTACAAGTGTAGCAAGGAAGAGGAAGGTGTAGCAGGCAGGGTGAGGGTGTAGCAACCAGGGTGAGGGTGTAGCAGCCAGGCTGAGGGTGTAGCAGACAGGGTGAGGGTTTAGCAGTCAGGGTGAGAGTGTAGCAGACAGGGTGAGGGTGCTCAAACATTCCAATTTGCAGTAACTATGATGTTAACATGATAACTTACTCATTTGCAAGAAACGTCCATAATCCTTCTGTTGAGAAAGTCATCACGAACTTTAAAGCAAATCGCTGTTGTTGTTGCCTAAAAGAAACCAAAAAGAAAAATAAACCAAAACTTTACCAAATCGTTTCTTAACTTAGCAGTTAACACTTGCATGCAAACTGACCACGCACCAACTTGGTATTTATTTCTACTAAAATTTTCAGCACATTTGCTACGCAAGGTCGGTTGGCGTAGTGGTATGATGCGCGCTTACTCACCCCGACGCCGAATTCACGAGGTGGGTAGTCATGAGTTCAAACCTCAGACGGGGCATATAAATTGGCCCTTTTTTCTTTTCTTTTATAAAAAAAGCAATGAATCGGCCATATTTGCTAACACGATTTTTTGGTACGAAAGTCGATCGCTCATTCACTCTAACAAGAAAAATTGGCAAGGGATAGTCAGAACATTTGCTTGTTCAAACTGGATGAAACCATTCAGGAAAGTTGTTCTATGCCAAAGGAAAAAACATGGAAAGGACATTGTTTCAATCTGCAGGAAGTCGCTGGAATCAATGAACTAACAGATATTAAGGGGGAACTTTTAAATTTTGATTGCAAAATATTCAACTCGCTTTTCTTCAAAATTAACATAGAATTTTCTGAAACTTTGCAGTGTTGAAGATCTGCATGTATACTGGAAGGAACGTTGATTCGTTTTGAACGTTCAGGTCTCGATATAGAGAAAGATGTTGATTTTCAGAAACCATGACGTCATCGTTTCGTTGCTATGGTAACATCGATGGTAATGAAATCCACATCTTTGAAAACATTATTCATTCTCGAGTAAATGTGCGAAAAATCGTGCCCGACCGACCCAAGACAGCGAAGCAGTAGCCTTTTGGTGTGGTACTGAAAAACTGAGATGAGCTACCTTAACGTTTGGTTCAAACATTCCAATTTGAAGTAACTATGATGTTAACATGATAACTTACTCGACGGAGTTTGCCCAATTTGCACGAAACGTTCATAATCCTTCTGTCGAGAAATCCATCTGTTGTTGCTGTTGTTGACTAAAAGAAAAAAAAAATACATTAAAACTTTACCAAATTGTTAACTTTACTGTTAACATTGCTGTGCAAATGTTTGGAGACAAAAAGGTGAGAGAATATAAAATGCAAATTGTCCTCTGCACGAGGGCAATTTTCCCGAGTGCAATGAACTTCCCAAAGAGCAACAAAAAAACCATTGTATTTACCCAAGGTTAGAATGTAGATTTATATTTATAGTTTCACATTTCCAAAACATAATAAAACTTTTAAAACTGGTGTTTATAAATATTTTTGTATCTGTTCGTAGCATAGGCAGCCCAAGCTCTCGATTTGAACCGTACAAACAATATGGCTTCAAATTATAAGGGTCTGTATGGGAATTCCGACAAATGATTCATAGAGGTAGATATACGATGTTCCATTTGTGACCATTTGTGTGTTGCTTGCTTGTGGCTTGGTTATTTCACCGATAAAAGGCGTTTTAAGCGATTTGTTTTAATGCCCGACGTCGGGAATTTTTTATTGTATGACTTCCTCCATGAATCATTTGTCGGAATTCCCACACAAATCCTTATAATTTGAAGCCATATTGTTTGTATGGTTCAAATCGAGATCTTGGACTGTCTGTGTTCGTAACCGGTCCTAAGCATGATGTTAACATAATAACTTACTCGACGTAGTTTGCCCATTCCGTTCAGAGAGGGTTTCAGTTTCACGCCGCGTTTATGATCCTTCTATTGCGAAAGCCATCACGAACTTTAAAGCAAATTGCTGTTGTTGTTGTTGCCTAAAAGAAAGAAAAAATCAACCAAAACTTTACCAAATCGTTTCTTAACTTCACAGTTAACATTGGCATGCAAATTGACCACGTATCAACTTGGTATTTATTTGTAATAAAATTTTCACCACATCTCCTATGCAAAGCCGGTTGGCGCAGTGGTTCGGTGCGCGGTTATTCCTTTCGAAGCCGAGTTCTCCAGATGTGCAGTCATGGGTTCAAACCTCGGACGTGGCATATAACTTGGCTTTTTTTCTTTTCTTTTATACAAAAAAAAATCAATTGGCCACATTTGCTAATAAATTTTTTTAGTACAAAAGTCGATCGCTAACTCATTCTAACAAGAGCTTCAGTGTAACTGTTGGCTTGGTTACGAAAATTTGAATTGGCTGCTGTGGCATCAGATTTCGTGACTTGCAGATTTCTGATCAAATTACAAAAGGCATTTGACGCAATTTAAGATACATTTTTATTCTAGTAGTAGATATTTTGTTTGTGATTTCGTTTTAAGGTGATTCCCTTGTAAAAGAATCCGTCATAGATTTTCGATGAAACTTGGTACATGGTTGCAACAAGTCAAGAAAACTATAAAAACGTAATAAAAAGTGGGGGTCACCGCGCTCGTTTCCACATGACAGTGCTGACGAATATGGCTATTTACACGTCTCTGGCAACAGCCGTGCATAACCCAAAACTAGACAACTAAGCTCCACGTTTTCCTTAAAGCTTGCAACATCCCACAAAATTTGACTTGAATTTACTGTTTATTCACCTATGCACCAAAACAATGTATTTGAATACCTTTGTTTTTTCTTTACGCCCCAGAATAGACTTATTTTTGATATGCGCTGTTCGACCTTTCATAGCTCAATCCGTACAATTTAGTTTAATTTCCAGAAAAGGAAACACTATTCTTATTTAAATAATGAAATAAAAAGTGGGGGTCACCGTACTCGTTATCGCGATAGAGCTGCCGAAGGGGCGCACAACCTGCATTTCTTCCGATTTTTCAGCAAGGACTGGGGCGAGTTTTAAAACTGGCATACGCTTGGAAGGTCCATTTTAAGGAATTTTCATCGAGATTCTACAATTAGGACGTTATAAATTATGATAGAGTTTAACAGCCATCCGCGGTAAGTCGAACTCAACAACTGACAGCCTATATAGCTACCACTTTTTATGTTATACAAAGCTAAAACACGTTTAAAGTGCCTATGAAATAAAAAAAATCAGCTTTTGGGAAACAAGCTTATTCGAAAGGCCTTTAAAAATGAAGAAGAATGGCGTTTTCCTTTTTGTGATATCTCTTCTCGTTCCAGAGATATTCAAGATTTTCGAATTATGCAAATTAGGTACCGATGACGTTAAAAGGTGTGATCGTATGGGTGTAAAAACACAAAATATAGCATATCTCTGCAAGTAATCATGCAACGAAATTGAAACTTGGTGAGCATGTTATAGTCTAAGAAATACATCAGATGATGCATACTTTGGTGTTGCTATGGCAACACATCCGGTCCGAGATCTCTGATACACAGGAATGGTTATTCCTGTATTTGATCGTGAGCAAACATCGTTCACTTCTTAAAGGTTAATTAGGAGAGCTAATGCAATATGGGCATTGTGCACGCTTTAACTTAGATCAGTCAGGAAAGAAACTGGAACCAAGATTGTTGCCATAGCAACATCCAAAAGTTTATCAAGAGTTGTATTTCTTAGGGTGCAATGTGCTTGCAAAGTTCCAATTGCATTGCATCATTACTTGCAGAGATATGCCCTATTTTGTGTTGATGACGTCATCAGAACCTAATTTGCATAATAGAAAAATCTTGAATATCTCTGGGACGAGAGGAGATATCACAAAAAGGAAAAACGCCATTCTTCATCATTTTTAAGGCCTTTCAAATAAGCTTATTTTTCAATAGCTCATTTTTTCACTTCATAGGCACTTCGATGAGGGTTCTGGCGCAGGCGATTTAGATAGTTTTAATCCGAAACTCTGCTCCCAGGGCTCGCCTCGTTTCGGATTAAAATCTAAATCGCCTGCCCTGCGAACCTCGTCGTCCTTGTGTGTTATGTCATAATGTGCGCAAATATCTCGTAAATGCGCGTAAAATATGTCATGAAAAAGTGTTCTCAATAAAGAATGGCAAGCACAGCTTACAACGAATGTGTGTCAATTTTTCAACCAATTGATTAATTTTTTTAATTTTTTTCTGTTTATACCTGTGACGAATGCAAGTGCGCGAGAAGGGAACCCATGTTGCGACCGTAGGTGAGTCAGAAAGTAAACCGTGTTGCACAAACGCAGTTGCTAGTGTACCAAAACAAACCACAATATGCAAGCACAGAAGATGACAAACAAGGAAAAGGAGTGTATGAAGAGGCTCAGAGGAATTTTAGGAGAAGAAAGGAAAAAGTAAGTGAAGAAATGTACACTGAGGAAGTAGAGGCATTTATAGATCTGACAGTAGGCCAGGTCGTAGAGGTCTTAGGTTTCAGAGAGGTTGGAGCAAAGAGCGTCATAGTAATGATTGATACAGGAAAGGGGGTAAAAACAGGTCTGGGCAAAAAAAATTTGAAATCAGAACTAAGAAGAGACAAAAGATTGTACGAGAAGTTTGATTACGGAGATGAAGAATTTGTGTACTGGTCTCTTGTGGAGGGAATGAAAATAAAGGTGAAAGAAAGTAAGACATACAAGAACAAAGGGGGTAAGTTTCTAAAGAAACTGTGGTGCTGCGTCGGTGGGAAGTACAACAATATAATTTGGTTTTATCAACTGGGTTGATAATGTCAATTGGCCACCGTAAAGAGATTCAAGAGCTGACGTTTCGAGCGTTAGCCCTTCGTCGGAGCGAAGGGCCGACAATACCCAAGGGAACAGTAACTGGAAGGCCGACGATGCTCAGAGCTGAAGCAAAGCTTGCGCTGGAAGCAAGAGCACTGAGGCCGCTCGAGCCGGCAGCAAACCCGTTAACAATCGTTTTCGCGCGTTTATATTTTTTGCGAACGTGCCTGTAGTGCTGCAGTTCATCGCCCAATTGTTTTTCAATTTCACAGATTTTTGTAAGGCGACAATTTTCGGGAGAGACAGCGTGCAGCTCAGGATAAATTTTCTCAGGCGGTGCCGTCGGTAATACGTTGGCAGAAGACATCGTGTATAAATAACGTAGATATTTTTTTAATTGATCCGCAACTGGAATTGTAGTGGTAGTCCTTGGAAATCGAGCAACTCCCCGTCGGCATCTTTGATTCTTACTTCTTTGACAGTCGACGTTTTACGAATACTTAGATGTTCTGAAAATTTATATTGTGACTTTTCGTACGCTTTCCCTCGTCTATCAAACTTTGCAAGCAGACTTGATGCTTTTCCGTTTACAAAATTGTGAAATGGATCAACCAAATCGTAATGCACAAAGTAAGTATCGATTATATTAAACTGTTGATAATTGTTTTTTTTTTAATTAAGTCGCGGGGTATGCTAAAAGGCTAAGTCACCGTCGATGCGTATTTTTCTGCTGCCATTGCTATTAATTATCAAAGCCCCATTTGGTGTATTTAATAGAAGAGCAGGTTATCTTTGGTGGCAACAACGGCCACAGTGCAACAGCAGAAATATTTTTCAAGACAGGCCCCGGCTCAATGCTAAGCGTCTCCAGTGCAGACAAAAAATACTGGAGTGCTGCAATGAAGAAAGCACTACGTGCAGCAGAAACACCAATGGAGATTTTCCGAGTCAGCTGTCGCCAAGCCACAATACAGATTGGCAGCCGACCCCAGCAGTCGGTTTCCACGATGCTGCACCGACTCTGAAGAAGATATTCAACAGCACGGTCGACAGCTACGTGATGCCAGACAAGTACTTCACAACAAAGTTCCGAGAGGTTTTTCAAAAGGCAAAGCTCAGGCACAATATCGGCAGAGTCGAAGGTGTGGCTCGGAGGCCCAAACATGAAGTACTGGCCGCAGCAGCTTAACTTTGCGGTATGGTGCATGACAACAGGCTGCGGAATCTCCCGTGAAGTATTTGACAAAAACCACACCACACTGAGTCTGCCGCGACAGGTGCAAGCGTTCTACATTTTCCCTGCATATTTTACTGTCAGGCGAATTTTGTACCAGATGGGCAGAATCCAAAGCATAAGCGCGTTGCCAGGAGACCCAAAATTCAGCCACTTTGATAATCATTACGACGTAACCTCATACAAGTGAATCTGCAACGAGTTTGGAGTCAATCCGTCCAGCGATTTCCGATTCACGCGAGGCGCAAACCACAGTCTGTGAAGCGTGTACATATATATTACGAGCTTTGGCCCGTCAAAAACATCAATCCTTAGCCAGGGTACAAGTTCAGCGATGAGGGTGGATCAGCAAGCAAAGGTAGCCTCGCAAGAATAAACCAGTCGATCGAGGCTTTTGTGTACTGCATGCTCGGCGCCCAGCTGAACGTGCGAAGCAGCATTCTCGGACCAGGAGGCAGAGCGAAAGAGGCACAGACAGAGTTCCTTGTGCTGGTAGAGGACGCACTCCAGCAACCAGATCTAGCCCAAAGCATGCAGCGCTACCAGTTGCCGATTGACCAGCCAAAGGTCAGGCTGAATTTCGCTGTGTGCCCAGGAGCATGGCTGATGACGTCACAACAAGAGAGAACGCACTACACAGAGAGCGCAGTGGGTGACAGCAACCAGCTGAAACAAGCCATTCTTTGAATGAGACTGGGGGTCAACAATGGTGCAAACGAAAGCACAAGAAAGGCAGGGCTCCGATTGATGGCTGGCGGTGCGTCAAAGATTAATGCCACCAACAGTCACCTATCAAATTCAATACGCAAAGACGAAACAGCAACATCAGAACCAAAAAATGTAGCTTCTTTAGAGCCAGTCGCAAAGGAAACAGAGAAGCCAGCCGAGGCACATGATCTAAACAAAATCGGAGACATGCTTGGTGCAGTCGCAGTTGGGGGATTGTTGTACCTTTCATCGCGTTAACGCCGCTTTTTAATATAACTTTCAAACAAGAAAGTAACCACTGCCAGAATCAGCAGCCAGGTGTGCTTAGCCAAAAAGCTGATGGCTTCACCTGCGGCTTTGAAGATGAAAGAGACAATCGAGCCAATCTGGCCAGGCAGAAGCGAACCAATTTTTGAGCCAATCTGCTTTAGCCAGTTGCCAACCCCTTTGCCCAAGGACTTTCTAGAGCTTGTGATGGCGCCAACAACCGCACTGATTGTAACAGAACAGAAGCAACGGTGACGCCGTATTTTTTAAAGACCTCTTTTACACACTACACTTAATGCTCGCCTTGTTTTCTTCAATCTGCTTCAGAATCTCAGCTTCTCTTGCATTGAGGTCATCGAGTGGTTTTGTGCTGTTGAGCCCTTCTCTGAGAGCACCTATTTTTCTTACTCTTTCAGAAATGTCTTTTCTGATTTTGTCAATAGCTGCTTGTGCTTCCGCCATTTTTTTATCTTTGATTTTATTTTGTTTTCAAGAGCCGACAGCTCTTTTTTCTTGTTGTCAAGGTCAGTGGTGAGGTTTTTTTTCAGTTGCTTCAGTCTGCGCAGTTCTGCCTCACTCTCAATATTTATGCCCTGTTCTCCATGTATCGCATAGATCTTTGTGTTTGTTTGTTCGAGTCTGGTTTGTAAGTTTTGCGCTTCTTGACCGGTTGTTTTCTCTGCCTCTTACAGCTCTGCTTCAGCCTCTCTCAATCTCTGCAGGTCTTCTCTGATGCTGAAAGATTCTTGGTCAATCAAAGATCCAGCTTTTAAACCACGACAAAAGTTTTGCTCAAGAAGTCTGAACGTAAACCGCTAACCATCATCTGACGCTTTCTTGGTCTTGCCGCGTTTTGGGCCAATAACAACATCCATTGTTTTTTTTGTGGAGAACCTAATCGGTCTAAATCTAAAGTCAACCTCGGGAAATAAATTTTTGATGAAAGTTTTTACCCTTTAAATTTCTTTAGCTTAATCTTCAGTACTTAAAAGTAAATTAGCATCCACCTCACTTGCATCAAGTAACCCTGTTGCTGGGTTTCTTAGAGCTGTCAGTCTCTTTGCAATATCTTCTCTTGTCGCAGAATATGAGGTTTGGGGCAACCCGCTTTTTTCTTGCTGTATTGTCTGCATCGGAATATATTCAGGAGGCCATGGTGTGGAAGCAGAGCCTGGCACAAAAGGTGAGGTTTCATCAGAGTTTTGCTCATCATCATTATCGTCGTCCTAAGGTACCTCGGGATTAACATCAAAATCTGGAAGTCTTGAATAGCCACCTTCCACCAGATATTATTATATTCTCATTTAAATATTTAATTGTGGCAATTAAATATAGCATGGCTGTTCAACCAAACCTTAGACCCACGCACTGGGTCAGCGTCCCAGTCAACGGCTCGCCCAACAAGCTCTACAACAACAGTATCGAGGGCATGGACCTGTGGAATAAGGTCACCCGCCTCTTTTTGTGCTGAAAAACCACGACGTAGCACATGAACATGACGAAGTTCTACACAGACAACAAGGAACAACAACAAAGAAGTGAAAGGGTGCACCGGCTCTCTTGTCAAGCTGGGCTTGTCTGTGAGACACATCGGCATCAGCACGTGGGTGCTGACCGAAAAGCTGACAGGCATCACATCATCCTTTCGCGAAAATGTGGCAGTGATCGAAAGCTATTTTTGACGACTACACCGGGGAGCTCTGGTCTGACGAGTACAGGCTTCTGATCTCGCAGCTGAAACAGCGGGAGTTCTCTTATCTTGTGTTGTCACTTCGCCACCCTTTTGGGGTCAAACTTTTTTACAACAATTGAATAATTTAGGCCGCAAGAAATATGCTGGAGGCTGAGCCTTCAAGCAGTGCAAAAACTGGTAGCGTTGTGTCGGCTATTACCCCGGCTGATATACCGGCTCTTCGTGAGCAGCTGGCGGTGCTGGTGTCGACAGGCAAAGCCAAAGAGGCCATCAGTGTGCAGCTGACGAACAAGCAGGTTAAGTGCCTGACCGACAAAGAGGTCGAAAAATACTTCAAAAGATATGAGACTTGTGTGGGGGCAAAGACGACCGACAGCTTGATCGACAGCTTCATTTTTCTTGTGTCCAAAGCGGTCGGCACGATTGCGCCGATCAATGACGTTGCAGCCTATCAGCAGGAGATCAAAAACGACTACATCATTACCAAACAGCTCTTCAACCTGGCGGGCAACCTTGCTCTGAAGTGCGGGCGCTTCCTCACTGTGGCCAACGCGGCACTTATCACCACAAAGCACATTGAGTTAACTGAGCAGGCACCAAAAGCTGAGGGGTTTCAACGAAACCCTCAACAAATGGTGAGGGATTCCGAAGCAACACTCACCAACAATTAAACATTTTTGTTGAATGTATATATTTGCTTTGTATACCATGTCGACCGAAGTGCAAAACACTCCTTTGCAAGAAGTAGCTGCCATTTTGCAAGAAGAAAAAACACAAGCAACGATGCCGACACCTGCAACAAAGCCGGCAAAAATTCCCCAAGCGTGTGGCTGCCGGCAAAGCTGTTGCTGAAAGAACTCGGCTGGCTTGTGAAGCGCAGAAAAAAGCCGCTGCCAAGGCTGCTATTATAATCACGAACCACAAGGCACAAAAAAACGGCTGCTCCAGCAGCTGCAGCAGAGAAACCAGATTCTGAAAGCCAAAAGGCCAGCAAAGCTAGCAGCAGCTTAAACACCACTCAATGGCTTGCAGTGGGCAGCATTGTCGTCTCGCTGATCGGCATCTATTAAAAACGCGAAGAGATCAAAGCCGTTTTTGGCAAGAAAAAAAGACAGCACCTGTGCATGTTCCTGTGTATGAGCCTGTGTGTCCACTGCAACAACCAAAGTGCGTGCGTCACATGGATTGAATAAAATTCTTTCATTAAATATTTGTGACGGCTATTATATCCTGTTGCATGCAACAATTATGTATATGAACTTCACCCAGCTTTTAGTCTCCATCGCTGCTGATGCTTTCTGTAGTAAACGATGTGGCCAGCAACACAATCAAATGCCTTACCAAGGTTCCATTCACCAAGCCAGATGTGAAATACTCTGACACAGACGATGAGAAGTACTCTGACATAGATGATGAGAAGTACTCCTCCGATGAGGAAAAGAGAGATTAATTTTGTTCAGAACATTTATGCATACACATATACCATGTCTGACAAGGAGCTTGTTTTGGCGGGAAGCATTAAGCTCAAGCAGTACCTCGACGACATAAAGATACTCCCTGACAACCTGTAAGATACTGAAAATATAACTTTGCTTATATACAGATGGCAAGTGTTGCGATTATGGTTGGCGGTGCCGTGCTAAATGCGGCTGCTTTCATTGGCGGCAACTATCTTGCTCGCGCGCTTATGCTTTCAAACTCTAGGCACAACCTGAAGAGCGAATGACGCCACCAATGGAGCCTAAGTTCTCTGATTTTTATCGCCCGAGCACACAGCAGAAAAAGGGAGAGCTCGTGTTCGTTGGCACTGGTGCACTTGCTCTGGGCTACACAGCTTTTCGATTCGTTTTAACTTTCATTCCGATTAACAAAACCTGAAAGAGGCCCAGGCTCAGTTCTCGAACCACTTGGACTCTGCAAAAGCTGCTACGGTTTGAGACTCTCTCACCATCTGTAAAATCGTTGTTCAGCTTTTTTCTGCACGAGGCACGAGGGCAGCTTAGAATAAAGCTTTTCAGTTATTTGGTCTGCCTCAGGCCACACGCAAGGGTCTGTCTCACAAAAGTAGTTGTACAGACAGCAGATGTAGTTGACCTGCGCGCCAGAATGCTGCTGAACGTCTGCAACGAGGTTCGCCAAAAACGTAGGTCCTCCCTGCTTCAAGCTGCTTGACAAAGATTTTGTGCTGCTTTAAACAAATATGTGCAGTAAACCTGTTGCGGTTTTTCGAAGTGCCTCATTTCTTTTTCTTTTTCCTCCTCTTCCTCTTCCTTTTCGTAGTATCGCTCAAGCTCCCTCGTTTCTTCTTTTAAGTCTGCTTCTGAAAACTCACTTCTTTCTCCTGGGAGTGATAGCAAAACGGCAAGCCCTGTAATGGCACACGGAGCAAACAACTGCATGTGGTTGCCGCGAAATCGGCAAAAGAACTGCGGCAAAAACTGCAATGGAAAATATTGCTCGCAGCATAACTGGCAAATAAAAAAGGAATGCAAAAGCCCGCACCATGCCGCAGCTGTGGCATCAGAGTTTTGACCGACTACCGACTATGCGCGCATTGCGGAGGGCTCTCGCTAAAACAGTGGCTTAGAAGAGCGCACTTTTTTTTTTGGCACCCAAATTTTCGGCAACTTTTTTCTTCCACTTTTCCATTGCCACAAGCCAGACCACTTTTGCCTTGCCACAAACCACTTTGTTTGGCACAAGAGCTGCTTTTTAGATAGATAGATAGATAGATAGATAGACTGTTTATTCAGAAATACATCGCAGTCACCAGACTGAATTGGTGTTTTGCCCGACAGCAGGTGCCTCTCTGCAGGGCACAAAACAAACAGGTTGCCAAAATCCTCCAATCGAGAGCGCACTTTTTTTTTTCGGCACCCAAATTTTCGGCAACTTTTTTTCTTCCACTTTTCCATTGCCACAAACCAGACCACTTTTCCATTGCCACAAGCCAGACCACTTTTGCGTCGCCCAATTAGAGAAAGGGTTGCCGAAAAAGTATACAAGAATGTCTTCGCAGCAGCTAGTGGATTTCGACAATGGAACAGTGGTTCCACAACCTTCCAATATTGTAGCTTTGTTTTTCTCCGGGGCCAAAAACGAAGTCACAACACCCCCACCCCTCGAAACACCCGCTGCAAACGACAAACCTTCAAAAGCATGGCCAAAGAGGAAGCCACAACACCCTTCGCAACACCCGCTGCAAACGATAAAGAAGAAAAACAGGAAGTTGCAGCGAGGAACGTCAACGACGCGACAAGACAACCCTTTGATAGTATGGGTCTGCAGTGCGAGAAATCTGTTGCCTACCACCTGCTACTCGAAAACGCATATGAAAGCAATCTTCTGACCGACATCGCCAAGGTCGACTATCTTGCAGGGGAACCAAGGTCGCACGAACCTTCGGCCATTGGCTGGTCTTTCGCCTTTCGTCGACGACATCTTCGTATTTGGCTATCTTTCCAGAGAGGAGTGCGTCTACAAGAGAGGAAAAAGCTCCTGCAGCGAGGGCCCACAAGGAGTGGCAAAAATTGTCGTGGCAAACATCGCAATAGCTTTGGAAAATGTCCTGGGGAAACGCTACACAACAAACATCGTCCACACAGTGGGGCAAGGGAAAGTGGAAAACAGTGCAATCCGCGCCACCATCGAGAGAATCGAGAAAAACACCTGGCACAGGGCAAAAAGAAGCTGGTTTGATCTACACCCATGGGAAGAGATCGCCGGCTATTTCGTAACAAAATGCGACGTTTCCGAAGTCCCAATGGAAGAGTTGCACCAGGCGCTGCCGGTTTTTGCAAATTGTCTGGTCGTGGGCTTCGGCTACGATAACTACTCCATCAACTACACACAAGACTTTTTGGGCACTTTGGATCGCAAAGCTCTTGTGGACTACCTTGGATTCGAAACTGCAGGGTGTTTGTCCGCCGCAATGGGCGAAAATAGCCCCCGGCTCCTGGACAACACCGCCAGCGTCGGGGAGCACTGCTGCATCTGGCTCGAGACCACAGAACAACAAGAAACCACAACCACCCGAAACAAGATCTACAACAAAGTCGTTTCGGATTTCGAGGCAGGAGAAATCTGCGAGCCTGTTGGCGGGTACCTGGCAGAATATGCTGACTGCCCCAACCAGCGGCTCCGCCAAACATTCTTCCACCCAGACGTACAAGCCCAGGGTTGTACTCGAATCGAAACCACTTTGTACGGCCTCCCACTCGACGAACTATCGAACAAGAAAGCTTCAACCTGCATCGAGAAAGTCTTGGCACAGGTTTCTGTAGACGGCGAACAACAAGCTCTCTTTGTGGTCCAACCGCCCAGCAAGCAGTGGCAAAACCTCGCCGCCACCCTCGACAGGTGCCTTGTTCTTGTGGACAGCCCACAAGGTCACATCTTCGTCGCGTGGGGTGGCCACACAATAACAGGCCGGATCTTTGGAGTCCACGTGCGCCCGACCCCGGCGAATGTCGAGGACCCAACCAAGTGGGAAAAAGCAGTGCAGTGGGCAGCAGGGGACTTCGGCTTTCGGTCTTGCCCGATTTTCCAGGTCGACATTCTGGCCGCCGACGACGAAGGGGTGGAGCTCGGACTGCTCCGCTGCTACCAGAAAGGCGCAAACGCCCGCACCATCCTCGCAGCAAGCAAAAAACCGACGCAGCTCCACTTAAACAGAGGCAACCTGCCAACACTTCTGCCGCCAACAGACAAGATCGTGTGGGAATGGCGGACCAAAAAATGCCACACCATCGGCAACGATTCTTCGAAATACCAGCTCCAAGAAGTGCCAGAAATCGCCCAACAGCGACAAATATCTGCGCTTTCCACAAGAAACAGAGAGAAAGTTCTCGAGGAGCTTCGGTACGCCCGCACAGCCGAGGAGTGGAAACGAGCCCACTGGGAAAGAGAAGAAAATCAGCGCAAAAAAGAGGAAGAAAAAACAAAGATTCGTCAAGCGGAAATAGAGGCCCTTCGTTTGTACGCCGAGACACCCACGAAAAAATCTTCGACGCTCTTGCGAAGAACAGAAAAAAAGTTTCGGAGCTGGCCGCAAACAAGATATGGAAAGTTCTTGGTTTTCGCGCGAAAGAATAGCAATGTCGGGTTGTCTTGCAGGAACAAAATTCTGTGTGTGTTTCTGTTTGGGTGACAAAAGGTCTGCGAAAAATCCTCCACGAATGCGCGGCCTTCTTCCGCAAGGAGGAAGACAATTTTGGTCGGAAACTTTTCTGGCTTGTAGCTTTCGACAGTGTCGACAAGCTTGGAGGGTTGGTGTTGCAAATCGTTGCAAATCCTCCACATCTTCGTAGTGGCTTTCTTGGGTCTCCAACAACAAATCCATATTTTTCTGCAGGTTCTGCACGCCGTCCAGGATCTGCGGCAGAAGAACATCCTGCCACTTTTCGGTTTCTGCGGGCTTTGCAGCCGCGGTTTCTGCTGTTGCAGGTTTTGCATCCGCGGTTTCTGATGATTGAGAGAAGGTTTGAGATTGGGGAAGGTTTGCAGGGGTTGGAAGAGGAATTGGAACAAAACAGCGAAGGAATCCTGGAGAGTATAGAAAAAAACAGCCATGCTGTTCGAGAACAAACAGATAGAATAGTGGGCGCCGCCAACGCCACAATGTCTGCTGTTGTGGGTGTTGTGCAGGTTGTTGGGATTGTTGGTGGGATTGTTTCTGTCCTCCTTCTTCTGCATGCAACACTGCGACCGAAATACGAAGAGTGGAAACAGCAGAGCGCCACGCCACCCGAAAAGAAGCAGTTGCCCAACCCGCCACAGCAGCCTGCGGACAAAGGAATTCGTCCAATGGACTAGATAGTAGTCGCAATTGGAAACAGGCAATGCAATATACAAAGAAACAATGGATCTTGTGGTTCTACCACCTGGCTGTGTGCCGCATTTTCCTTTCCACCAATTCCATACCCGAAACAAAGAGTACGAGCAGCAAGAAGACAAAGTCTGCAGGAAGGATTGGAGAGCTCTTGGCAAGTTCTGCACCTCGATGGAAGACAATCCGGCCAACATTGTCGGACATATCGATGCAGAGACTGCAGAAAAATGGTTGGACTGGGGACTGGGAGAGCTTTTTGTTGTTGCTTGCTGGGGAAGTTTTGTTTCTGCACCAAAGGTGGATTGGTTGTTACAATATAGTTTGTCTCGTCTACGCCAGGGCAACACGGCGGCTTTTTTTCTTGCTCGGTGTCGTTTTCTCCTCCCCAAGTCAGCAATGCAATGGGGTTTTTCTTTTTTCTAGCGCATGGAGGCCTCCCATTGCCTCGATCTCTCTTTCCAGGAAGTACCCGTCAATGGGGTTTCTTCGTCTGTTTTCGGTTCCCCGTCTTCGCCGAGCGGGAGCAGGAAGAGAATGGTCCGCGGAGAGTTTCGGAAGTTTGTCGCTGCGAAATGTTTGGCT